>JBBEEM010000016.1:82500-615731 GCA_037305995.1 Sclerodermus sp. 'alternatusi' | reverse complement strand
AGGTTATTTGGGTACAAAAATTAAGCAGAATGCTTTGTTTACATGCTCAAAAGGAGGTTCATTACTATAGATAACATACGCGTTCGATTTTAAAAATTCCCTAGATTTCGTCATGAACACGTGACTCGGAGGCTTTTTAATCTTGAACGGACGTTATTTGGGTACAAAAATTAAGCAGAATGCTTTGTTTACATGCTCAAAAGGAGGTTCATTGCTATACATAACATACGCTGTCGATTTCAAAAATTCCCTAGATTTCGTCTTGAACACGTGACTCGAAGACTTTTTAAACATGAACGGAGGTTATTTGGGTACAAAGATTAAGCAGAATGATTTGTTTACTTGCTCTAAAGGAGTTTCATTGCTATAGATAACATACGCTTTTGATTTCAAAAATTCCCTAGATTTCGTCATGAACACGTGACTCGAAGGCTTTTTAAACTTGAACGGAGGTTATTTGGGTACAAAAATTAAGCAGAATGCTTTGTTTACTTGCTCAAATGGAGGTGCATTACAACAGTTGTCACACGCGATCGATTTCAAAAATTCCCTAGATTTCGTCATGAACACGTGACTCGAAGGCTTTTTAAACATGAACGGAGGTTATTTGGGTACTGTAACGCGCGTTTCGGCGTAACCCCGGGAGGAGGTGAATCTCCCGATGTTACAACGCGGTCACAGAAATTTATAGAATTCACCGGAGTTCCTCACCCCTGAGGAAACCGACTCCGGTGAAAGGGGCCCAGAGGAGGTTCTCCCGTTGGAGAGGACTAGGCGGTGTCTGAAATAATGACACAACAGGACTACTGTCGACTCGCGGATTTATTCGACGATTCTATACAAAACAATAATTCCCCGTAGGGCCGCAATATACAAAATATAATTAATAGTGAATAACCGCGCGCGGGGTGCCCGTACACCCTCTGTAGTCCTACCTAGTGGGGGACGGACTTCTCGGCAGTCCGTCGGCGTCGGCAACGCAGAGACCGCTGAGCTTCCTGCAACAACGGTCCCCACGTCACAGGGAATGGGTCGTCTGAAACACCCAGGAGCTTTTCAGGCAACCTGGGCGGACGTTCCCCGGGGATGAGGACTAGGTCCCGAGCTCGACGACTGCTGCGACAGTCGGAGCACACTATTCCGCACAACGCAACCGGGCACGGTCAAGTCCGTGTCCCTTGACCGGCACTTACGCTCTACACAAAGAATATGATCGAGCGCGGGGCGCTCCACTTACTACTTTGGTGGCTCAAAGTGGCACACAGGTAGTGGTCCGGGTCCGCAGGATTCTCTGGAGAAATCTCCTGGTATATGGGATGGTTCCGCAGGGTATATCCGGGATCCTGTCACCGTCACACCACTACCACACACTTGCGGACACGCGTCGCGGCCGAGCCTCACAGTAGCGATTTTCGAAAGACTGGGATTAGCACCAGCAAGTACGTCCGACTGCTTAGACGGTAATCCCAGAAGTAAGTAGCCAGCTGATCGCGCGATATCAGCTAGCCCCAGTAAGGGAATTTAAATCTATTAAATTCCCTTCAAGGACGACTCATTAGCTAACACTAGCGTAATGAGGAACGGCAATCAGCTGTGTCGAACGACAACAACAGCGATCACCGTTGACGTCCCGGACCGAGCTCAGCTAATGCTATCATTGGGAATATTAATATATTCCCAATCAGCTGAGCCTGTAACGGATTTTTATTGTAATAAAAATACCACGTTACACTTCCCCCCCCCCTTAGAGTACACCTCCGGGGGGGGGTTGGATGGCTGGCTCGGGTTCTTCTCGACCTCGTCAAGAAGACCCTCCGCTGTACTCCGTTCTCCCACACCGGTAAGAACCCAGTCTACCGGCGGGGAACAGCTCTCCCTTGCAACGGTGGAGTACTTAGCAACCATCCACGGTCACTGGTTCCTAGGACTGAGGAACATCTCTCCATTTACTCAACACACATGACCCACACTCACAATCATACGTAGCAGGACAGTAGCAATGCACTATTTCCACCCGAAATCCCCGTTTATTAATAATTAATAAAAAAAAAACAAATTTTTATAGGAGGATGAAGGTGGCTTTCAGTCCACCTTCATCTTCTCCACCCGGGCGGTGATCCCCGTAGTGGAGGGTTGTGCCGGTGCTGGTGCCCGTGGCGGGGCTGCTGGCGGCTGGGCCGGGATGTCCCTCCCCTTACGCCCCTTGCCGCCTCTCCTCCTACGGCGGCGGGTGGCCTTCTTCTGCGGCGGGGGGGCCTTTGCCACTTTCCCTCCCCGCTACCTCGGTGGTGGTGGCCTCGCCGAGGCTGTTGCGGGCCGGCTCCTTGGCCGCCTCGGTGCCGCTCCCCGACGCACCTCCTCTAGCTCCCAAGCGAGCTGCTCCACCCTCCCCGAGAGTCGCCAGTTCTCCTCCCGAACCTGTGCGAACTCTGCGGCGGAGGGGGAAGGTCCCTGCTGGGGAGGTCCCCCAGCGATGGTGTTCGGGACCCAGGAGGAGGGCGCCGGGGCCTGGGTCGGGTGTTGTGCCCAGGTCATCGGCTGCTGCGGGGGTGCCTGCGATGGTGGTGGAGGCGCCGCTGCGGCTGGCTGGTAGTACCACCAGCCAGCCGTCGATGGTGTTGCGGGAGGGGCCTGTTGCCAGCTCATTGTGGCTCTGTCCTGCTAAACAAATACATCGTACCTAATACATAGTACTCGCACGCATACAACAACACACAGATAATTCCACATAATAGACTAATTCGCAGCGAGAGCACTCACGGCTGGCGGGGCCTAAGCCTATCTCGCCAGGTAGGGGAAGGCGGCGGTGACGCCAGCTCACTCTCCTCTCTCCTACTCCGCGCTCCGGTATGGGAAATCGGCGGCGATACGGGTTCGTCCTGCTCGATTTCCGCGGAGGAGTGCTCTTTTTCATCAGCCCGTCGCAGCTGGGCGATGAAGGGTTTGAGGTCCTGTACATGGACTCTCGGGTTGGTACGGCCATAAGTTTCCCCCAACTCATAGACCACCGGAGATATTTTTTTAGCGATCTGGTAGGGACCTTCGTATGCCGGCGCTAATTTGGCTGCAAAGTTATCGGCAGCCGACGAGAATGCTCGATTACGCCGCCACACGAGGTCTCCGACACTGTATTGTACATCGCGACGCCCTTTGTTATAATATCGAGCCTGCTTCGCACTCGCAGACTCGATGGCGTCGCGGACAATGTCAAAGATGAGAGGTAATCTCTTCATCCTTGACCCCCAGCTCTCTGGGTCGCGTCGGACCAACTTCCGTGGACCTTCCACAGATCTAAGGAGATTTGGGGTGATTTCCGGGTCTCGACCGAAATTTAAAAATGCGGGAGACACTCCGGTAGACGCATGCAATGCGGTGTTAATCGCAAACTGGAATTCATGCAAATGCACGTCCCAGTCTCGGTGATCGTTCTCTACGAACTCCGAGATCATGGTCTTAATCACCCGATTGACCCGTTCGACCGGATTTGCCTGTGCATGATACGGAGCTATACGAAAGTGCCGTATCTGCAACTCATCGAGGAATTTCGCAACATCTCGATTGACAAATTCGGTCCCATTGTCGCTTAGAAACATTTCGGGAGTTCCCCACCGAAATATCACTAAGTCTTCGAATGCGCGTATGATGCTCCGCGCATTCGCTTTCCTGAGGGCCTTCAATTCTACCCACCTGGTAAAATTGTCCAGGAAAGCGACAATGTATCGGCACTGGGCGCGGCTCGGAGGAAGTGGACCCATGATGTCCGCTGCGACAACGGTCCAAGGTTTCTCGACCACGCGACTGCCCATCAGTCCCGCGGGAGAAACCTGCGCTACCTTATGTTGTTGACATGTTTCGCACGCTCGCACATAATCAACAACATCTCGGTATATCCCCGGCCAGTAATATCTGAGGCTCACGCGTCCGTACGTTTTCTGAGCACCCAGATGACCAGCCGACGGAGGACAATGCGCTTCCTCGATCGCGATCCTTCGTGCCCCTCGTGGAATCACCAACTTCCACGAGTAACCTGAGGGCTCGAGGGTCTCATATAGCGCCTCTGGACGATGACAGTATATAAGATCTCCCTCTATTTTCCAATCTGGAAATTTCTGAGCCCTCTTTTTAATCGATTCGCGGCGCTCCGCGTACCAGGGATCATCCCTGAACCAACCTAAAATTGTATCTGAGGAATACTTGGAGGCATTAATCTCGACCGCGGCCACCGCGTCCAACGAATCTACGGCAGTAAGTGCGCGGGACAATGCATCGGGTACCACGTGCAGAGCCCCTTTCCGGTGCACAACATCAAAGGAATGTTGTTGTAATTCTAACGCCCATCGGGCCAAACGACCTCCCGAATCCTTGATGTTGTGCAACCAACGCAGGCTGCTGTGATCCGTGATGACTACGAAGTGGTAGCCTTCCACGTACGGTCGAAGCTTTTTTATTGCCCATACGACAGCAAGGCACTCCTTTTCCGACGCCGAATAATTCCGTTCGGCCTTAGTGAGCACGCGGTTAATATATACAATCGGATGCTCCTTGCCGTCGTATTCTTGGGTCAGGACGGCCCCGATCGCGAAGTCGCTGGCATCTGTTTGGATCTGAAAAGGTCGCGCGAAATCTGGACGTACTAAAATAGGCGCAGTGCACAGCGCATTCTTTAATTTTTCGAACGCGACCTGTTCGTCCTCGCCCCAATGCCAGCGTACCCCTTTGCATAATAGTTTGACTAGGGGTATTTTTATCTTCGCGAATTCGGGGATAAACCGGGAGTACCACCCCACCATTCCTAAGAACCGGCGGAGGGACTTCAATTCTGACGGAGCCGGATAATTTAATATCGGCTCTATTTTCTCCGGGTCTGGTGCTAAACCGTTACGATTTACTCGGTAGCCCAAGAACCGTACTTCGAAACGACAGAATTTGCTTTTTTCTTTATTGAGTCTCAGTCCCGCTTGACTGAGTACTCCAAGTATCCGTCCTAGCCACTCCAAATGTTCCTCAAATGTGTCCGTGACAATAATAATATCATCGAGGTAGACGAAGGCATATGGATCAAACTCAGGCGGAATGAGTTTATCCATCAAACGCTGGAACGTGGCCGGCGCATTTGTCAGTCCGTAGGGCATCCTACGGAACTGAAAAACTCCTTTGCCCGGAACCACGAAAGCAGTAATTTCTTTGCTCGCCTCATCCATGGGTATTTGGTGATACGCCTGGCTAAGGTCGAGCGTCGAAATATACTGAGCGTGCCTCAGTCTATCCAGTATGCTATCGATATGGGGAATCGGATAAGCGTCCTTTTTCGTGACGCCGTTTACGACCCGATAGTCGATGCAAAACCGGATATCCTCCACCGGTTTCGGTACTATTACCGGGCAGCTAACCCAGGAGCTCGTGGACGGCTCGATAATGCCCTCTCTTAGCATCTTATCGACCTTCACATAAACTATCTTTAGTATCGCCGGCGACACTCGTCTCGCAGCCTGTCTAATAGGCCGGTGACCTTGAACATCAATATGATGACTTACCAAGTGTGTCGCCGGTAGAGTCGAATCGGACTCCGGTGGAAGATTCGCCTCGAGAAAGCGTTCCAATACTTCCTGCTGAGTCTCCGTTATCTCACACAGGGCATAGCAAATGATCTTGCTGGATTTTTCCGCGGAGACTTCTGCTCTCGGGGTCATAGCTTGCAGGTCTGGGAAGTTCCTGTTTCGCCATTTCCCCGTCAGTGCATCGAGTTGGATCCCGAAAGATCTTAGGAAATCCATTCCCAAGATACAGTCGTATCCAAGCCCTTCACTTACGCGAAAAACTACACAGCGTTCATTGCCGTTTAGCTCAATTGAGAGAGGAACAAATCCCATAATGGGTGTCTGTTTTCCGTCTGCTGTCACCATGAAGTCCCTTCCTGAGCTTTTAATGATATCCTGGCCCAACAACTTAGCTAATTCAGGCCCTAAAAAGGACCTTTCAGCTCCAGGATCCATCAACGCCAATATTTGGCGGCCCAAGAAGTTCATCTTTAACTTCAGGCGCAGACGTTCCCTCGAAAGAGGCGGTAGGGCCATACGACGGGCGCAACATCTCACCGTGCACACCAGGTCGATCTCCGGGCCTCTACCGGACACCCACTTACTCCAATTGGCTCCGCTGAGGTCATCATGAATCGTGCATAATGGCTCGGCACCGCTGGAGATTTCCTCACGCAACCAGAAATCCTCCAGAGCAGAGAGATGCGGCCGGTCTCTCTGCAGCGACAGTGCAGCCCACGATTCATCCTCCCTCCCGCCAGACCAAGTGTCGCTCTGGCGAACACTTGACGTAAACGGGGCGAGTGCATTCCTTACCCCAGTCGTCTCGCTTACCGTGACTGGAAGGAAAGGAACTACACTCTCATCGGCTACTGTTAATTCGCCGGGGCCTCGGAAATCGGGAAAAGGGATAGCGCGAGCCCCTTGCGCTGGCCCTAATGCCCGTTTCCCGAGGGCGCCTGGTATCCGGTTCGACTGGACGGTGGCATCCCTCCCGGAGGTACGGTCGGGGAGCCACTCCAATACGAACTCTCGGGCAACGCCGCCGGCTGTGCGGCCGTCGGCGCTCCCGAGTTCGCGGGCGGCATCTGAGCTTGCGGCTGTCCCCATAGCGAATATAACGCCGGGGAATTTTGAGGCGCCGCAACTCTGCCCGCGTGCGGATAAGCCGGCTGGATCGGTGCACTTTGCAACAATGCGGTACACTCACGCGCAAAGTGTCCGATCCCTTCGCACCGGAAGCAACGTACGTTCCCTCTCCCTTGGGGAACGCGAGCTTCGACGGCCGGATAATTTCGGGGGGCCACCGGGCCCCCTGGTGCTCGGGAGGTCAGTCCTCTCGCTTCACCTCCGGACTGCCTCCCCCTTCCGATGGCCGCAACGGCAGCAAGCTGTTTGCTTAATATTTGCATTTGCTTGCTGAGGCCATCGTTGTTGCCGCCACCACCCGTTTGTTGGTTCTTTGCGCGGGTGGCGCGGCGGCGGGCGGTACGAGATCGTTTCTCGCCCGCTGAGCACTGCGTGTCCGAATTCGACCCAGTCTCCGAGGAGTACTCCAGTCTACCTCGAGACTTGGGCCGCTGCGCCTGTTTTTGCGCTGACAGTTGGGCCGAATTCGGAAGGGTGAACCGCTGTCCACCCTGAGCACCCCCCGCTTGGGGTGCTTTCGCTGAGGCGGGTCGGATCGCCTGTGGGGGCCCCGCTGGGTGGAATTCGCCCTCGATTGCGGCGACGGCGCTGCCGCGAGACTTTCTATCGTCGGTTTTCGACCGCGACGACGCGGGCGCGGACTCGGATTTCCGCGCCTTGGCGATAGAAAGTGTCTCTTCTACACTCTCCCCAAGCGTTAGCAGGTCCTCAAATTTATCCACATGCGCCCGCAGGATGTAGTGCAGGTAGTTCGCGTGCATATTTTCGTACGCGAGGTCCAGCTGCTGCTTGAGGGTGGGTACTGGGCGAATTCGGTCTAATTTATCACGCATCCGACCAACGTACGTGATAATATCTTCGCCTTCCGATTGGCGAACTGCACGGGCCCCCCTCCACCGAGCCACAGAGTCCTCCTTCACGCGGAATTGAAGGAGGAATGCCTTCTTAAAGGCTTTACGGGAGGTGATGCTATTTCCCTCCCGCCGGTACCACCTCTTGGCATGATCGGTCAATACGGTGGGCAGAGCTCCGTGCAGTGTTTTGAATGGGAGTCCCGACCCTCGACGACAGGCCTCGAAGGACTCCCAAAACTCTTCCGCTTCCGCTGGGGTTCCTTTCCCGAACTTAACCCCATATTTCCGCAGGGTATCGAGTGCGGATCGCTCGTTACCCCGGCGCGACGAGGAGCGACCACGCGATCCTCGCGTGGATCGGTCGCTGCTCGAACCGCGACTTCGCGGTGTGGAAGAGGACGCCGAGGAGGACGAGCTGTCCTCCGCGGACCGATCCGGCGGCAACGCACCCCCCTTAGCCGATCGGGAGGGTACCGGCGATTTGACCCTAGGGGTCCCTTTTAACTCCGCTTCCGGTCTCACTCGGAGACCGGAAGCGACGGCCTGTTGCGCTGCCGCCAGGCTATCGTCCGCACGGCGCGTGATCTCTTCCACGCGGTCTTGCTGTTCGCTCAATCGGCGAAACAGCTCCGCGCTCTCCCGGCTCATATCGGTGACCGCGCTCTTTATCCACGCGCGCTCTTCCCGAATTAGGTTGAGCTCCGCGCGGACACTTTGTTGCACCGTCGCCGCCTGGTTATTCGCGGCGGTCCATTCCCGGCGCATCGCCCCCATTTGTTCGCGCAACGCGTCCCGTTCCCGACGGAATTCGCGTTGGAGCGAGGCGCTCTGGCTACGAGCCTCGTGGCTGGCGGTACAGCACTCCTCGTACACCAGAGTGAGACGGCTCATCAACCCGACGAAATTCTGGGCATCCCCCTGGCTCAACACCTCCTCTTCTGCCCCCTGGGCCGGTGGAGGTGGAACCACCGATTCTGGGGCCGGCGGAGGCGGCTCCGCGACGTGCACGGCGGCGAAGGTTACCGCGAGGTTCCTGGAAACCGGAAAATCGGTGTCCGACCGACCGGAATCGGACACCCTTCGGGACTCCTCGAGACTCAACCCCAGTGAGTCGAGGTTATCGGCCGTCATCGATATCGGATCGGCCCATGGTCCGCCGATTGACTGGGCCGTCCGTAGATACGGCGACGGCACGCGCGATGTCCCGTCGGAACGCGCCACGTCCCGGAGAATGGCCGCGTCCGACTCTATAACAGTCGAGTTGGAGCCGATCTCGCGACTAGACTCCCCCCGTACCGTTAGGGACGATCCTGACCCCGGGGTCACATACTCCCCCGAATCCGCCGTGGAAGTCGAGGCAGCGCGACCCTCAGGAATCTCGCCGACGTCATCCTCGTCCAGAAATGGATCCCAGCGTTCCGCATCCGGGCCAAATCTGTCGCGCATTTGACGGCGGACTAGCCTGTCCCGCACCTCGCGCGGAGGCTCGTCGGCGGTACCGCGAATCCCCAATTCGCGGGTGAGGACCAATAACGCTTCTATCGAAAGGCGATCCATCTGGTCCACTATCTGTTTTCGTTCGCTACGGCGCGCAAGCCTCTCACTATTGCGAGTGAGGGCACGGTCTTCCTGGTCGCGCGAACCTCCCATCGTGGACCGTGTTTTAGCGCGACGCGGAACGTCGACCAAATGGAGCGCGTCGAACGGCAAGCCTACCCAATATCTCTAACCTACAAAAAAAAAAAAATTTTCTAGAACTAATGCTAAAATAGTTCGCGGTAGGTATCCCAACCTTGATACCCCGCGTCCTAAACCAATTCCGCGGGCTTTCCGGAATTGCCTCAGCAACGGTTCACCAACGTGGGCCCCACGTTGGGCGCCAAATGTAACGCGCGTTTCGGCGTAACCCCGGGAGGAGGTGAATCTCCCGATGTTACAACGCGGTCACAGAAATTTATAGAATTCACCGGAGTTCCTCACCCCTGAGGAAACCGACTCCGGTGAAAGGGGCCCAGAGGAGGTTCTCCCGTTGGAGAGGACTAGGCGGTGTCTGAAATAATGACACAACAGGACTACTGTCGACTCGCGGATTTATTCGACGATTCTATACAAAACAATAATTCCCCGTAGGGCCGCAATATACAAAATATAATTAATAGTGAATAACCGCGCGCGGGGTGCCCGTACACCCTCTGTAGTCCTACCTAGTGGGGGACGGACTTCTCGGCAGTCCGTCGGCGTCGGCAACGCAGAGACCGCTGAGCTTCCTGCAACAACGGTCCCCACGTCACAGGGAATGGGTCCTCTGAAACACCCAGGAGCTTTTCAGGCAACCTGGGCGGACGTTCCCCGGGGATGAGGACTAGGTCCCGAGCTCGACGACTGCTGCGACAGTCGGAGCACACTATTCCGCACAACGCAACCGGGCACGGTCAAGTCCGTGTCCCTTGACCGGCACTTACGCTCTACACAAAGAATATGATCGAGCGCGGGGCGCTCCACTTACTACTTTGGTGGCTCAAAGTGGCACACAGGTAGTGGTCCGGGTCCGCAGGATTCTCTGGAGAAATCTCCTGGTATATGGGATGGTTCCGCAGGGTATATCCGGGATCCTGTCACCGTCACACCACTACCACACACTTGCGGACACGCGTCGCGGCCGAGCCTCACAGTAGCGATTTTCGAAAGACTGGGATTAGCACCAGCAAGTACGTCCGACTGCTTAGACGGTAATCCCAGAAGTAAGTAGCCAGCTGATCGCGCGATATCAGCTAGCCCCAGTAAGGGAATTTAAATCTATTAAATTCCCTTCAAGGACGACTCATTAGCTAACACTAGCGTAATGAGGAACGGCAATCAGCTGTGTCGAACGACAACAACAGCGATCACCGTTGACGTCCCGGACCGAGCTCAGCTAATGCTATCATTGGGAATATTAATATATTCCCAATCAGCTGAGCTTGTAACGGATTTTTATTGTAATAAAAATACCACGTTACAGTACAAAGATTAAGCAGAATGATTTGTTTACTTGCTCTAAAGGAGTTTCATTGCTATAGATAACATACGCTTTCGATTTCAAAAATTCCCTAGATTTCGTCATGAACACGTGACTCGAAGGCTTTTTAAACTTGAACGGAGGTTATTTGGGTACAAAAATTAAGCAGAATGCTTTGTTTACTTGCTCTAAATGGAGGTTCATTACCATAGATAACATACGCGTTCGATTTCAAAAATTCCCTAGATTTCGTCATGAACACGTGACTCGAAGGCTTTTTAAACTTGAACGGAGGTTATTTGGGTACAAAAATTAAGCAGAATGCTTTGTTTACTTGCTCTAATGGAGGTTCATTACCATAGATAACATACGCTTTCGATTTCAAAAATTCCCTAGATTTCGTCATGAACACGTGACTCGAAGGCTTTTTAAACTTGAACGGAGGTTATTTGGGTACAAAAATTAAGCAGAATGATTTGTTTACTTGCTCTAATGGAGGTTCATTACCATAGATAACATACGCGTTCGATTTCAAAAATTCCCTAGATTTCGTCATGAACACGTGACTCGAAGGCTTTTTAAACTTGAACGGAGGTTATTTGGGTACAAAAATTAAGCAGAATGCTTTGTTTACTTGCTCTAATGGAGGTTCATTACCATAGATAACATACGCTGTCGATTTCAAAAATTCCCTAGATTTCGTCATGAACACGTGACTCGAAGGCTTTTTAAACATGAACGGAGGTTATTTGGGTACAAAAATTAAGCAGAATGATTTGTTTACTTGCTCTAAAGGAGGTTCATTACCATAGATAACATACGCTTTCGATTTCAAAAATTCCCTAGATTTCGTCATGAACACGTGACTCGAAGGCTTTTTAAACTTGAACGGAGGTTATTTGGGTACAAAAATTAAGCAGAATGCTTTGTTTACTTGCTCTAATGGAGGTTCATTACCATAGATAACTTACGCGTTCGATTTCAAAAATTCCCTAGATTTCGTCATGAACACGTGACTCGAAGGCTTTTTAAACTTGAACGGAGGTTATTTGGGTACAAAAATTAAGCAGAATGATTTGTTTACTTGCTCTAAAGGAGGTTCATTACCATAGATAACATACGCTTTCGATTTCAAAAATTCCCTAGATTTCGTCATGAACACGTGACTCGAAGGCTTTTTAAACTTGAACGGAGGTTATTTGGGTACAAAAATTAAGCAGAATGCTTTGTTTACTTGCTCTAATGGAGGTGCATTACCATAGTTGTCACACGCGATCGATTTCAAAAATTCCCTAGATTTCGTCATGAACACGTGACTCGAAGGCTTTTTAAACTTGAACGGAGGTTATTTGGGTACAAAAATTAAGCAGAATGCTTTGTTTACTTGCTCTAAAGGAGGTTCATTACCATAGATAACTTACGCTTTCGATTTCAAAAATTCCCTAGATTTCGTCATGAACACGTGACTCGAAGGCTTTTTAAACTTGAACGGAGGTTATTTGGGTACAAAAATTAAGCAGAATGCTTTGTTTACTTGCTCTCATGGAGGTGCATTACCATAGTTGTCATACGCGATCGATTTCAAAAATTCCCTAGATTTCGTCATGAACACGTGACCTCGAAGGCTTGCAACATTTGAACAGTTGTTTCTTGGGTACTAAAAAGAAGCAGAATGCTTTGTTTACTTGCTCTCATGGAGGTGCATTACCATAGTTGTCCCACGCGATCGATTTCAAAAATTCCCTAGATTTCGTCATGAACACGTGACTCGAAGGCTTTTTAAACTTGAACGGAGGTTATTTGGGTACAAAAATTAAGCAGAATGCTTTGTTTACTTGCTCTAAAGGAGGTTCATTACCATAGATTACATACGCTTTCGATTTCAAAAATTCCCTAGATTTCGTCATGAACACGTGACTCGAAGGCTTTTTAAAATTGAACGTAGGTTATTTGGGTACAAAAATTAAGCAGAATGCTTTGTTTACTTGCTCTAAAGGAGGTTCATTACCATAGATAACATACGCGTTCGATTTCAAAAATTCCCTAGATTTCGTCATGAACACGTGACTCGAAGGCTTTTTAAACTTGAACGGAGGTTATTTGGGTACAAAAATTAAGCAGAATGTTTTGTTTACTTGCTCTAAAGGAGGTTCATTACCATAGATTACATACGCTTTCGATTTCAAAAATTCCCTAGATTTCGTCATGAACACGTGACTCGAAGGCTTTTTAAACTTGAACGGAGGTTATTTGGGTACAAAAATTAAGCAGAATGCTTTGTTTACTTGCTCTAATGGAGGTGCATTACCATAGTTGTCACACGCGATCGATTTCAAAAATTCCCTAGATTTCGTCATGAACACGTGACTCGAAGGCTTTTTAAACTTGAACGGAGGTTATTTGGGTACAAAAATTAAGCAGAATGCTTTGTTTACTTGCTCAAATGGAGGTTCATTACCATAGATAACATACGCTGTCGATTTCAAAAATTCCCTAGATTTCGTCATGAACACGTGACTCGAAGGCTTTTTAAACATGAACGGAGGTTATTTGGGTACAAAAATTAAGCAGAATGATTTGTTTACTTGCTCTAAAGGAGGTTCATTACCATAGATAACATACGCTTTCGATTTCAAAAATTCCCTAGATTTCGTCATGAACACGTGACTCGAAGGCTTTTTAAACTTGAACGTAGGTTATTTGGGTACAAAAATTAAGCAGAATGCTTTGTTTACTTGCTCTAAAGGAGGTTCATTACCATAGATAACTTACGCTTTCGATTTCAAAAATTCCCTAGATTTCGTCATGAACACGTGACTCGAAGGCTTTTTAAACTTGAACGGAGGTTATTTGGGTACAAAAATTAAGCAGAATGCTTTGTTTACTTGCTCTCATGGAGGTGCATTACCATAGTTGTCAGACGCGATCGATTTCAAAAATTCCCTAGATTTCGTCATGAACACGTGACTCGAAAGGCTTGCAACATTTGAACAGTTGTTTCTTGGGTACTAAAAAGAAGCAGAATGCTTTGTTTACTTGCTCTCATGGAGGTGCATTACCATAGTTGTCCCACGCGATCGATTTCAAAAATTCCCTAGATTTCGTCATGAACACGTGACTCGAAGGCTTTTTAAACTTGAACGGAGGTTATTTGGGTACAAAAATTAAGCAGAATGCTTTGTTTACTTGCTCTAAAGGAGGTTCATTACCATAGATAACATACGCTTTCGATTTCAAAAATTCCCTAGATTTCGTCATGAACACGTGACTCGAAGGCTTTTTAAACTTGAACGGAGGTTATTTGGGTACAAAAATTAAGCAGAATGTTTTGTTTACTGTAACGTGGTATTTTTATCATTATAAAAATCCGTTACAGGCTCAGCTGATTGGGAATATATTAATATTCCCAATGATAGCATTAGCTGAGCTCGGTCCGGGACGTTAACGGCGATCGCTGTTGTTGTCGTTCGACACAGCTGATTGCCGCTCCTCATTACGCTAGTGTTAGCTAATGAGGCGTCCTTGAAGGGAATTTAAGAGATTTAAATTCCCTTACTGGGGCTAGCTGGCTAATCACTTCTGGTATTACCGTCTAAGCATCCGGACGTGTTTGCTAGCGCTAATACCAGTCTTTCGACACGTCGCTACTTCGAGTTCTCGGCCGTGCGTTTGTGTGTGGGTGTAGTGGTGATGCAGTGACGAGGCTTCAGGATATACCCGGAGGATACACCCGATCCAGGGAACGATCCAATTCCTCTGACCACCACTGCTGGCTTGGAGCAACTCTCCAAAAGTAGTAAGTGGAGCGCCACGCGCTCACTGTTTTTAATAGAGCGTGAAGTGCCGGTCAAGGGACACGGACTTGACCGTGCCCGGTTGCGTTAGTGCGGGATCGTGTGCTCCGACTGTCGCAGCAGTCGTCGAGCTCGGGACCTAGTCCTCATCCCCGGGGAACGTCCGCCCAGGTTGCCTGAAAAGCTCCTGGGTGTTTCAGACGACCCATTCCCTGTAACGTGGGGGCCGTTGTTGCAGGAAGCTCAGCGGTCTCTGCGTTGCCGACGCCGACGGACTGCCGAGAAGTCCGTCCTCCACTAGGCAGGACTACCGAGGGTGTACGGGCACCCCGCGCGGGTAATTATCATTAGTAATCGTATTTTGTATATTGCGGCCCTTCGGGGAATTATTATATTGTATCGAATCGGATAATAAACCCGCGAGAGTAATACAGTCCAGTCGTGTCCTTATTTCAGACACCGCCTAGTCCTCTCCAACGGGAGAACCTCCTCTGGGCCCCTTTCACCGGAGTCGGTTTCCTCAGGGGTGAGGAACTCCGGTGAATATTATAAATTACTGTGACCGCGTGGTAACATCGGGAGATTCACCTCCTCCCGGGGTTACGCAAAAGCGCGCGTTACATTACTTGCTCTAATGGAGGTTCATTGCTATACATAACATACGCGTTCGATTTCAAAAATTTCCTAGATTTCGTCATGAACACGTCACTCGAAGGTATTTTTAACTTGAACGGAGGTTAGTTGGGTACACTGACCGGCAATGATGCAGTACAAACCATAGTCTATGGCTGACTTCGAGTATAGCAGAAAAAGAAGAAGGCTTATCTTCCTTCTCACTCGCACATGACGTCATATATCCCAAATCGTGGTAAAGGCGGAGAAGTTTCAGGGGAATAGAGAGAGGCGGAGAGTATCGCGAGAACATAGGCGATACCTCCCCTTAATTAGACTATCTCTCTTAGATCAGCGCTAATATCTCTTTGCTGTTTTCCTCCAATACCCCTCGATTGAAAGACGGGGCTAAAGGGGAAAATTGGTGGGAGGTGTTTTGGATTCTATCCTTGTTTTTTGCTATTAAAAAGACAAGGATGCTTTTGAGGGGAAATTCTGATTTTCGGACAAAATTAGCGTCACTATCGTTGTCCTTGTCTGACAACCGCTCAGGCATACTTTCATCTCAGTTCTATTTCAGTCAATAAATTGGATGATCTAATAATATTTAATGGAATTAAATATTACATTTAAATATACATTAAATTAATTATAATTTATTACAATTTTTAAAAATAAAAATTATTATCATTTATTACATTAATTCATTTTAATTATAATTTTTCTTAATATAATAATAAATAATTTATAAAATCAACAGTAATCTACGAGTATAAGTCGATAAGAAATGGAATCGAGATATTGCCTATGTTCCCGCAATACTTCTCCGCATTCCCCTCTAGCCAGAAAGGATAGAGATGAAAGTATGCCTGAGCGGTTGTCAGACAAGGACAACGATAGTGACGCCAATTTTGTCCGAAAATCAGAATTTCCCCTCAAAAGCATCCTTGTCTTTTTAATAGCAAAAAACAGGGATAGAATCCAAAACACCTCCCACCAATTTTCCCCTTTAGCCCCGTCTTTCAATCGAGGGGTATTGGAGGAAAAAAGCAAAGAGATATTAGCGCTGATCTAAGAGAGATAGTCTAATTAAGGGGAGGTATCGCCTATGTTCTCGCGATACTCTCCGCCTCTCTCTATTCCCCTGAAACTTCTCCGCCTTTCCCCCGATTTGGGATATATGACGTCATGTGCGAGTGAGAAGGAAGATATGCCTGTGGGGAGGTGTCCGTGTTGGTGTATGGAAAGATAAAAATAAAATTCGTTTTTGATTTAATACTGGAGTCGATCTTTTTATTACCCTGAACTCCTATCCGACCCTATCGCAACTGCCAGCGGTCGACTCAGCTGCCGCTGGTTGCCGAGTCGTATCATCTTTTGTCCAGTGGTGTGTTCGGACGTTGTTTTGGACGCTTCAATTTGTCCAGCTTGGCATCGGTACTTTACCGAACATATATCTAGGGGTAGGGTCCCCACAATACTCCCCCCCGAGACTTTTATTTATAAAAGGCGGTATCCGCTCTTACAATGCTTAAAACTATTATTTACAATATTTACAAAATTAAAACTAAGTACATTACAATTTAAATCTGACCTTCCGCTTGGTCAGCGCATTCGCCGCTTTAGTTAATGAATAGCGCGCCGGCGCAGTACTCTGCAGTAGCACTACTCGGGCCGGCTCCACAACGTGCGCGTCTTCATTCACCACATACGCAGGTTTCAGCCTGTCAGTAGATACAGCAACAGTTCTCCCTGCTACATCCACCTCGTACACCTTCTCCGAGACTCGCCGAATAATCTCGTACGGTCCAGAGTAAGGCTGTTGCAGTCCTGTCCTGGTGGAGTCCACTCTCAGGAAAACGTGAGTGCACTCACTTAGTGCCTTGTACCAGAACGGCTTGTTGTTGCAGTGGTGCGCAACCGGCATAGGCCTCACTCCACGCATGACGTTTTTAAACTGTCCTGCGAACATTGTGGCGCTGCTAGGGACTGGGTCACTGATGAAGAATTCCCCTGGTAAGTTGATGGTTGTTCCATACAGCAGTTCTGCACAAGAACTATTTAAATCCTTCTTATAGGCTGCTCTCAATCCCAGAAGGACTGTGGACAGAGCATCTATCCAGGGAACTCTCTCGTTGCACATCAAGGCAGCTTTGAAGGAACGGTGCCATCGCTCAATCAACCCATTGGACTCTGGATGGTATGCGGTTGTTCTGGTCCTTGTAGCTCCTAGCAGTTTGGTGAGTGCAGTGAACAGTGCAGATTCAAATTGTGGTCCTTGATCCGTTGTAATATATCCAGGTGCACCAAATCTGGATATCCATCCATCATAGAAGGCCTTCGCTACAGTGTCTGCTGTCACATCAGGTACAGAAATCGCTTCTGGCCAGCGAGAGAACCTGTCCATCATGGTTACGCAGTACCTGTAACCCTTTATCTGGGGTAGTGGCCCTACGATGTCTATGTGGATGTGCTGGAACCTATTATCTGGTACGTTTATCCTTGCTGGGGCCAGTTTATTATGTCGAGTCACTTTAGATCTCTGACATGCCAGACAAGTACGTACCCAAGTTTTAATGTCTTTCGACATTCCAGGCCACACGAACTTCTTCCGGATGCTCTCAAGAGTAGCGTTTCCTCCAGGATGAGCCGGTGAATGTGCCATGTCGAACACTCTCCTGCGAAGAGGCTGCGGAATATAGGCACGGATTTCCTGGGTTGACACTTCGCAATGTAGTGGTGAGTCTGAACCTGACAATCTGAATTCTCTGAGCACCAGTGCTGTTTGGGCAGAGTTCTTCAGTGCTGTCAATTCACCGTCGGTACGTTGCGCGTCTGCTATCTCCTCCGTCGATATCGCCACTGGCACGGTAAGTGTGTCGATACGAGAGAGCGCATCGGCCACTACATTATCGGCTCCCGATACATGGCGTATGTCGTCGGTAAATTCGCCGATGTAAGCCAAGTGGCGGAATTGACGTGGTGTCAATTGTTCTGGTTTCTTTTTCCAGGCGAAGATTAGTGGCTTGTGGTCCGTCAGTATGTGGAATTGGCGTCCCTCTACCATGTAGCGGAAATGCTTGACTGCCCTATAAATTGCCAGAAGTTCGCGGTCGTATGCGCTGTACTTGGCCTGTGTAGGGGTAAGCCTCCTGGAGAAGAAAGCCAACGGACGCCACTGTCCGTGTGTCTGCTGTTGCAACACTGCTCCTATCGCTGAATCCGACGCATCCGTCTGGATAGCCACAGGAGCAGAGTGCGATGGGTAGACGAGGAGTGTCGCATTTGCTAATGCTTCCTTCGTTTTGTTGAAGGCCTCTAGACGTTGCAGTGTCCACTCGATTTCCTCGTCTTTCTTCCTGGCGTGAGTGATGATGTCCTGGAGTGGAGCCTGGATATTTGTGGCGTCCCGCAAGAAACGGTTATAAAAATTAACCATTCCCAGGAATCTCCAGAGCTGCTTGATCCGGGTAGGTAACGGGAAATCCCGAATGGCTTGAACCTTATTTTGCAGTGGCGAGATGCCTTCTACACTAATGGAGTGTCCTAGAAAATCTACTTGGCTCTCTCCAAACCGGCATTTTTCAGGGTTCACCAAAAGTCCGTACTTCTCTAACCGGCCAAACAACTCTTCCAGGTGTCGGCGATGTTCATCCTCCGACGAAGAGGCTACCAGGATGTCGTCCAAGTAGACGAACACGAAATCCAGCCCTCTCACCACCTCGTCCATGAATCTCTGGAACGTCTGCGCCGCATTTCGCAGTCCAAACGGCATGAACGGAAACTCGAACAGTCCGAAGGGTGTGATGATGGCTGTCTTTGGTATGTCTTCCTCACGCACAGGTATTTGCTGGTAAGCACGCACCAAGTCTATTACCGAATAAATGTTTGTTCCTTCCAGGAACGCGGTACTATCCTGTAGGAACGGTATCGGGTAACGGTCGGGCACTGTCACATTATTTACCGGTCGGTAATCACCACACGGTCTCCAGTCACTTTCCTTTTTAGGCACTAGATGGAGCGCGCTGGCCCACGGGCTTTTGGATGGGCGACACAATCCTAACTGCATCATGTGCTCAAATTCAGCGCGAGCTGCTTGCGATCGCTGTGAATCGAGACGTCTTGCCCGTGTCGATATCGGAGGACCTGTAGTCACAATGCTGTGCTCGACGACGTGCTTTACCGTGGGAGGTGCTGTACCCCGCTTTGTCAGTCCTGGGTAATTGTTCAGCAATTCTCTTAACTTTTCACTACACTTAATATTAAAAACTGTTTTTAAAACCGTAGGTGAGTCTACGCACTGCACCGTACCTATCACTCCCACATTAGTTTGTGCGTCTATCAGTCTGCGACGCCGCATGTCCACAAGAAGATCGAAGTACTCCAGGAAATCAGTACCAATGATTGGTCGCTTGACGGCTGCGACGATGAACGGCCAACGACAAGCGCGCCTGAACCCGAGGTTTAGGTCGAGTAGACGCTCCCCGTACGTCGCTATCGGCGTGCCATTCGCTGCACACAGGTTAAACTGACCCCTGTTTTTTAGGTCGCACTGGCGCGGTGGGATGACGGACACGTCGGCTCCCGTGTCGATGAGGAAAGAGATCCCTGAGATCCGGTCCGCTACGATCAGGCGACGTCGAGAGGAGGATGCCGTGTTCTCCGTCGCCGCTGGAACACATCCCTCTAGTTTCCCGAGGTGGAAGGCTGCGGTTGCTCACCTTTATACTGGCACGGCAGATCGCATCTGCGCGCCTTGCTGCCGAATTTGCGGTGGTAGTAGCAGATGCCGTCTCTATGTCGCGGCCGGGACCTCGACCGCTGCCGTGCGCCTCCACCTCGACAGCACGAGTTGTCACGTCCATGAGGTGAGCGCCCCCGCTGCTGTGACCGCCTCATCTCGTCGATGTCCATGCTCAATCGAGCAACGATGCTGGAAATCTCCGCAACTGATTTCGCCAGGGACTCCCCGGCGCCTGTTGCTGCGGGATCTGGTGCCGGAAACCCAGTGACAGCTATCGTCGGTTCCGCTGTGCGGTCGATCGTGCGATCGGCTAGTTCCGCCATCTTCTCGAGGCCGACCTCGTCCACCACCGCCAAGATCTCTTGGACCCTCTTGGGCAACCGCTGCAGCCATATCGTCTGGAGGACAGGCGCGGAGATGTTTCCCCCGGCCAGCGACTTGAGTTCGCGGAGCAGGACTGACGGTCGCTTGTCTCCCAACTCCACTCCTGCTAAAAGCTTCTTCACTTGGACTTCCTGTGAGTCCGTGAAGCGATTGATAATGGCCGCTTTTAATGCCTCGTATTTATCCTTTTCAGGAGGATCTTCCAGGACATCGGCCAGGGCAGTTAGGAGCTCCTCATCCAAATGCCTAACGACGGTTAGATACTTGGTCTCCTCAGCTCGTATCCTGTAGAGGCCGAATTCGGATTCCAGCTGAATAAACCACAGCTTCGGTTTATTCTTCCACACCGTGGGCATGCGGAAGGTGCGGAATTCCGCGGAGTGCAGTTCCGCACTATTATGCATCGCGGGTGCTACGCGATTGCTGATCGACCCGTCTGCCAGGTCCGTTGGTGTATCAGTCGGGTTCAAATTTGACCTCGATGGCGACCGTGGCAACATTTCAAATACGCGTTTTTCCGCGCTTCACTCACACACACACTTTTTTACTGCAATAGATCACGTCGGGGTCACCACTTGTGGGGAGGTGTCTGTGTTGGTGTATGGAAAGATAAAAATAAAATTCGTTTTTGGTTTAATACTGGAGTCGATCTCTTTATTACCCTGAACTCCTATCCGACCCTATCGCAACTGCCAGCGGTCGACTCAGCTGCCGCTGGTTGCCGAGTCGTATCATCTTTTGTCCAGTGGTGTGTTCGGACGTTGTTTTGGACGCTTCAATTTGTCCAGCTTGGCATCGGTACTTTACCGAACATATATCTAGGGGTAGGGTCCCCACATGCCTTCTTCTTTTTCAGCTATACTCGGTTCTTTTAAGAACCCTATATTTATTATACAAGGAACTGCCTCTGCCTCTAAAAATATTTGAATAAATATAAATTATAAAATTATAATAGTAATAATTTATTTTCCCTGCAAAAAAATCATTCCTATAACATTAAGTAGAAAAGACAGGTGAGAGTGCGACACATAAGTTGGAAGTGTCAAAGAGCGGCCTAGCGTTGCGCGCGCTCCTTGGATAGAAAAGGTAAGTTTAATAAGTTAGATAGTATGCTAAAGCGGCTGCCAAACAAGGACGCCGATAGGGACTCGACTTTTGTCCGCAGAGATTTCGTCCCATATAAAGCTATCCTTCTTATTTAGCGTGCGTAAGACGAGGATGAGGAATCGAAACACCTCCCACCACATTTTCCTTTGCCCCCGCCAGTCAACCTATAGACATAATATAATGTATTGCCATACACTGGCCTATACTTGATACACACACATTGACATGGCGCTTCTCCTACCACTCTGCCAACAAGCATTTTGACGTCACGTGCAAGAGAGAGCGAAAATTTGTCCAGCCTGCTTTATGCTATACTCGATGCCTAACAGGGACTCATTCATTGCCGGTCAGTGTACATACATCATCTCACTAATCAATTCTTTATTTAATGCCGCCACCATATGGGAGAAAATTTAAGTTCGATTCCCTACGATATATCGCAGCATATTTCTTCCTGTTATTCTTTAGTCAATGCTAGTAGGAAACAAAATTAGCGATTGTCACTTTGGAAGTGGTGATGACAAGTAGCGACACAGCAAAGGTAGTTTTAAGAGTGACAGTCGTGGAGCAGGTGGTTTCAGTTTTTAGTTTTTAAAGATTATTGATAATTCCTAGCAATCTCTTTGACAAAGTATATTGTAAACAGAATTAATCATAATCTTGTATGAATTATTGTCACTTATGCATAATACCTTTGAAAATCACTTCCCTATTTATTTTAAGCTTTCGGTGAAAGCAAAGTTACTGATATTGTTTACATAAGGCACTAAATTTATAATCAGAGATTAATTGAATGACTCTAGAATTGAATATACTATTAATTGAGTACAATAGTGACTGGAAAATTTCTTCAACATGAATACTTTGTAAGTTCTGTCTAAATTCTTTTATAGATACGTTTGAGTTGTTTTATTTATTGTTATTATTTATTTTTATTTATTAAATATACGAGATAAGAAAAATAAAGAAATAATCATAAAAATTAAGTGAGCATTTTTCGTGTTACGACGTTAATATATAACGAGATACAATTTTTGTGTTATTTCTCACTGAGAAATTTATCTACTGCAATATAAGATATTATTTATCTATCATTTCCGTTTTCATGTAAAGCCTTTAGTAGCACACTCTTGATAAAGCATTTGTTTTATATTACTTTTACAGTGATAGAAGTGGACAATTTGATCGTTATATACAAAAATCCAATGTATCTGACGACTCTGCTATAACAAAAATGCAACATCATTTTTGGGTTACAAAACAAACGTTATCCCGAAAATTAGGCAAGAAAGAAGATGAATGTATAATTTCTTCAGATGCTGAACTAGATGCTAAATTAGAACTATTTCGTAGCATTCAAGAATCGTGCTCGTATCTTCAAAGAATAATCGATAAATATCAAGAAAGATTATGTAGTAAGCTTATTATGACATACTTAAATTGAATTTAGAGGAAGTAATTAAAAATATATTAATACTTTTAATAAAATACCTTATTACATTAATATTTTTTCTGTAGATCTGGCGCAAGAAGAAAATACTATGGGACGTTTTCTCAAAGAAGCTGGAAAACAAGATAAAACTAGAGCTGGAAAAATGATGTCAGCTGTTGGAAAATCCATGTCTTACTCTGGGCAACAGAGATTAGCACTAAGAACACCTTTAATTAGACTATATCAAGAAGTTGAAACTTTCAGACAGAGAGCCATTGAAGACACACTACAAAACATTGAAGCAATGGAAAAAGCACGTACTGAATATAGAGCTGCTTTGTCTTGGATGAAAAATATTTCCCAAGAATTAGATCCAGATACAACTAAACAATTAGAAAGATTTAGGAAAGTTCAAACACGTGTTAGACGGTATGTACTGTAATTTTATTAAAGATTTTATCATTTCATGTGCGATAAGCTATTTCTTCTTTTTCTTTCTGATGAAAACAGAGGTAAAACAACTTTTGACAACTTGGCTTTAGACTGTTTACAAAAAGTAGATCTGTTAGCAGCAGCAAGATGTAACATGTTCAGTCATGCCTTAGTTTTATACCAAAGTACTCTACTTGATTTTACCAAAAAATCTGCTAAAGCTTATTCTATAATAGCCAACAGTTTTAAAGGTCATCAGCGCTATGACTTTATGGTAGTACCTGAACTTGCAGAAACTTCCTCGAAGTTAGCTCAAGAAACTGGTGGCGATGATAATATTGATGATAAAGATAGGTAACTTGAATATTTTTTTTTTATTTATGTTAAATTTGTTTAATAATTTAGTTTTCTAATGTAACCAAACTTCGTAGGATGTTATTCTTCGACGCAGATTACTACGATAATATTGAAGCTGCTGAGGAAGCTGCATTTGTTGATGAATCTATGTCAAATAAAGATAACCAGACTGAAAAATTATTAGACATTGAAAATGATGTGGATGAAATTACAAAGTTAGAGAATCAAAATACAAATACAAATTCTATAAAAGCGGAAAATGAATCTGTAGCATTAAACTCCGTCCTAAACGACAAAGAAACAGAAACATTTTTCAATGAATTTACTTCAAGTAGACTTAATCTGGATAAAGCATTACAATCAACTGATCAAAAGGAATTAGTTGATCAATTTGATTTGGAAAAAGATTTAGCAGCTCTTGATTTAGCAATAGATTGTTTTACCGAAAGCAACTCAACTATTAATTTTGCAGATTTAACTACTCAAATACCACGCAATAATCATAACCAACCATCTTTTCAATTTCAAATATCCGGAAACGCAGCATTATTAGATGAAATTCTAAACCAAGAGCATACGACTACAGAATGGGACATTATGTCGTCCGACACTTTTCTACCACCGAATATTTTAAAACAAAGTCTTGGAGACGCCGCTTTAGGTATCAATCAGCAAGACTCGCAAGTTGGAAGTAACCATGAAAAAGTAAGTAGTTTTATTATGAGAGTAGATTCATTTTTTTTTACGAATATTATTTTTTGCAGAAAAATAGTAGTAAAGAAGGTAAAAAGAAAGGAAGCTCATGGTTAGATTTATTTGCAGAATTGGATCCATTAGCAAACAATCCCATGGAAAATCTTTGTAATGACAGTAATTCTCCAGTTTAATCTTCCATTAAAAATTTTTAATTATATGATTTTTTAAGCAAGTCATTTAACTATAAGTTAGTTTGAATTTATAACTTAAGCTCTTTATACCAAAGATTTAATGATGTCTAGTCACATAAACTTTAATTCAATATTATATATATACAAATGCTTTTATTTTGACACACATATATATATATATATATATATATATATATATATTCTATATGTAAAGTTAATTTAATTCAATATATGCCAAGTTGGGGAGGGGGTATATAGGGTGTAACAAAACAACCGCACTTCCTTAAAGGGGGTGATTCCTGACGCTATTCTAAGAACTGTTTTCTTTTGCCATTTTTTAATCTAAGGCTTAGTTTTCCAGATATTTAACCACTTGCGGTGCAAAGAAATTCTCGGTTGCGCGTGCCAGAACAGTCGACTATAATTCACTGCAAGGCGTCACTTTATAATCTTATAATTTTATAATCTGGATTCAATACTGATAGTTTTACACGATGGAGGGCAATCATCTTTTCTTCTATGACAATCACCTGTCGACGTGTATAAAACGTCGTTGCCGTTCCTGTAACAAAAGCATCTCGACGTGCATAACACGTCTTTCCACCGCAACTGGTTAATGGTAAAGATGCCATTAGTTAGAAAGAGACGCTCCGATAGTTGAAGTGAGATAGCATTTCTGTCTAACTTCAACTATCTGTCTGTGTTTTTCTAACTATAGTATTTATATTATTGAATATCTCGAAAACTAAGTTTTAGATTAAAACATCGCAAGAGTAAATAGTTCTTGGAATAGTGTCAGGAATCACTATTTAATGTTAATTAAATTATAAAAGGGGCATTAAATTTTAATATTGAGAAAGTCATTGATCTATATTTAGCATGAGTTTAGTGACAGTGAAAATTATATATATAACAAATTTTTATAAAATATATGTTTGTCCAGTAATGCAATTACTTGTATTAGTATAAGGGGCAAAATATTAAGAAATGAAAAAAATATCTTGGTTAAACTGCAGAATTTTTTGTTTATTGAATATTATGAAATTTTGTAAATATGCTAGTTAATAAAGTTTGTCATTGTAAAACTTTTCTTGATGAAAATTAAATATGCTATGCGAAGCTAATTTGTTTTTAGATTGTTGGATACAGTTATATTATTCCTCTTCACTTACTTTTATCAAGCTAAAAGAGAAAATGACTTGACATTATTTACTAATAAAGTTAAATAATTAATCTATTTAATGTGCAGTAATTCACACAGCACACTGGGGAAACATTCAAATGCATACAAAGGCAACAATTTATCTATTCACAATTATATAGGGAAAAAGTTCGTGTCGTGTAGTTTTTCTTGATTTCTAAATAAATAAAATATAAACAAAAATTTTACAAATTCAAGATAAAAATTATTTTTTTCCTAGTAAGACTTAACACACACTTATTCTTTGATAAATTTATAAGATCACAGTGTCAACGCTAAGATTTATTAAATATAGAGACGATATTAGAACGCTTTCGAGATTAATCTTCATCAGTATACATTTAAATTTAGGCATCAAAAAATTGTGCCATTGCTGTTTTAACCCTGTAAAAAATAGTAAAATATAATAATAATTATACATAAATGTACATACAGGGTGTTACTAAATAAACGCAAATCTTTTCAGAAGTTATTTCTCAGAGTAAGTCAAATTGTAGAGTCCTTTAGTCATTCTTCTATCTGAAAATTAATTTTTGTTTTATAAGAGTTTTTTTTTGGTATGTATTTTTATTGGTTGTCGCACGGATCGGCATTAAACATGGCATCAGATTATTATGACGTTGTGGAATAGCACCGTAGTACATTTAAAAGAGAACAAATCACTTGAGGCTCGAAAACTGAAATATTTCTTAATAATTCTCTACTAAATATTTTTATGTATATACTTTAAACTAGTTTTTAATATAATTATCTAATTAATTTTTATCCTTTATTGTGAATAATAATCCACGCCAATTTTTCATCAATAATGAAGTCATTTATTGGACCCAGTATTATAAAATCTATAGGAGCTCCTTCCTGTGCTTTTCATTCACTTCAATGAAAAGTTATTTTTTGTTCAAATTATTAAAAATCACAAATACAAACTAATACTCATCTAAACCACAATTATTAATAATCACACTTGTTATATCAAATCACTAAATATTAAAATTAAAAATTAAAAATTATACTTGTATGCACAATTTTTAATAATTAATTCTATTTATAAATCAATCACTTTTATGTAAAACGCTGATCAATGAGCACTTTTACAAACCGAAATTTTTAATTAAGAACCGAAACTGTTCATGCTATTGCATGCGTACGTAAAAGAACTACGGATAAAAATTACTTTTTTCCATCTGCCAGTACAAATTTTTCTGACTTTCTTATAAGGTTAGACAATAAATATTATTAATTTTCTAACATACTGACTACATTCAATATTCAATAATATGAAAATCAATAATATTAATAAAATAATAATAATAATAAAAATCAGAAAAATTAGATGTTGGTAGTTGAAGAATTGTACTTTTATCTGTTGTTTCTTTCTGTTTACATAGTAAAATA
The DNA here is from genome assembly GCA_037305995.1 of Sclerodermus sp. 'alternatusi'. NCBI lineage: Eukaryota > Metazoa > Arthropoda > Insecta > Hymenoptera > Bethylidae > Sclerodermus > Sclerodermus sp. 'alternatusi'. Next base: position 588,848 of record JBBEEM010000016.1, on the reverse strand, counting down.
CCCATTTATTAATTAGTCATAAAGTTAATTAAGTCATAAAGATCATACATTTTTAAAAAGATAAATTCTAGCGATTTGATGTAACAAATTTTTATATTAACAATTGTGATTAAGTTAAGTATTAACTTGTAGTAATAAATTTTATTAATTTGAAAAAATAATTACTTTTCATTGAAAAGGAGAATAAGAGGTACGAAAAGTATCTCCTATGGATTTTATAGTTAATAGTGAGTTTAATCAGTTAATTTATAATGAAAGATTGACGTGCATGTTAGTGTTCAATAAAGGAAAAAAATTAATTAAATAATTATATAAAAGAATACTTTTAAGTACATAAAAATATTTACTAAAGAATTATTTAAAAAATTTCAGTTTTTAAGTTTTAAGTGATCAGCCTTTTTTTAAATCTACTACGATGTCCCGATGGCATGACAACGATCTAATGTCAAGATTGATGCTAGCCGCGTGTCAGCCAACAAAATTGTACACAGAAAAACTATTATAACTTAAAAATTAAGCTTCGAATCGAAAAGTGATACAGGACTTTTTAATTTTAATTATCCTAAAGAATAACCCCGTTTATTCTGCGTTATATACAAATAATGCGTTTATTATTTAGTAATACCTTATATGTCTGCAAATTTCTTCAAACAGTCGTTTGAAAAATTTAAAATTTATTTATCTTACTTATCAAATAATTGGGAATCATTTGTATGACGTAGCTGCTGTAAAATTCGATAAAGACCTAATTCTCTTAAGCGTGCTTGCCGTTGTGCAGCGCCAGGTTCTTCTCTCCAAACTAGATTGCAAACACAAAAAATTGCAGCAACTTGGAGTTTCACATTACTATGCATCTGTAAATCACGTAATATTTGATTATTATCGAGTGATATAAAAATGAGAGAAAGAAAAATATTCGCTAATACAGGATATTCAGAAATAAACGCACTTTCAGATGCCTCTGGCTACTAAATATTTTTACATACTTTAAACCACTTTTTTATACATAATTATCTAACAGATTTTTCTCCTTTATTGAATACTAGCGTGCACGTCAACCTTCCATCAGTAATGAAATAATTTCTTAGATTGTAACTGTAAAATCCATAGGAAATTCTTTTCATGCCTCGCATTCTTCCTCTCTTCAATAAAAAGTAGTTCTCTTCCTTCAAATTTATAAATACATCTCTATCACAAAATTAATACTTAACTTAGCCACAACTGTTATAACACACACTTGTCACTTCAAATCATCGGTAGTATAATTTTTTTTAATTTATTTACTTCATAAATCACTCATTATTACTTAAAACACCAATAAATAAATACTTTTATAAACGAAAATTTCTAATTAATAAATTAATATTATCTATGCAATTTCATGCTTAATGTAAATTAACGTTTTTCTGACTATCTTACAAGTTCAAGCAATTAATATTATTAATTTTCATACTCTTAAATATTGGGTATGATCAGCATGTTAGAAAACCAATAATTTTAATTCTCTGAATTTATAAAAAAACAAAAAAATTTGATACCGGTGGGTGGAGATTCATAATTTTTTCCTGTAGATTGTTTATGTTACGCATGAAATCGCATAGATAATATACATTTTTGAATTAGAAATTGTCGTTTATAAAAGTGCACATTTATCCATGTTTTGCATAATAATCACTGATATATGAATTGAATAAATTTACAAAAATTGTGCATACTGATGCTTTCAAGTGACAAGTGTGTATAGTTAGAATTGTGGTTAAATTCAATATCAATTTGTCTTAGAGATATATATTTATTTGAAAGAAAGTAGTGCTTTTTATACAGGGTGTCCGGAAAAAAAGGAGACATTTTTTGAGAAGTGGTTCCTGACACAATTCTAAGAATTTTTTTCTCTTGGCATTTTTTGATTTAAAGCTTCATTTTTGAGATATTCAACGATAAAGATACCATTAGTTAGGAAGAGACAGATAGATAGTTGAAGCGAGACAGAGTGGCGTCACCTCACTTCAACTATAGGAGTATCTCTGTCTAACTAATAGAATCTTTATCGTTGAATATCTCAGAAATAAAGCTTTAAATCAAAAAATGCCAAGAGAAAAAAATTCTTAGAATTGTGTCAGGAACCACTTCTCAAAAAATGTCTCCTTTTTTTCCGGACACCCTGTATATATATACTGAAGAGAAGAAAATTCAAAGGCATCAGAAGGATCTCATATAGATTTGACTTAAAAGTTAATAGTGAGTCTAGTAAATGATTTCATTATTGATGAAAGATTGACATGCACACTAGTGTACAGTAAAGGAGCAAAATCAATTAGATAATTATATGTAAAAAAGTAGTTTAAAATATATAAAAATAATTAGTAGAGAGAGAAATATTAAAAAAAATAATTTAATACCACAATTTCGGATGATCTCCACTTTTTAAACGTATTATAGTACTGTTCCGCTGACATTACATTCATTACCACACCGCTAGTGATAGTCAATAAAATTAATAAAATAATAAATAATTAAAATTAAAAAACAATAAAACCATTATAATTGAAAACTTAAGCTTCATAACTTAAAGTGACTAAAGACTCGTCGACTCAATTTAGTGCCAGGAACTACTCCTTAACTTGCGTTTATTTCCAGATATACTATATATTATTATGAAGAAAAAAAAATTATTATTATTATATATATACCATGTAATCCATAAGTTTTTTAAGAACATCTTCATTGGCCATTATATGATCTCTAGCACGATCTCCATCTGCTACATTAGCTAAGATACAAAGTGCTTGTTCCTTTACATCTGGTGGATGAACCGGATCTTCCAAAACAAGTATTACTGCTTGCATTACATGTGCTGCATGTTCACCCATTATACGATCTATATGTGCTTTTGTAGAAAGAAGATTTCTTAATAGTCCTAATGTTTTCATTAAAATTGACAATTCGGGGTCGGCTAAAAGACGAAAAATTTGATCCGTGCCAAGGCAGGATAGAATTTGAGATTTAACACGTTGCTCCGCTTGAAATGCTACATTCATGAGAGCCCAAATGCCATTTAATCTAAGTGCTGGATCTGGTCTCTTAGTTAAAGAGCAAAGCAACTCAACTCCGCCAGATTCTAGAATTGGTTCTTTACTAGGACTAAATTCTAGTAGCAAATTACATAAAGTACTTGAAGCTACTGTTAATAAATCTTCTTCACCTTCTCCTCTACCTGTTTTGAAAAAAAAATCATTGTTTAGTACTAAATTACCCACATTATCAATTATTTTAAAATCGCTGCTATCATTTGCCGATTTATTTGTTAGTGTTTATATTTTATATATTGTTGGGAGGGGGGGGCGCTTTTAATATTTATAAATGTTACTAGTTTACCTTCTATTCCTTTATCAGCACCATGTAACAACTGCATAAGCGGTCTCCATACAGCGTGATCTTGAAATGTCGTTCGTAGCTGTTGTACACTTCTAGAAAGAGAATGTAAACATCTGACTGCGGCTAGACGAACCCGAGGACCACCAGGATCTTGTAAACCCGAGACTACTTGTTCCATTAAATTTTCTGTTTCAATAATTCTCTTTCGAATATCTTCATCATTCGCACCAAGTGATGCAAAAGCTCTAAATGCAGCTTGTCTCATATCCTGTGATAAGGTCGCATCTTGTATCTGTAAATATATACAATATATAACATAGTATGTTGCAAAATAATCATATTTTTCCTTTAGAGGGTATACTCCTGAGATTAAACCAAGTAAAAAGTTTCTTTAATATTTTTCAATATTTAATTTTGTTCAAAAATATAATGAATTAAATAAGAGAGAGATTAGCAAATAGTTAATATAGCAGCATTTTCATATGTGATAATTAAAACAAATATTTCTATAATATGCATTAAATTATAATTTTTAATATTTTTGTTTATTATTACATATTTATCAACGAGAGAATTCTACTCTACGTTTTAATTTTTTTTTATAATATATTAATAAAATATACTATTTTATATCGCAATTATATTATAAAAACTTCTCCTTTAGGCAATTAAAATTAAATTAATGAAAAATTATTGTAAAACGGTTAAACATATTGGTCAATGTAATATAGTAATTAATACAAAATTTATGTGTCGATTTTCTAATCCCGCGTCTCATGAAATTTACTTCAATAAAAAAATGTATATTCAATATTAAATTTGTAACATGATTTCTCTCTCAATGTATAAAATTGTTTTGTAGTTGAATGAAAAAATGTGTGTAAATTAAATAAATATATACATATATATATGCGCATTAAAGTATTTAACAATATTTTACAATCTTACTATATAAATATATAGGATATTCTAAAATTTATATTTTTTGAAAGAAATTTATTTTTAAGTTCAAATTAAGAAGAAAATTTTCTTATTATTGTATTAAAAATTGTTTTAACTTTAAATATTAAAATTTTCAATCTTGTTAAAACTACATTCTATAACTATAATTACATAAATATCTTCAATATTTAAAAACAGAACTATAAACAGCAAATGGCAAATAACAAAAAGATAATCTACTTGATTTAAATTTAGGAATATATTTTTTCAAGGAGAAATAAAAATCCTAAAATATCTTATATCTAGTGATTTTTTTGAACAGATAATATACAGGGTGTGAAATGTTCCTCTTCGAAATTTTAAGGGTTTGTAAAAAAGGTGATTCTAAAACAATTATTTATTTACTATTTTTTTTATTTTTGGCTTAGTTTTCAAGATATTCAATGATAAATATGCTATTAGTTAGACAGTGTCAGTCAGCTGGTTGAAGTAAGACAAAGTCTTACTTAACTAGCTGACTGTTCCTATCTAGCTAATAGTACTTTTATTGTTAAATATTTTTTAAACTAAACTTGAGATTGAAAAATGGTAAATTAAATATCGTTGTAGAATCATCCTCTTTTCTATAACCCTTTAAAATTTCGAAGGAGATCGATCATTGTTATACTCTGTATGCATATTGAATGTCCCAAAAATGACTTCTTTTTCAAATGTATACAGGGTGTTCCAAAACTTACGCACTTATAATATGGTTACTCCTGAGAATAAATCAAGTTGAATAGTGTTTTACCACTTTTCCTTTCAATTAGTTAGATATTTCTATTAGTTAGACAGAAATAAACCGATAGTTGAAGTGAGATAGATAAAGATAAAATAGTATTATCTCGCTTCAACTATTTATCTGTCTCTTTCTAACTAATAGCTTATTTATCATTGAATATCTCAAAAACTAAACTAACTAAGCTAAGATTTACCCTCAAGAATATCCCTCTTAAAGGAGGTGCACAAATTTTATTACACCCTGTATATTTTTATGGTCAAATAAAGTAAAAAATTTATTTGTAATTTTTAATCTGAAGCTTAATTTTAAAGACATTTAATAATAAAAGTAGTATTAGTTAGACGGAAATTATCAGATATTTGAAATGAGATGACTCTATATTGCCTTACTTCAAACTATCTGACTGTCTCTGTGTGTAAGTGAGTTTAATACTATTTTTATAATTGAATATTTTATAAAAGAAGCTTTGGATACAAAATAGTAAAAAGACATTCATTTTATTCGATCTAACCTTATGAGTATTATATTTATAAATAGGATACTATTTTAAGAACACCTTGTATATAGTTATATAGTATTATTGTAGTTAATATAGCTATATTGTGTGTGTATATATATATATATATATATATATATATTGTTACGAGTTCGGGTATGTATGTATACATATGTATGTATACATATATATGTATAATATATGAGGTTTTTCTAAATAGAAAAATTCAATAAAATTTGTTTCTATTCTTCATGATTATAGCGAAGATATTTTGATTTTTAAATAAACAAATAAGTCATATGGTTCTCTATTGTTAACAATTTGTCACATTATAATAGAATCATTTTTCCTGACCTTGCTCTTAATTCTTCAATTTTTATAATTGCATCGACTTATTTATTTACCTAAAATTTAATATGTTTGACAATTACTAGTAATCTTAAACATTTATAGAAACTTTCTACTTAGAAGGATCTCGTACATATGAGGTTAAAATGTGAATTACCCTGTACAATTATATATGAATATTTTATTTCATTTTCAATACTTTCTCATAAAAACACTTAAGTAATTATGCAAATAAGAATTTATTGTTTTTCTTACTGATTTCAATTATTTTTGTCATTAAATATTTGTAGTAAAAAAACTATTAAAAAATTATGAATATTAATTTTAGATTAATTTTGTAATGTACTTGCCATTTTTCTTTACACAACTGTGTTTTTTGATGCAATCTCAATACTTTTTGTGAAGAATTTATGTCATTTTATAATATTTTCATTTAGTGAATAGCATATATAATCAGTAGAAACACAAATATGTATAATGTTTTGCATATGTATGTCACATCATTAGTATATAAATTTTGGAAGTTGAATAAGCAAGGAGGGCAAATCTGTAAAAGTGAGAAAGTATGAACTAAGACTATAATTTGAGTGTATTAAATACACCATTATTAGAAAGTCCAGTTTTAAAATATTGTTATTAAAAGTTGAGCTATTTAGTTTATTTAAAGTTATTTTTGATTAAATATTTAAAAATTAACTTCTACTATTATGTGCTTTGTTTAACAATGAATTAATAGTATAATTGAAATCTATTTATTTTTATTTTTATATTTACTGCTTTATACCTATTATAGGCTTATGTGGTAAAATAATATATTCATACTCATAAAATGTAAAACACACATAATCATAAGAACCATAGATACATGATTTGTACAGGGTGTAACGATGATCTCCTTGAAAATTTTAAGGGGTTATAGAGAAGATAATTTTAAGATAATTTTTTAGTTACCACTTTTTTGATATAAGGTATAATTTTCAAGATATTGAATGACAAAGACTTTATTAGTTACTCAGAAACAATTAGCTGGTTGAAATAAGAGTGACATTACCTCAAGTCAACTAGCTGATTGTCTCTATCTAGCTAATAGTATTTTTGTTATTAAATATCTTTAAAACTAAACTTTAGATTGAAAAATATTAAACTAAAAATCACCATAGAATTCTATTCTCTATAAACCTTTAAAATTTTTAACGGAGTCATTGTTACAGCTACTATATGTTTTAAAGGTAATTCTAAATTAAAAATGGTGAAAGGGATTTTTACTTGGTTTTTACTTAGTGTATAGCCTCATTTTAGCATAGCCCCAAAATTAAATCATCCTGTATATATTTATATTTATTTCATGTTTGCTTTAATAAAAAAAAAACACTAGCCATGAGTAGTTTTTGGTAAAAAATATGTTTAATACTAATTATATATATATATATATATTTATATATATATATTAAAACATACCGGTTGATGAGGTCGCAATAGTTCTGCTAATGTGGGTATGAGATGATTACTGATGGATGCTAAACGCTGTAAATCAATATCAACCTCTGTAAGGTATGCTAATGTCTCAGCTGCAGCAACTCTTTCACGCGGTGGTCGATCACGATGACAAAGCCTAACAAGGCATGGCAAGGCTCGATAAACGACTCTAGGATCATTTGAAGGTAAAGCTCCAGCTCTATGCATATATGCTATACATCTTGCTGCTTCCAACTGTACCAATGAACTTCTTTCTCGACCCATTAGTTGACCTAATGCTACTGGTACAAGCCTCCCTTGTGATACATTTGATGTACTTGCAGATGCAACCATAACTGAGACAGTATGATTCTGATAGCACATATTTGCCAAACAAGCTAAAGCTGGTAATTGGACTTCAGAAAGTGAAGAATCCAATTGCATTGCTAAAGTTTCAACTGCTCCACCTTTCGAAAGAGCATTCTGCTCTTCTACTGTCTAAAAATTAAATTAAAAATTATTTTTGAGCATAAATTAATAAAAAAATTTTAATTAATAAGTCAATGATACATTACCTTGCATGCTGCAGTTAAAATTGTTGCAACACACATTTGACATGTAACAGATTGACTCGCCAATGACAGTAATCGTGGCACTAATGCAGCCTCTTGATAAATAGCATGTACTGGCGCTGCTGGATGTTGAAAAACTGTACGTAAACAACGTAAACATGCTTCGTTTAATAATTCTTGTATTTTTTCTTTTTCATTTGAGATATCAGTTACTGGAACAGGCAATAGCACTTGAAGAATTAATGGTACAACACCAAGATCAATAAGTGCAAGAACATGTTGGTCAGTGCCTTTTGCTAGAGAACCTAGTGTAACAGCTGATTCAAGCCTAATACGATCTGAAATTACACCTGATGTATCACCTAATAACTGCAAAAGTCTTGGCACAACTCCTTGTGCTATAACAGAGCCTTTTTGTCTATTACTGCCAATTACCGAGTTCTTAAGACATCTAGAAAATTATTAATATTTATGTATAATAATTTAATGTAAAAATAATACTAATTAGAGTATAAAGTTTTATTAATTCTTCCACCCCCACACGAATGTATAAGTATTATATTACATTAAAACATTAAGAGGTTAACTTAAAAACAAAATATATATATATATATATATGTATATGTACATATTTGTTTGTAAAATTTATATGCATATATACATATAATTACATATATTCATATAGTAATATATTTATGTATTCTCACATAATTGCTTTTTGACATTTCTGAAGGTCTGGTGAATACAGCTCATCGATGTAACTCCTTGAACTCTCAACATCCTAAAATTTAATAAAATAATGAATTGTTTATATATTAATTTATATTCAGGATGGAATATATCATTGTGTGTGTGATATACAAAACCATATAAAATAATGTAAAATTTGATGTAAAATTTCAACTGATTACCATGAACGGCTGCATCACCGAGACCATAATCTTGTTAGTGAATTTTACATAAATATTTATAGAAACGTCACTTTAAATCTTTATTTTAAATATTAAGAGGCCACAAGATAACATTAATTTGAGCTCCTCGATCTTTCTAAATTTCTCATTTAACTATAACATAACAGATATTGCAATTTGTTCAGTTGTTCGTAAAATTACTTGTTGAACCATATACTAAAGATTGAAAAGTATTGTTCGATTTTCAACTTTTAGTTGATAATCTTTAATCACAGACTTCTATATAACACACTAGACTCAGGACTGAGAATTTGATAACTGAAGTGAAGCTCAAAAATCTTGATAAAGAAGATATACCGCCTTATGCACGGAGGCTATTGGAGACTGAGTAGACCTTAGATTATAAAAACATAGACTGAGAATAGACTAAGTATATTCATCCGCAATAAAGACAATTCCCGACAATCGGGAATCTCTGTATTAAAAACGGTTATTCCCAGAGAGACAATTCGGAATTAATTTTATATTATTCACAATCTTAACATATAAATGTTACTGAAAATTGTTATATTTTTTACCATTTTTAATCTATTTCTATTATTTATATTTTTATATTATCTACACCATCTAACAATACAGGGTATCCAGCAAAAAAAAGGAATCCCTAATTAGAAGATGATTTTTAACATTAAACTAAATTTAATTATCATTATTTGATTTTTAAGCTTAATTTTTCAGGTATTAATTGGATAAAAACTTAATTAGTTGACTAAAGTGAGATAACACTACTCTATCTCTCTTCAATTGACTATTTTTATTTAATTAATAGTAAATTTATTATTGATTACCTGCAAAATTAAACTTAAAAATCAAAACGTGGTAAGGGATTTTTTGACTTAATTTACTCTGAAGAAGTTACGTACACTGACCGGCAATGAACGAGTCCCTGTTAGGCATCGAGTATAGCATAAAGCAGGCTGGACAAATTTTCGCTCTCTCTTGCACGTGACGTCAAAATGCTTGTTGGCAGGGTGGTAGGAGAAGTGCCATGTCAATGTGTATGTATCAAGTATATGCCAGTGTATGGCAATACATTATATTATGCCTATAGGTTGACTGGCGGGGGCAAAGGAGAATGTGGTGGGAGGTGTTTCGATTCCTCATCCTCGTCTTACGCATGCTAAATGATAAGGATAGCTTTATATGGGACGAAATTTCTGCGGACAACGATGGTGTCCCTATCGGCGTCTTTGTCACGCAGCCGCTTTAGCATGCCTTATAAAAGTATTAAACTATCCTTATTTCAGGAGGAGACGGCGGCAGCTATCCCCTCCTAGTAGGCATAATAATCTATCCTTCTCAGATGAATGCTGGAGATTTTTTAACTCTTACTATTCCACACTCTTTGACTGGCGGGCGCTAAGGGGAAATTGGTGGGAGGTGTTCCGATTCCTCATCCTCGTCTTACGCACGCTATATAATAAGGATAGCTTTATATGGGACGAAAATTCTGCGGACAACGATGGTGTCCCTATCGGCGTCCTTGTTTAGCAGCCGCTGCAGCATGCCTATAAAACCATTAAACTATCCTTTTTCGACTAAGGAGCGGGCTACAGCAGACCGCCATTGACAGCTCGGCGTGAAACGTCAAACGTCAAACGCTGCACGTGCTGATATTATGAGCACTAAATTGGACATTATTTCTCATGCTTTTTTATAGGAGATAATGCAAAATTATTATGTGCTTACCCTACTGATGATTTTTAGGTTAAATATTTTTTTATACAAAAAAACTGTTCCTGTTTTACAAATTTCTGGTTCTTAAAAGAACTGTTTTTTTTAGCAATGTTTCATGCATTTTTGTTCTAAAAAGAACAGAACCTGTAAGAATGTGTTTTTATGAATAATAGGTATATTGGGGATCTATAATAAAACTGCAAGGTGAATTTTTTTTTTTTTTTTCTTAAAAAATTTATTAAATTTTTGTGCTTTTTGGATCTTAAAAGAACCGTTTTTGGCGACACGTCGTTATTCCTGTTGCAAATCAATTTTGGCCCTTAAAAGGGCCAAATGTAAGCCAACAGTAAGCACATACTAATTTTGCATTATCTCCTATAAAAAAGCATGAGAAATAATGTCCAATTTAGTGCTCATAATATAAGCACGTGCAGCGTTTGACGTTTGACGTTTCACGCCGAGCTGTCAATGGCGGTCTGCTGTAGCCCGCTCCTTAGTCGAAAAAGGATAGTTTAATGATTTTACAGACATGCTGCAGCGGCTGCCAAACAAGGATGCCGATAGGGACACCATCGTTGTCCGCAGAATTTTCGTCCCATATAAAGCTATCCTTATTATATAACGTGCGTAAGACGAGGATGAGGAATCGGAACACCTCCCACCAATTTCCCCTTAGCGCCCGCCAGTCAAAGAGTGTGGAATAGTAAGAGTTAACAAATCTCCAGCATTCATCTGAGAAGGATAGATTATTATGCCTACTAGGAGGGGATAACTGCCGCCATCTCCTCCTGAAATAAGGATAGTTAAATACTTTTATAAGGCATGCTAAAGCGGCTGCGTGACAAAGACGCCGATATGGACACCATCGTTGTCCACAGAATTTTCATCCCATATAAAGCTATCCTTATCATTTAGCGTGCGTAAGACGAGGATGAGGAATCAAAACACCTCCCACCACGTTCTCCTTTGCCCCCGCCAGACAACCTATAGCTAAAGAAAAAGAAAAGGAAACCCTCGGCCGTGCATTTGAGAGAGATAGCATGGTATAGTGTATTGCCATATACTGGCCTATACTTCATATATTTAGACCAGCATCGCGCTTCTCCTACCACCCCACCAACAAGCATTTGACGTCACGTATGAGTGAGAGGGCAAATTTGTCCAGCCTGGTAAATGCTATACTCTATGTCGAGTAGGGACACCATCCGTGCCGTTTAGTGTACACTGACCGGCAATGATGCAGTACAAACCATAGTCTATGGCTGAGACTTCGAGTACAGCTAAAAAAGAAGAAGGCATATCTTCCTTCTCACTCGCACATGACGTCATATATCCCAAATCGGGGGAAAGGCGGAGAAGTTTCAGGGGTATAGAGAGAGGCGGAGGTATCGCGAGAACATAGGCGATACCTCCCCTTATCAAACTATCTCTCTTAGATCAGCGCTAATATCTCTTTGCTTTTTTCATCCAATACCCCTCGATTGAAAGACGGGGCTAAAGGGGAAAATTGGTGGGAGGTGTTTTGGATTCTATCCTTGTTTTTTGCTACTAAAAAGACAAGGATGCTTTTGAGGGGAAATTCTGATTTTCGGACAAAATTGGCGTCACTATCGTTGTCCTTGTCTGACAACCGCTAAGGCATACTTTCATCTCTATCCTTTCTGGCTAGAGGGGAATGCGGAGAAGTATTGCGGGAACATAGGCAATATCTCGATTCTATTTCTTATCGACTTATACTCTTAGATTACTGTTGATTTTATAAATTATTTATTATTATATTAAGAAAAATTATAATTAAAATGAATTAATGTAATAAATGATAATAATTTTAATTTTTAAAATTTGTAATAAATTATAATTAATTTAATGTATATTTAAATGTAATATTTAATTCCATTAAATATTATTAGATCATCCAATTTATTGACTATTATTTAATTCTTAATTTCTATATATATTTATTTAATTTAGTTTTTGTATATAATGGAATAATAATATTTAATAAATGATTTAATTAATTATAAAAGTAGTTCTGTTTACTTGTAACGCAACCGAACATATCCGAAAACTAACGAAGAGAGTCGAACATTAACGAAGGTATGCGTAAACTAACGAAAAGAGCCGCTTCAGAATAAGAGAAAATTTAAAAATTGGATTATAAGTGATCAGAACTACATTTGTAATTAATTAACTTATTTACTAAATATTATTGTTCCATTATGTACAAAAACTAAATTAAATAAATATATATAGAAATTAAGAATTAAATAATAGTCAATAAATTGGATGATCTAATAATATTTAATGGAATTAAATATTACATTTAAATATACATTAAATTAATTATAATTTATTACAAATTTTAAAAATTAAAATTATTATCATTTATTACATTAATTCATTTTAATTATAATTTTTCTTAATATAATAATAAATAATTTATAAAATCAACAGTAATCTAAGAGTATAAGTCGATAAGAAATAGAATCGAGATATTGCCTATGTTCCCGCAATACTTCTCCGCATTCCCCTCTAGCCAGAAAGGATAGAGATGAAAGTATGCCTTAGCGGTTGTCAGACAAGGACAACGATAGTGACGCCAATTTTGTCCGAAAATCAGAATTTCCCCTCAAAAGCATCCTTGTCTTTTTAGTAGCAAAAAACAAGGATAGAATCCAAAACACCTCCCACCAATTTTCCCCTTTAGCCCCGTCTTTCAATCGAGGGGTATTGGATGAAAAAAGCAAAGAGATATTAGCGCTGATCTAAGAGAGATAGTTTGATAAGGGGAGGTATCGCCTATGTTCTCGCGATACTCTCCGCCTCTCTCTATACCCCTGAAACTTCTCCGCCTTTCCCCCGATTTGGGATATATGACGTCATGTGCGAGTGAGAAGGAAGATATGCCTTCTTCTTTTTTAGCTGTACTCGAAGTCTCAGCCATAGACTATGGTTTGTACTGCATCATTGCCGGTCAGTGTACATGCGAGGTAGAAACTTAATGAAATATTGTGCCCCTTTGGCCGACACACGGCATCCTCATGAGAGAAGCTATTGAGAATCCGCCCCTTTTGGTCCCTTAATCCTTGACTTTCTCCTCTAGGTGGCGCTTATCACCACAAGTTTCCGGTGTCCACGTGTTTCTTCTTCATAGCGTTGAGAAACTCTCGCCATATTGGTCGAGGAATAGTATTCACTCTCAAAAGTGGTATATTTAATATCAAAAGAGGAAAATTTTTGCTTGAAATGAGCTCTTCAGAAGGGACAGGGCCGCAATTAATCAATTTAGGAGAAAATGAGATGATTTCTCAGAACCTGGATGAAGAGGCACTGGAAGATTCTGGATCGTTCCAATCTTCTCTGGAAGATTCGAGAAATCATAGGAAGCATTTAGTGGAACTTCAATCTAAGGTAGACCAACTAGCTGATTTAATCATAAAATCACAGAATCAGGACGACCTGTGTGAGGGAGATAAGTTGGGCCTAAGAAGACCAGAACCAGGTAGGAATCTATTAATGGGTAACATAAAGGTTTTGGTGGATGAAAGAAGGTCAATTCAACCGGCGAAGAAAGAGAGACTGGCAAGTCTAGTAGAACTTCAACACCTCAATTCAGAGGATTGGAAAGAGGTTAGATACGGAAAGGTTTTGAAACCTCTTTTAGCAACACCAGGTTTTACAAACTTGAGGGTGAATGAGGAGATGTGCCATTTAGAAAGGGGAAAGGACCAATTCGCATCATATGAAAGGGTTCTAGCCGGATTGACCAATGCGATTCTAGATCAAAAAGAGGAATTTAAAAGAGAACTGCAAAAGATTGTAGACTGGGCATTCAGAGATGCAGCTGGGTTGAACCCTGAATCACTATTTGAGAGACTATCGGAGGTTTGTGGTCAGGATTCAAAAATATTAAAGAACTGTGAGCTGATGTTACAGGTTATTTGTGGCAAGAGAGCAGAACTAATAGAGGCAAGGAGGGAACGACTCCTTGCAGAGCTGCCAAATAAGAATGTACAGGCGGCCTTACGCAGGATCCCACCCAGCGTAGAATACCTGTTTGGTAAAGAAAACCTAGGTCCCCTAATCCAGTCACTAGGAGGCACACAAGCGTGGCTTGAAACTCCATCTTATGTTAAAAGAAGGAGAGCAGGACAAGGTAAAGAAAATAGTTTTAGGAAACTAACAAGAATTCCAGAGTCTCAAATTACTAGCGCAATGCAGGAACAGAGACCAATAAGGGCAGAGAAACGTCCTTATCCATTTAGACCTAAAGAGAGACCAGTGAAAATGGTTACTAAACAGAGAGCTGATCAGCCCTTTCGTGGGAGACCAGAGAAGTGACAGAAAAAGTTTTTCAGGGGGCCAATTGAAGAACTTCAGAGAGAGATGGGAGGCTTTGGGAGCACCCCAAGAATTAATAAAAATTATTTCAGGCGTAAGAATTCCATTGGTCAGAAGGCCCAGGTTAATTTGTGGAGGAGGTGTTCTCAGGCATTCAACAAGAGCATCCAGACAGTTATCGAAGCAGATAGGAGAATTAAGGAAACAGGGCATTTTGGAGGAAGCAAAAGACGGCAGTCCGAGCTTCATATCAAAAATATTCTTGGTCAAGAAGAGCCAAGGAGGTGTAAGACCGATTTTCGACCTAAGGGAGCTGAACAAATTCGTAAGGGTGAGAAAATTTCGGTTGATCTCACACTTCGAGATGCCGAATTTCCTTCAGCCAGGGGATTGGCTTACAAGGATAGATCTATCCCAAGCATACTTCCATGTCCCGATCGCTCACTCGCATCGGAGACTTCTCCGCTTGATTTACAAGGGAGAGATTCTACAGATGACGAGCCTGCCCTTTGGCCTCTCATCTGCCCCTTACTTGTTTGCCAGACTAACAAACTGGATTGCAGAGATTCTGCGTTCGAGGGGAGTGAGGGTAGTTGTCTACCTCGACGATTTCTGCCTGGCCTCTCAAAACAGAGCCGAGCTAGTAAGTCAAACACGAGACGCAATAGAACTTCTGGACTCTCTAGGGTGGATGGTAAACACTCAAAAATGTGTAACAACACCAACAAAAACGATGGAATTCCTGGGGATAAGGTGGAATACACAGCACAACAGGATCGAGTTGCCAGATTCCAAGAAGCAGAAGATAAGAATGCTGATAAAAGGAATAAGAGCAAGGAATTCTACTTCCCTGGTACAGATTCAACGATTGCTGGGACACTTGAACTTTGCGAATATTGCTATCCAGAGAGGACGCCTACATTGCAGACAAATTCAAAGACTCCTAGTGGGATTCAAACAAGGCAGACCACGGGAAAGGAAACCTCTCCCAGAGAGAGTAGAGAAGGACTTGACATGGTGGTACGAAGCAGTAGCTTCATCATCCCTGCTGCACATGAGCAAGGTGACACATTACTTAACCACAGATGCGGCAGACAAAGGCTGGGGAGCTCAATTGAATGGTATACTAATGTACGGCCAGTGGAAGAAGGAGCAGGAAGGATGGCATGCGAACAAGAAAGAATTATTTGCAGTGTATGCAGCGATAAGGCAACAGGCTCATCGGCTGCGAAAAGCTCACATCCTGATACAGTCAGACAACCGAACATTGGTAGCATATATTCGAAAAGAGGGAGGTACGAGATCCCTAGAATTACTTCAGTTAACTTTCCAACTACTCCGACTAGTAGACGATTGGCAGATAACTCTTTCAGCATTCTATCTGCCAGGGAGATTCAATGGGATAGCGGACAGCCTGTCCAGAAAGCGTTCCCTACCGGAATGGCACATTCGAAGGGAAGCCTTGAAGGAGGTCTTCGACAAGTGGGGAGAGCCGGAGATAGACCTATTTGCTTCGGCAAGATCGGCGATAGTTCAGAGGTACGTCTCAAGAGACTGCAGGGATCTGGGCTCCGAATTCATAGATGCCTTCAGTCGGAGCTGGAATTTCGACCTGGCTTGGATATTTCCACCACCAAGTCTTATTCCAAGAGTTTTAGCCCACCTCAACGAGTGCAAGGGCAACTATCTATTGGTAGCCCCAAGTTGGGAACAGACGTTTTGGATGGCAGACCTAGTCAGAAGGAGCAGGTCGCCTCCAATTACGCTGAAGAACTTGGAGGGGAACTTGATAGACCTGTCTACGAATCGGGCACCAACTCAGATAGACAGAATTACTCTGCAAGTCTGGAAGATTGGAGCTGGAAGGAGTTAGTAATAGATTGGTCAGAACAAGAGAAAGATTTAATCAGATCAAGTTGGAGACAATCGACAATAAACTCTTACAGAGCACCGATAACAAGATGGATTAGATGGTGCAAAAGAGTGGGTTGTAACCCGAGGGGTCCTCAGGGACATGAATTAGCCAGATTCTTGGCACACCTGTGCATTGAGCAGGGTCTGGCATATAGTACAATCTTGCTTTATAGGTCAGCAGTGTTAACCTTCTGTGACGCAGGAATCGCGAGTTCTCTGTCGTCAGATTTTTTAATTAAAAGGGTTCTTAAAGGAATAGCGTTAGCAAAACCGAGACCCAGAAGGGCGCCGATCTGGGATACCAAGATTTTATTTGATTGGCTGAAGTCGCAGGCCAGGACATTATCCCTTTTTGAAGTTTCCAGAAGAACGGCTACTCTTTTGTTATTAGCATCAGGAAGGAGACTGCATGATCTGACGCTATTAAGAATGTCCGGGGACTATTTAAACAATCTAGGTGACGAGATAGTACTTTGGCCAGTATTTGGTTCAAAAACGGACAGAGGAAACTTTAGACAATCTGGTTGGAAGTTGTCAAAACACAAGGACCAATGGATCTGCCCAGTCACGTGGATTAGGATCTTACTTAAGAAAGCTGAAGAAAGAAGAAGAGATTCAGGCCTGGAGGAACTCTTCATTTCAGTGACTGGCTCAGTCAGAGCGGCTTCTAAGACAATGATCGCGGGCTGGGTACGCTCGGTGTTAAGGGAAGCAGGTTTGGAAGCTTCACCAGGGAGCATCAGGTCGGCAGTCGCATCTAAGGGCTGGATAGATAACTTACCAGTGCAGGAAATTCTGAATAGAGGAAATTGGTCATGCGTGGAAACCTTCAGGAAACATTACTGCAGGCAAATCTCTAGTCTAGAAAGAGGAAACTCAGATCCACTCAGAAAGAATTTTAATCCAGTATAACAAGAGACTACTAGGAAAGGAAGCGTCTGAGTTGGAGAGATACCAAAGAAGTTAATTTTTTTTTTTAAGTTTCGGTCCAGAGGACCTGTCAAAGAATAGAGCTAAGAAGTACATAAGGTTTATAAATAGCAGAGCTATAAATTTTTTTTTTTGTTATATTTGAATAAAGACGAACTGTAAAAAAAAAAAAAAAAATATATAATAATAAGGAGTACCCCCGTTTTAATTGAGGTCACATAGCGTTGAGGGGATCACCAGCAGATAGCAAACACGTCTCTCATGAGGATGCCGTGTGTCGGCCAAAGGGACACAATGCTAGTGTTTTGAATTCCAACAAAACACGTATTGTGCACCGGAGCCGACACACGGCATCCATTCAAACATCTTGCCGGATGAGAGACACTATGAAGAAGAAACACGTGGACACCGGAAACTTGTGGTGATAAGCGCCACCTAGAGGAGAAAGTCAAGGATTAAGGGACCAAAAGGGGCGGATTCTCAATAGCTTCTCTCATGAGGATGCCGTGTGTCGGCTCCGGTGCACAATACGTGTTTTGTTGGAATTCAAAACACTAGCATTACCCGTTATAAGACGCGAAAGTGACGTCATTTTGTGCGCTTGCGCTATATCATTCTGCTTAGTTCGCGATTGCAGCGACATGCGCAGTAAAGCCAAAAATGCGTCGAAACGTAGTCACGATCTCTCGTGGGACAGGGTATATGTGATATACTAAAACATTTATGTATAATTTTATTTATGAAAAGTTGTATTAATCATTGTATTAGATCATGACTTCAATAACAAAACTACTTTGCATACAACAACAAACATGCAAGTTACAAACAAATTATCCTGATATAATAAATTAATGTTTAATTTAAATCATATTTTTAATGTTATAGGTTATAATGTTCTTTATTGTAAGTTTCATAAATCTTCCATCAATCAACTTAATCAATTTTGGAGAGCAAAGTATAATATAAAAATATTTTTAATAAATGTTGTATAAGAATATATTGTTGTAAAATAATTGTTAAAATTATTTATTAACAGGAATAAATTGACCGCTAATCCAAATAAGTTTGGGCCTCTTACTAATTTACCAGATTACAGTTTTAAGGATGGTCGTCCTGTACCTTTAACAATAGGACAGGATAAAAGATTACAGAAACAACGTGATAATATGGTAAAAAAATTGTTAATAAATAATTTCCTTTATAAATTTTTGAAACGTATATTGTAATACCGCCTTGTGTATACAGGAAAGGATAAGAATTTTAGTTGGTCAAATAGATGGTGCAGTGGAGAGGTATGATGCAATACAAAGAAATAATGAATTAGAAAAACAAAGAATATTGAACAATAAATTAAAACCTAAAGGAGACTTATTACTTAAATCAACGAATCAAAATCAAGAAGTTTAGTTTAAGTTAATATTCATATATAAAATAGTTATTCATTAATATATAATTAAAAAATAAAAACTAAAATTTTTTAAAATAATTCCATTATTATCATATCCTTTGTAATCTATTTTATATAATTAATTGTTGTATGTACAGGGTGTAACACTGACATATTCCATAAATTTAAGGAGTTGCAGAGAGAGTGATTCTAAAAAGATTTTTCATTTACCACTTTTTGATCCAAGGCTCAATTTTCAAGATATTCAACGATGCAGGTACTATTAATTAGACAGAGACAGATAGGTAGTTAAAGTGAGACAGAGTGGCATTATCTCACTTCAACCAATTGACTGTCTCTGTCTAACTAATAGTATCTTTACCATTGAATATTTTGAAAATTAAGCCTCCGATCAAAAAGTGGTAAATGAAAAATTGTTTTAGAATTACTCTCTCTACAACACCTTAAATTTATGGAATATGTCAATGTTACACCCTGTATAAAAATCTTCAATAGTAAGTATTTTATAATTGAATTAAAATTTAAAACTGTTAAGAATTTTATTTTCATTCCATTTCTTATTAAATTTTTTCAGTAATTAATTCTTTCAAGAGTAATTTTTTTATCATATAATAATCACAAGTTATTTTAATTCTTATGCACTTAATTTGAAGAGAAAACAAATTTTATAATGAGATGAAAAAATTAAAGTATTATAACTATAATCAACAACTTTTTTACAAGAATTTTACAAATATATGTTGTGAACTTCATTATGAGAAATTAGTATATCAGGGTTTAATAATGATCCCCCCTTCGAAATTTCTAGAGGTTGTAAAGGACATTTTACAATGATTTTTCATTTATCAGTTTTCTTTCTGAAACCTAGTTTTAAAGAAACTTAACAAAAACAGTACTATTAGATGGAGAGAGTTAACTAGTTGAAGTGAGATAACATCACTTACTCTTACTTCAACCAACTGACTGTCTACGTCTGACTAATAACATCTGTCATTGAATATCTTAGAAATTAAGTCTTAAATTAAAAACTGATGAAGGGAATCATTGTTACACCTTGTATATATATTACATTTTAATTTTTATATCACGAGAATATAGATATAATATTTGATTCTCTAATACAGTATACAGGGTGTCGTGAAAGAAACACATTTCCTGTTAAGGGATGATTCCTGACACTAAACTAAGTCGAAAAGTCCTTAGCACTTTTCAATCCGGAGCTTGGTTTTCAAGATATTCAATGATAAATATACCATTAGTTAGACAGAGACAGACGGATTGTTGAAGTGAGATAGCACCACTCTGTCTAATTAATGGTATCTTTATCATTGAATATCTTGAAAACCAAGCTCCGGATTGAAAAGTGGCTAAGGACTTTTCGACTTAGTTTAGTATCAGAAATCACCCCTTAACAGAAAGTGCGTTTATTTCGGGACACCCTCTATAACAATGATATGTTTCATAAATTTAAGTGGTTGCAGGGGATTGGGGGTATTTCTCAACAGATTTATTATTTACCACTTTTCAATCTGAGACTTAGTTTTTAAGATATTCAATGATAATAGTACAATTAGTTAGACACAGTGATGCTATCTCACGTTGACTATCTGTCTGTCTTTGTCTTACTAAAATATATATATGGGATGTAAAAATGATCCCCTTCAAAATTTTAAGGGGCTGTAAAGGGAGTAAATCTAAGACGATTTTTCATTCACCATATTTTAGTCTGAAGCTTACATTTCGAAATATTTAATGATAAAGGTACTATTAGTTAAACAGAGACAGATTGATGAAGCGAGACAAAATGGCGTTATCTCACTTTAACCAACTGACTCTCTCTGTCTAACTAATAGTATTTTTATCATTAAATATCTTAAAATCTAAAGTTTAAATCAAAATGTTGTAAATGAAAAATCGTCTTAGAATCATCCCCTTTACAACCCCTTAAAATCTGGCCGTATCTCACAGAAACACCCTGTATATCTAGATGCTCCGGTAGAAATCATTAAATCCATTAATATACAGAGTGTTCGGAAAAAAAGGATATATTTTTCCAATAGTTTGAAGTGAGACAGAGAAATGCTATCTCGCTTCAACTATTGGAGTGTGTCTGTCTAACAAATGGCATCTTTATCATTGAATATCTCGAAAATGAAGCTTCAAATCAAAAAGTACCAAGGAAAAAGTTATTAGAATAACCTCAAGAACCACTCCTAAAAAAATATCTCCTTTTTTTCCGAATACCCTGTAGGTATTAATTACTACTTATCACTTGTTCTATCAAACTTCATTTTAGAGCCAAAGAGCAATTTATTTTATTTTTTCTAGATCTTTCTAAAATGAACAGGGTGGGTTCTAGAACAACTTTATATTTCAACTATATTCTGAAATTTGTAATTTAGCTAATTATTTAAATTTTAAATGTTATTTATTATAAAACAATTAGATTGGACTTAATGATTTATGCTGGAATGCTCGCGATATATTATATACAGGGTGTTGCAATTATATTCGGGGTGTTTATTAAAGAGAAGTAAAATTAGAAGCATAAGAAGGATCTTCTTTGGATCATTATAGTTAATATAGTGAGTCTAATATATTATTTGATAATTGTTGAAAGATTGACGTGTATGCTAGTGTGTAATAAATAAGAAAAAAAACTAATTAAATAATTATTAAATTAAAATTTATTTAGTACACAATTATAATTAAGCAAATTTTTGAGTCTCAGGTCAACCGTATTTTTTGTAAACGCTTTACGGCGCTGTCCCGCGATGTTACATATGATATGATTTCGCAAGCGACACAGCCAATAAAATTACAATAAAAAGAAACTTTTATAATTTAAAAATTAAATTTCAGATCGAAAAGTGGTAAAAAGTCATTTTATAACTACCCCCTCTACAAAGTGTCTGGAAACTGGCGCACTTCCTCCGAGGGGTAGTTTTCTGAGGATAAACCGAGTCGAAAAGTCCTGAGCCACTTTTCAACCCGGAGCTTAGTTTTTGAGATATTTAATAATAAAGGTACTATTAGTTAGACAGAGACAGTCAATTGGTTGAAGTGAGATAACATTTCTCTGTCTCACTTCAACTATCTGTCTGCCTTTGTTTAACTAATAGTACCTTTATCATTAAATATCTCAATAACTAAGCTCTAGATTAAAAAATAATATAGGACTTTTCGACTTGGTTTACCCTCAGAAAACTGCCTCTTAGAGGAAGTGCGCCAATTTCCGGACACCCTGTATATCCCCTAAACTTTATGGAATATCCCTAGATAAACAATTCGAATAAATCTTATTAGTTATAATTAATTCCGATATAATCTTAATAAGAATCTATTAGTCTTATTAGACACAGAAATGACTTCTTATAAATTTATAATAAGAATTATTTGATATAAGAATTTATTAGAAAATAATATTTTAATTTTTACATTCATCTGTTATAAGAATCAAATGGATTGTTTGGTATAGATTTATAGGAATGAATAGGAAATTAAAAAATTAATATTACTATTAGAATCAATGGGAAATTTTCCTATTGGTATCTATATTTGTTTCCAGGTAAATAATATTTGATGATGTAGAAGAATTTGGAAATAAATAAAAATTAACAAATTTTTATAATAAGTATATTACTTAAATTTAAGTAATTTTTTCTTTTAAAAAGTAACAATTAAAAAAGTTTGATCTTACAATTTCGTCTTAATTTTATATTATTGATATAATTATAAGACAACTAAGTATGCATTATTAATACTTATTTAATAACGTGAATCAGAATCTTTAAGACACATGTTTAACACGGTATAAAATACTAATAAAAGGACTAATTGTGTAATACATAACAAAGTTAACAAAAATAAAAGATTTATGCCTAAAGGCTTTTTACAAATGTTCCTTATCAATTTTATATCTAATAACATGTGTCACCGATAGATATTGTGCGTTATTTATATTATAATGTAGTCTTAGTTTTTTATAATTATATAGTTAATTTAATTTTAACATTTTTTAATAAAAATTTTACACAAACTTTTTCAAATAAATTTTACCATAAAATAAAATATTATTTTTCAGAGTTCATTGATAATTTTTTCTTTACAAGTATTAAACCTAACTAGGCTTTATTTTACCAATATCAAAGTTTAGAGATCTATTTATTCTGTATTTTATGGAAATGTTACTTCTATGTGATACAGATTTATTAAGAGGCCTAAGTGATAGAAATGGACATTTAGAAAATAACTTATCTTCCTATAGACTGCAGTTTACATAGGTCTTTGGAATCCTGTCAAAAAGGAAAAATTACTTTTTTATTAGAAATTAGTAATAAATATAATTAAACTTCAAGAAAATGGTTAAAAAAAAGTCATTCGTAACTCTCAATGATTAATTCATTCCTGATAAATTTCACGATGTTGATATTTTTCTGTCAACGATTGAATTTTTTCATACAATAATAAACAAATTTTTATTAACAAGAACATACGTTACGAGGTGTATCCTAATAATTTTATTTTCGAATTATTTGGTCCTTTAAATGATATTGTCATTTCAAAAGGTATGAGTAATAAATTATTCACATATATCGCATTAAACATTCCTGATACTTTGCAGGACCATACTCTTGTTCCATTATTGAATATTTCAATTGTACATGGAGCTACATCAACTAAAAAACAATTCTAATTAAAAAAATGTAATTTTAATTTAAAAATTTAAATAATATTTATCTATAAAATATACTCACATACATCATTTCGTATAATTTGAATGATAGTTATTACCACAGTATTCCGTATAAGAATTTTGTTATTAGTGTTTGAATTAACCTTTATAACTAAACAGAACAAAACATTAATTAAAATAATTATATTAAATTTATTATGCACACTATATTTAGATTTTTAGGCTTCCGCAGTTGTCCTCAAATAATAATAATATTTCGTAATATTATTATTATTAATAATATAATATTAATATGCACTTATCTATTATTAATTCAGTAATAACTTACCAGCAGTTACAAACATTTTGCCTCTTGACTGATTTTAACTGAAACTGGCAATTATTCTCAACACTCATGTCAGTTAAATTAGTACGTGTTTGTATTTATGTTTATTTCATCAAGATAATCACCCCTACTCACATAACACATACAGGGTATAAAAATATATATTCATGTATATGAGGGTTCCACAAATTTAAGGTGTTGTAAAGAAGTTGATTTTAAGACGATTTTTCATTTATCATTTTTTAATCAGAAGCTTTATTTTAAAGATATTTAATAATAAAGATACTATTAACTAATCAAAGACAACTAGTTAAAATGAAATAACAATACTTTGTCATACTTTACTTAATAGACTGTCTGTGTTTAATAGTATCTTTAGTGAATATTTTTAAAACTAAGTTTCGAATCAAATTTTACAAGTTTTTCCCTGCATAACAGCCAAAGAGTCACGTGTAGGAGTATGCGTTAATATTATAGGTGCAATTGCTAGATTTGTTGCATCTAATTATAATATTTTATACTATCGAATCAAGTGTTTTTAGTTTTTGATCATTTTTACACCCAAAATATAAGGTGTAACAGTGACGTATTCTATAAATTAATCCGAGTCGTATTTTTAAAAATATTCAATGATAAATGTACTATAAGTTAGACAAAGACAGACAATTGGCTGTAGTGTTACTATCTATCTGTCTCTGTCTAATCAACAGTACCTTTATCATTAAATATCTTTTAAGGGGTTGTAGAATGAAAAATAAAAAACACGTTTAAATATTTTCCCATTGATAACAAATTTTAAAGAAGAGCATACTTCTTCATAGAATTAATTATAGAAGTTTTATGATAATTATATAAATATCGAAGTGGACAAGTAACCTTCCTTAGGCAGTAGAATGAAAATTGTAATGAAAAGATTGAGTAAGTTCCGGGTAAGAAAATGCTATAGAGCAGAAGAGTTGATAATTGATAGTGGTAATTATATGACAAGTGTTTTTGGGGACTTCATCATGATTCGAATCAAAAACGAATTTCGTAGGTGTACCATCAATAATCCATGTCACCACTGTTTACACTTATCGGGACTATTACGATTCAGCAAAATATCACTAGTGAAAAATTTGCTCGGATGAAAATAGTACGCGTAAAGTCTTGCGCGGTTGTCCAGTGTAGATTTATTTGCTTGCTTGCTTGCTTCTTCTTCACTCCCTCTACAACCCCTTAAAATTTCTCCTAACATCATTGTTCCACCTTGTGTATAAACCTCAATTGACACGTATACTATAATCGATGTTTTTTTTTTTATTTTTATCATTACCTTTATTAATCTGCTATCATTTATACGACACCCGATATCCATGAAATCTTTACGCTTATAAAACAAATCCATTTCCTAGCAGTTTTCTAGGTGATACACGTTTTTAATATGATATCGTTAAATTAGTCTGCTAACACTGCTGCTGTATATCAATAAATTTTTCTCTTTGCTCTTCTCTCCTTTCCGCTACTCTTTTCTACTCTTATTATTACTTTCCTTTTTCTTTTATTTTAACTTGCGCGTTTGTCTACATCTTCATTTCACTTGATTTTCATTCTTCATTAATCAATCAGCATGGGGCAAAGTAGATTACACAGGGCTTGTGTCTCGTCGATGAATAAAAAGTTCAAGATTCACAGTAACTTTTTTGTAGAGAAAGGAAAGGAGGAAAACGATCTTTATCCATTATATTTCAATGATTAATGAATTTCTAGTAAAGGAGCAGTAGGATGTGGGAGGTGAAGAGAGAAGAGACAACTATTATTCTATTTTGACATAATATACATTGAATCAGAAAGTATGAGATTAGCATTTGCTCAAACCTGATGACATAAGTAATCGCGACATATAAATTATTTTTATTTCCATTCATTCTCTCCCGTTAATTAAGCATGAAGGACTTACAACCCCTTATTGCAATATCAAACTTACAGATAATGACGGACTAAGATTGATTCAGATTATACGTCACGGAACAGTCCAGCACCGGCATAGTCAAACTTTATAGCATTTATTTAAATGAGAATGTTCACACTATCCGTCAACCACCGTCCCGTTTGGTCAATGGAACAAAATGCAAAATTGCCGCATTCCCTTCAAGGGGCTTACCCTCAGGAGTAACCCCTTGAAGGAAATGCGGCAATTTTGCAACACCCTGCAGTTTTTGAATCAACCTTTAAGCGATAAACGTTCTAAGCAGCCGCATGAAGCCTCGCGAATACCGAAATGTCTTAAAATGTCTTTTCATTAAGGTTTTAAGAAAATTACATTTTTTTGTATATAATAAATAATGATACTTTGTTTTTCAAATATCATAATAATAACAATCTCGCACCAAATATACACATAATATTGTAGCCAATATAGGTTATAATATAAAATAAGATCTTTTTCTATTTTATAGCATGCATAAGATCATTTAAGGGAGAATAAAGATGAAATAATATGGCCATTCTTTATACAGAGCAATCAATTTTAAGCCGAATTGACGCTGGCAAAATAATTGGTAAATTTGCAAGAAATAAAGTTAGACGGAAATTTATATAAAAAATCATTTGTTTTAAAATCACCCCCTCTACAACCCCTTAAAATTAGACCGTACCTCACTGAAGCACCTTGTATACATACTTACGCAAGTACTTTATACCAGTGATTAATATTTATGGTTAATATGACAATAAGTTTAGCGTTGTTATGATTTATTTATCTTTATGGATATACAGGATGTTATAAAACGACCGCACTTCCTTAAAGTGGGTGGTTCTTGAGGCCATTCTAAGAACTTTTTCCTCTTGGCATTTTTTTTTTATTTAAAGCTTTATTTTCAAGATATTCAATGGTAAACAGCCACTAGTAAGAGAGAGACACTCCGATAGTTGAAGCGAGGTAGAGTGGTGCTACCTCTCTTCAACTATCGGAGTGTCTTTCTCTCTCTTACTAGTGGCGTCTTTACCATTGAATATCTTGAAAATAAAGCTTTAAATTAAAAAATGCCAAGAGGAAAAAGTTCTTAGAATGGCCTCAAGAACCACCCGCTTTCAGGAAGTGCGGTCGTTTTGTAACACCCCGTATTCAGATAAAAAAATGTACTGATAAAAAGAAGTTGAATTTCCATTTAAATAAATCTTTTTGAAAATATAAAAAAAATTTGAATTTTAATAAATTATACGGAACCTTATCCGTTGTCATCCCCTTCTCTTCCTATTATTGACCTTAGTTTCATTCTAGAACAATGCTTTCCTCAGTTTATTTGCAGATTTTTCACATTCGTAGGATAATTTTGGGTCTTTGAATGACTTCAGGGATAGCAATCCAGGCAACTTAAGGCTAAGAAGGGTTCTGACCGGTGATCAAACGTTTCAAGAAATTTAACGTGCAATCTTAGACGCGATAGGTATCTTTATCAAAGAACAGTACGTTGTCTGTATTTGAAAATATTAATTCCCTAATGAAATAAATTGAATAAACAAGTGCCTAATTTCAATTAACTTCCTTATAGTTCTAATGCTTTTAACGTAAATACACTTTGCTTGGAAGCATTGCAAAAATCCGCATAAAAAGACGAAGAACACGTTTCTATGCTATATCTGGTAATAACGATATAATTACTTTCTGCCGGTGCTATGTTAGACATGATTATAAGCAATTAATAGATTCACTCGCAGTTTTATTTCCTATCGTTAACGGGGTTAAAAGTCTTGCAATATTTTATTTAATCTCAACATCAACGTTAACGTCATAGCTTGAATACCAAAATTATTAATGTATTTTAATACGATGTTTTAAACAGTGATGTTTTAGATAATAATCTTTCAGTCGATACAGATGTGGCTGGTATTGATGAAAAATCTCACGTCATTTGTACTAAACATGGAAATTACGTACTATGATGTCCCGACATAATAAAAAATCATCATTGCTGAAGTTCATGATATTTTAAAACTTCTTCAAACTCTATGGTTGAAATAATAAAAGTTTGTGATGTAGGTGAAGGTAAGTATAATTGTTAAAATCTACTAAACTAATAGCTTTAAATTCTTTTTTAAATTCTTATAATAATAACTTTTTTATAATAATTAATTTATTAAAGTCAATAATAAATTTAAAAAAAGCAATCTTTATAACAATATGTAAGATGTGAGAATTAATAAAATTGTTCTTCAAGTTATTATTAAATATAAAAATCACATTTTTTCTTATTAAATTTAATCAGTTGATGGCTACATATAAACATTTTATTATCATTCTAAAAAAAAAAAATAAAATAAATAATTTATATAAAATTATCAAAAATGTAAGACTGACAAGACTCTTGTAATAAAAGCAGGAACAAGACCAAGGTCAAGACTATCACTTTCAATATAAGACCAAGACCAAGACTCAATAACCTTGTTTCTATTCTTGCATTTGCTCATCACTAACTACAAGAGTAGAGTTTTACCAGTTATTGAAAGAATAAAAATAATGTAATAAGTGTCAAAGATTTGAGTACGAGGGTGTTCAATGAAGAGCTGATAGGAGATGTGGAAATTGTGTTGGCGATGTGTGGTCCTCTATGATCGTATGCGGAACCGTGGGGGCGACCACAGGAGTTTGATCTTTGCTTGTCTTATATTTAAGTATAATAAATTGATAAATAGAGTCATGGCTTATGTTAATGTAAAATGATAAAATAGCAAGAAAGAAAAAATAAAATTAAAAGAAAGAAACGTTAGGAAGAGGAAATTTAGGATGTTTTGCACTAATAAATAAAAAAAGTAAGGGTGAAATAAAATTTTAAGCTTACTGCTTTGCTTTAAAAACTATATTTTGAAATCGATACTTATACAGGGTGTTCCGAAATAAACACATTTCCTATTAAAGAGTGATTCCTGATATAAAACTAAGAACTTTTTCCCCTTGGTATTATTTGATTTAAAACTTCATTTTCTAGATATTCAATTATAAAGAACTAAAAATTGTCCAAAGGAAAAAGTTCTTTGAATAGCATCAGCAATCGTCCAATTTAAAGAAATGTGATCAGTTTGTAACATTCTGTATACTCACTTCAAAGGTTATAACTTATACAGAAGGGATGGATTGTCTATAGATCTATAATTGTAATTGTCAGATAAAATTTAACAAGAAAAATGAAAATATAGTGTGTAACAGAGATTATGTATGTAACTTTAGGGGGGTTATAGAGTGAGTGATTCTAAGATGATTTTTCATTTATCACATTTTGATCCAAAGCTTAGTATTCAAGATATTTAATGATAAAGGTACTATTAGTTAACCAGAGACAGATAGATAATTGAAGTGAAACACAGTGGCATTATTTCACCTCACCAATTGATTGTTTTTGTTTAATTAATAGCAGTTTTATTATTGAATATCTTAAAAATTAAATTCTGGATTGAAAAGTGAAAGAAAACTTGACTCAATTCACCCTCAAAAATAACCCCTTTAAAGAAAGTGAGCGAGTTTTAAAACACCTTGTACAAAATAATTGTATCTAAAAATAATTTTACTATTATCACACATATTCTTTGTAATCTATACCATGTAATTAATTACAGTGTATATAAAGAATATTAAATCATATAATCAATATTAAATATTTTTCAACTAAGTTAAAATTAAAAAATATGAAATATTATATTTTGATTCCAATTGTTATTAAACTTTTTTCAATAATTAAAGTTCTATTTTAGTAATTTTTATATCATACAGTAGATATAAGTATTTTTAAATTTTATGTGGTTTTTGTTTGAAAAGAAAAATTTTATATATAATAATGAAACAATTAAAATATAAATATAGCCAATAAATTTTTCACAAGCATTTTACAAGTACATGCTGTGGATTTTATTTTAAGAAATTAGTTGACATATAATTACAAATCTTAATTCTTATCGTAAGAATATAGATATTTGTTTAATTTTCTCGTGTGTATATATATATATATATATATATATATATATATAATATTTATTAATATATATAAAATATATAAATTTTTGCCTAGCAAAAATTTATATTTACAATTATTAATTTTTTTGTGCGTTGCAATTATAAATTAAATTATACAAATTTAATTGCTTATATTTGTGTCATATTTTTATATAGCAAATGCAAGTGTGTTGTATAAGATAAATTAGGATGGTGAAAGAGTGTATAACACCACACATAAAAATATCAATAAAAATATAGTAGCTAAAGCTTATAATTGTATTATTAATTAGTTAAAAGCTTCTTTCGCTTAATTTTCAACAAACACTAATATAAAGTTGTTATTAAAATTATAGTTAAAAATTGTGAATAATATACTTATTGAACAAATGTGACAAGATTTGAACAATCTATGATGCAATTCATATTATTACATAAAAAATAATTATGTTTGCTCTTTATCTTCTATGACGCCCAAGATATGCTTTACAATTTGGACAACTATGATGAACATCCATACATTCATCAATACAACATGGAATTAGACAACACCCTAGCCAACAACTAAAATAAATATATAATACATTATCTTATATATCTATTACATATAGTCTTGAAATATTTATTCTGTATCACTTACCCAAGCAGAGCAATAACTATACCAGAAATACAAGCAATCATCCCAGGTTCCTTTTTTGTTCTAGTTTCAATTTCAGCATGGCAATGAGGACAAATTGTATGAGTAGATCCTGGTCCCAATGGAACAATTGTTGTTACAATGGTCGGCCCATTTGTATCTATTACAATAATTATATAAGAATATTTCACTATTTATACTGAATTTTAATTTTAATAGTAATATATAATTTTACATACAGGGTATTTTAGTGAGATACGGCCAAATTTTAAGGGATTGTAGAGGGAGTGATTCTAAGACGATTTTTTATTTACTACATTTTGATCTGAAGCTTAGTTTTTGAGATATTTAATGATAAAGATACTATTAATTAGACGGAGACAGATAAATATTTGAAGCAAGACAGAGTGGCGCTAATTCGCTTCAATCAACTGACTCTCTCTGTTTAACTAATAGTACCTTTATCATTAAATATCTCAGAAACTAAGCTTTAAATCAAAATGTAGTAAATGAAAAATCGTCTTAGAATCACTCCTTCATAATCCCTAAAGATTTGGCCATACCTTACTGAAACACTCTATATAGAAGTTATGAAAAATTATATATCCTACATAAAAAATATAAAAGTATTTAACATAATTCATTTCAAATTCTCAATAATACATACAATTTTCAGTTGGTACAAATGGACTTGCAGGTGGAACGCCACCCACGCTTTGAGAGTAGCTTGGTGGTGCATATGGAGGAGGCTCATACGGAGGTGGAGGCCCATTTTTGTACATGATTTATAAATTTTATATTAAATACCTACAACAAAATTTAATAATATAATTAAAATGTGCCAGTTTCTATAAAAAGAGAGATACTTTAAAATATTAAATATAAACAAAACATTTAAAAAAAATAACAATTACTGTTACTTAAATTAATTTTTTGAATTTATTAAGCTTGTCAACTAGTATTATTTAATATTTAAGTATATATTATGTAAGGCTTCGTATAAACACACAAACACATACACACTTAGAAAATTAATATCTATATATACATTAATAAAAAGTAGATTGCGACGTTATTCTGACAATTCTGGTAAGGAGTTGAAGGCCATTCCCTGAATATACATGACCTGATTACAAAATTGAATGAATTTAAAACGTGACATCTCCGCCCAATGACGGAAAAATTTACAAAATAAAACGAGAAATCTATGTATGTGAATATATTCATAATGACAATTCTGTTTACCTTAAAAGTTTTTGTAAAAGTTATCAACCTCGCTTTTTTTCTTATATCTCTAATACTTGAACATGCACTTCACAGTATTGTACTCACTTGTATTAATACCTGTAAATTTTCAATTATTCATATATACGTATATAGATAAAAAGCATATATACTGTATATTTAAACCATTTCTTATCGTAAAAAATCATAAAATATACTAAGAACTAATATACGCTATATATTGTATGAAAGAAATCGATTCAAGAAACGTATATAAACCTTGCTATATAAGAAATCCTAAAAGTGTGTTAAATTAATATTTATGTACACACAAAGTTATAATATATGTACTTGTATATTTTTAATGTATTAAAAATCTTAAATTTTTCTTTTTATTTCGAACTGGCGTGTTCTATAATAGAGACCTTGTTTAAAATTTATATATCTCTTTGAGATTATATATATGTATATACATGTATATGATGTATTCACGAGATATGTAAGGTGGTTGTTAGTTCGGTATAGTAAAAGTTAACATATTACAATAAGAATGCTGTAGTATAAGTCACATAGGCTATAGATAAATATGTTACAGTATACTCAATTCTTACAATTGAAAAGCATCTTGCAGAACTCATTTATTAAGAACTAACCTTTAAAAATCAATATTGTTTCATGCTGCACATCTCTGTATATACTGAATCATAGGCAAAGATGAAATGTGGTATTTAATGTTATTTGACAGTAGGATAAAGATTGATAGTTCTTCTGTTGTATTTTTGTACCGAATCAGAAGTAATAGTTTTAAGTGTCATTCTTATTTTGGGTAAATGTTATTCTATTATAATTATTATTTTGAACTTCTAGACATAGTAATGCATTTATATTATTAATACTGTAAAATAAATTATAAAAAAAGAAAAAACAGCTTAATATGTTTTTATTAATTGAAAAATAATACTTTACTGTCATATATATATTTTTGTATAAATTTTTTTAATCAACTCATGTCTCAAGTAAATAAAAAATCGAAGATATAATCAAAGAATATAAAAACTAACTAAGTATTAATAAATCAATGTCTTTACTTTTTATTTTAGTTAAAATTTAAATAATATATTACAAAGTGAAAAAATAAAAAGTCAAAATGGTTCTAAATCGTCACGATAAAAGAAAACGTAAGGAAGGAGATCTTGTAGACCTAATGGATCCTCTTTCTGAACCGCCAAAGAAGTAATTGATTTCTTTTACATTCTTATTTTATGTAAATGTGTAATGCTAAAAATTTTGTTATAATTTACATAATTTAGGACAAAAGTTCATGCACAAAGGAAATTCGCACAAGGGGCATCTATGGTTTTTAATCCTTTACATACTCCTGCCAAAGATAAAGAAAAAGTTAAGCCAACTGTGATTACTGAATTAATTACTCATAAGCGTCCAAATACAAAAGATTTTTTAACTTTCCTGTGTTTCAGAGGTTTGTATCTATGCCTCATAATATGCAATATTATTATTCTTCTTTTTTTTCTTATTTATTGTTTTATTTTCTAACAAATTCTTGTATTTCAGGTACATCAATATTACCATCCAAAATTAATTTTTTTAATCAAAGTCCTAAGAAAGATAAGAATAATGTTAAGCCCATTCGAAAGTTATTAGATAATATACCATTATCATCATCATCATCGTCATCATCATCTTCGTCATTATTATCATCATCACCATTGCTATTAAATAATGTACAAACTGATGGAAAAAATCAAGAAGTTACTCAAAAATCTATTACTAAAATGAAGTCAACTATTTCAGAAAAGAAGAAAGTTCCTACTGGTTTGCAGAAAAATATAACAAAATTTAAATCTACAACATCAACTGTTCAAGCACTTAAAAGAAAATATCAAGAACAAAGGCTAGCTAAGCAACGTATTAGAAACAAATTTAAGACGACATATGTTATGAGAACAAGGTCATGTACTGAACGTGCATTGTTACAAAGTGGAGCTAAATTAACAACAAGAAAGTTTCTTCCAAGGCTTGAAACAAGGAAACACAGTTTACGAAGTAGTGTGTCAACAGAGAAATCACAGAAACCATTGCCTAAACCGAAACCAGTAATCAATAAGTCAAAGAAAAAAATAGTATCTATTAAACAAAAGAGCAGTGACTCTTCTGATTTAGAGACTCCTTCTTCTTCGTCCTTTTCTTCTGAAGAAAGCTATATGTTATTAGAAAAGTCAAATAATGAAAAGTCAATATCTCAAGTAAAACGAATTGTGCAGAAAACTGTACAAAAGAAAATATGCACTAGAAGTAAATCAGAAATGAGAAGAGTAACACGCTCTCATAGCGAGTCATTGGTACCTCAAAGTCTATGTAGGCGACCTTCCAGAAAAACAAAAGAAGCTGCTGCTGTTTATATGGAAATCTTAGGTAGAAAATTGGTTAGTCCTGATTTAGAAAATGATGACAATTTTTCTGTAGATAGTTTTCCTGAATTGCCTAATGCTAGGAAAATAGCACAGACTGAAAGTGAAATCAAGGCTAAAGTAAAACAAGGAACATCCAAGGTATCAAATAAAAATAAAAGGAAAACAGAACAGCTTGTTAATATAGATAAAAATAAAATGAAGTCAGGCAAGTTAATGTTAAAAAATAAGAGAATTCTTCGTACGCAAAGGTACTGTGATTTAGATAGTGATGAAGATTCTGTCAGTTCTGTAGAAATAAATAATCAAAGGCCAATCACTAGAAGGAGTGTTTGTAGGCTAGTTAAGCCAACAAGTCGTAGTCTTAGATCATCTGCTAAGAACAACATTGTGAAAAGTATAGAAAGTTTTCAAAATAATACAGTAATTACAAAGTTAAAATCTCAACAAAAGAATCAACAAAATAATATGAAATCTAACAGAGAAAAGCTATTAATTAAGCGTAAAAAGAATCAAAGTATAACACAAAATAAAATATCAATACCACCAATAACAACTGAAAAATCTCATATGAATCCAAAATTAAAGGAAGAAAAAATTAAAGAAATAAAACATACTGAATCTGATGAAGAAACTTTAGGTATGTTGCTTAATAAATTAAAAAGGAAAAAAGAAAATGATACAACTGTACAAACAGTAAAATCCAGTAACAAAAACTTATACATAAGGAATGAGGTGCAACGATCAAAACAAGAAATATCTAAAGTATCTGATGATGAAGAATCATTTCGGGGCTTTACAAAGAAAGCAATTTCAAATGTTCTTACCACGTGTCAAACACATGTTCGAGCTGAGGTTAATCTTATTACAGATGAAGAAACTGCATTTAAAAAAGCTGATAAAAAAGTTATACTATCAAAGAAAGTCATAAAAGATAACTTATTGAAAACTGAATGTGCAGATCAATTAATGAATGAGGCTGTTTTGCCATCAATTGGTAATCATAACTGCATTAATGTTAATGATCCTATTGTTCAACCATCGTCGTCTTTAATAGTAAAGGCTGAAAAAAAATGTAACCATGAAAATCCCACTGTTATGATAGGTGGAAACACAACAGATAATAATTTATCAACAATACATATTACAAGAAAAGAACGAGTAAATATGTCTACTGAACAAATTGAAAAATGGCTAAATGAAAGTTCTTTAGCTAAAGAAGAAAGTAAGTTAGAAATGGAAAGTGTAAGCAATTTCAGATATGATAATATTGCTACGCATGAAAAAATCAAGACTGATATTTCACATTTATCTATATCAACGAAAATTCAACATCTGGTAAGGCCAGTTAATGTTACTTTATCCAAGCTAGCTGAAAAAATAATAGTAAGAGATCGTGTGAATTTATTAAATAAAAGTGGTAGTGGAACGCAAACATTATTTGGAACAGTTTGTGCTTCAGTTTGTACTGATGCAGCAAAACAACAAAATCAAGTAGAGTCTCTAATAAATAAAATCCCAGATGTAGATGATCCCACTAAAAATATTATTGCTATTACAACAAGATCAAAACTTCCTGTTAAGACAAAAGAAGCTTCGCCAACAGGTGACAGTGAAGCTTCAAATTCGAAATCTGATTTAAATTCTTTAGATGGATCAGATAAAAAGTCACCTGAAAAGAAATCAATATTTCAATTACGTAAACCATTTCAACCAAAAGTCAAAGAACGTAAAGTAAATGTACCTTCAGCAAATGCATTTTCGCCGGAGAATGAGAGAAGTGTCTATGCTTTTGAAAGTGAACTAGAAGTACCAATTAATACACCATTCAGAAGAAAATATAGGGATTCAAAATCGAGTACAACTACGTCACCAGAGAAAGTTGATCAGATAGATTCTACCTTCATGCTTCAAGATCAAGCAAGTAAATCAGAGTATTGTAAAGAACAAAATAGCGAAGATCAAAATATTAAAGATCAAGCGGATTCTAATAGCACAAACTTTAAAATTGATGAAAATGAAATTAAAAAGAATATTTTAAATAAAAACAAATTTGAATTAACAAAGAACTTCCCTAATCTAACAAAGATGCAAGTTCTTCCTCTGGACAAACTTACAACAACATGGAGTAATGTAAATTATAGTTCTTCTATTGCTGTACAGGTGAATCTTGACGATCAGCTCCAAGATGCTCAGCAAGTAGAAGTTGAAGATAGTAATCAACAAAAATGTACAGAAATATCCACACAAACTGAGAGTAATAATGCAAATGAAGATGACAGTGATGATCAATTATTCTATATACCATTACAAGCTATAAGTAGAGGTGGACCCAATTTAGTTCAAGGTCAGCAAGTTATTCAAGGAGTAGCAGTTAAATTGGGAACCGAAGGGCCTAATCAGAGGGTTCTTCTGCGTGCAAAACTGGTTACAAAACCACCATTAACAGTGGCTCGTATTCCTCCAGTTGGAACTGTGCAGCCTACTACAAGAATACCACCAAATACCACAGTTCCCAGTGTACTTGAAAATTCGCAGCCATCCACATCTTCCATGTCAATGGTGACTTTAGCTAATCCCAGATCTAAACTTAATTTTAATCCTAGCCCCACTTCCAATTCTACTTCTACAGTTAATTCATCAGCAATTGTCATTCCAAATAATTGTTCACTTACATCTAAGTCTATTTCTGTAAACGATAAAGGATCTGATAAAATTGTCAAGTCACCTAAAGCTGCACGAGAAAGAAAGGCTTCAGCTGATTTAAATAAAAGTGGAAAAAGGTATAAATATATAATTTTTCATCTAGTTTTATTTCATCAAAAAGTATATTTCATTTTTACTAAAATAAGGATTCATAATTTATAGAACACAATTGAAATCACGACAAAAATTATCTGATCAGCATTTGTTAAGTAATAATACAATATTTCCAAATATAAATAAAACTAAATCTGATGAAGCCAGACTAGTAGAGGCACCAACATTTCATCCAACTGAGAAAGATTTTCAGGATCCATTAGAGTATATTGATAAAATACGACCAATAGCAGAAAAATTTGGTATCTGTCGTGTTATACCTCCTCCAAATTTTAAAGTAAGTATCTTACAAGAGGTATTAATTTTTAATGTTAAATAATAATGATATTATAAAACTTAAGTAATTTAATATTAACATCTAAAATATCATTAATTTAAGTAATAATATAAAAGTATTAAAACAGGAGAATGCTTTATAAAGCTATATGTATTATAATATTAATAATTGTTGTATTTTATATTTTCTTATTTTTAGACATTATACGTTATTATTGTAATATTTATTATTTCAAAACATCTTCTATCAAAAATCTTCTTTTATGTTACTAAAATAATTAGAAATATTTTAGGTATTAATGTTAAATAACTATTTTTAACTATTATTCTATTATATATATATATATATATATATATATATGCCCAGGAAAATTTACATTATTCCTTTATATTAAATTACTTTATATTATTTTTATGTGCATTATTATTATTCTTCAAAAATTATTTTTTTCTATTTTAGCCTGAATGCAAAGTATCTGATGATATGAGATTTACAGCTTATAACCAATATGTGCATCGCATGTTACACAGATGGGGACCTAATGTAAAAGAAATGATGGCTATAAAGAAATATCTTGCTACACAAAGCATTACTTTGGCTCATCCTCCATGGGTAAGTATTTCAATATATTTTTCTATGAATTATTTACATAAAAATAATTGCAGATTGGCGGTATGGAAGTTGATTTACCGCACTTATATCAAACTGTACAAAGTTTGGGCGGATTAAAGGAAGTTATAGAAAAAAAGAAGTGGCAAAAGGTAGCAGATGGAATGAAAATTCCAAAATCAGCACAAGATCGTGTAACAAAATTAGATGATATATATTGTAAATATTTATTGCCATATGACACATTGTCACCAGGTATGAAACATATTATTAAAAAAGAAAAGAAATTAATAGGATAAAGATATTATTTCAAATCAATTGAAATG
This sequence comes from Sclerodermus sp. 'alternatusi', assembly GCA_037305995.1. NCBI lineage: Eukaryota > Metazoa > Arthropoda > Insecta > Hymenoptera > Bethylidae > Sclerodermus > Sclerodermus sp. 'alternatusi'. The sequence continues at coordinate 550,330 of JBBEEM010000016.1, read as the reverse complement.
TACTTTATAATATAAAAATATACCTGAAATATAATTTATATAAATTGAATAACAGAGGAACGAGAGAAACTTTTTGATGAAGTTGAAAAAGATTGGATAAGAAAAGAAAATAAAGCTTTAGAGCAGCAAGATACTCCGCCTAATGATAATGAGGAAGACGAAGAAGAAGATAGTTCTGATGAAATAGAAGAATGTATAGTAAAGGTAACGTAATGAATGTAATAATTATTGAAAAGTAAAAGACTGTTGAATATAAAATAATATTATAAGTATATAATAAATGTCAAGTATGATAGTTTAAATTTAGTATTATTAATAAAAAGTAACTTAATAAGGATTTATCAATTTCTATGTATTCATAATATTTTAGGGCAGAAATATGCCATTGAATGCTTTTTACCGAATCGCTCGAAACACTCAACGCATGTGGTTTGGAGAAAACAATAGATCAAGCAATGAAACAGAGGGTGCTTCAGCGGATGAAGTTGAAATTGCATTTTGGAAACATGTAGCAGAAAGGAAACGTCATGTATGTGTACATGCTGCAAGTATTGATTCAAGTGGTCGTGGATTTGGTTTTTCCGTTGCAAAAAATAGTCCTTTTGCAAGACATCCATGGAACTTAAAAGTACTCACGAACAATACAGGATCTGTTTTAAGAGCATTAGGACCTTTAATGGGTATGAAACAAACTTATTTATATTTTAATATAATTGATAAATCTATAGTCATCAGTTCTTATCGTAATAGTATCAAGTGTGGACTAAACAAATTTTTGCAATTTTAATTAAAAATATATTCAATTCTTTTGTTTGTTTTTTGTTATTTAATTATTTCATAAAGTATATAATAAATATAAGAAAGAGAAAAAGAAAAAGTATGATAATTAATGTTTGTGTATTATACATTGTTATATTAAGAGTATATTAATTTACAGGTGTAACCGTACCAACTTTACACGTAGGGATGTTGTTCAGTGCTTGTTGTTGGTATCGAGATCCTCATGGTTTGCCCTGGATTGAATATTTGCATACTGGTGCTAAGAAGATTTGGTATGGAATACCTGATGAACACAATAATAATTTTCGAAAAGCTTTATCAAAAATGGTACCACGATACTGCAAAAACAAAACTATATGGTTGCCATCTGACACTGCAATGGTTCCTCCTGAATTATTAGTTAACAATGACGTTCCCTTATGCCAAACAGTACAAGAACCAGGTCAATTTATAGTAGTTTTTCCTAAAGCATTTACATCTAGTATATGCACTGGTTATGTCGTATCTGAAAGTGTTTATTTCGCCCAAACATCATGGTTGGAAACTGCTGAACAAGTATTTAAGGCACGTAAATCAATAATATATATTTAATTAAAATTAAATGTTGTATAATTTGTTACAATAATAAAGATTTTTCTTTATTATAGGATATACAAGATAGTTGTGAGCCATCAATCTTTTCTTTTGAGAGGCTCTTGTTTAATTTAATAAATGATTCAAGATCTCACATAGATGTATTAAAGCAGGTATATTCTATATATATATATATTTTTTTTTTTTTTCCTATAATTACAGGGTATAACAATTTCATATTCTACAAATTTAAGGGATTATAGAGAGACTGATTTTAAAATGATTTTTCATTTACCACTTTTTAACTTGATGCTTAATTTGCAAGATATTGAAGGATAATGCTGTTATTAATTAAATGGGAACAGTCACCTTGTTGAACTGAGACAACACTGCTCTGTCTTATTTCATCTAATTGACTGCCTTTGCTTAACTAGTAGTAACTTTATCATTGAATAACATGAAAACTAAGCCCCAGATTGAAAAGTGGTAAATAAAAGATTTATTTATTATTATTCCTTTTATAACTCCTTAAATTTATGAAATATAGCATTATTACACCCCTTATATGAATGTGTCATTCTTAATTTTAAATTGAAATTTTATATACCATCAATTTTTTTTTAGATTTTACCAATGGTAATAAAGATTCGAGAAAAAGAAATTGATTATCGCAAGGAATTAGATAATTTAGGCCTTATTAGTAGAAAAAGACTGCCCCTACCTGATAGTGGAAAACGAAAAAAGGGAAAACAAGTGAAAGAAGAAGATGGTGATTTTGAATGCGAGACCTGCAGAGCTACTTTATTTGTGTCATTGTTGAGTAACACACAAGATGACAGTGTTTATTGTTTGCCACACGCAATTCAATTACTTATGGAGAAGAAACAGTTTTTGAAATATTGCACATTGATGTACACGTATAGCGAAGTAAGTATATAAATATATTGTTAAATAAAAATTATGATTATTATGCTCAAATTGTAATAGTGACACATGGGAGAATTTAAAGGACCGCGGAGGAGGTAAACTTAACCAAAAAAATCCTTCGTTTACCATTTTTCGATTTAGAGCTTTATCTTTAAAATATTTTATAATAAAGGCATTATTACTTTGTTAAAAATAGTTAACTATTTATAGTAAGATAGTACTGTATTATCTCATTACAATTAGATAATTGTCTCTCTGTTTAGCTAATAATATCTTTATCATAAAATATTTTGAAAATGAAACTAAAAATCAAAAACTGGCAAAAATTTGTCTCGGATTGTCTCTTAAAATTTTTCCATGTATCATTATTAGAACCTGTATAATCATTTACATATATACATTTCATGTTTCTTTTACATAGGAAGAATTAGACGAACTCATAAATAAGCTGAAAGACAGAATTGAAGCCAAATCTAAAAGAATCAATCAAATTAAGCAAACAAAATAAAAATAATTATTATTTATTTTATTTAACCTATAAACCTATATATATAAATAATAAATAATTTATTAAATATATAATTTAAATAAATATATTAAAATTAAATAAGATATATATATATATATATATATATGTATATATATATATACATATATATATACATATATATATTTAATAGAATTTATGCACATTTAAAGATTTATTATTATTTATACAAAATGAAAATTGTAAATTTTCTTTCTTATAAATTCATATTTTATTACTATTGCAGTAACAAAATCTTTGTTCATATTATTTCTTATTTATAAATTCACAATCAAGATTTTAAAAAATTTTCAGAATGTTAATTTTTAATTTTATGTAAAAATTTTATTCTTTTTAAGCTTAAAAAAATTGATTTTATATGTAAATATTTTAAATCTACTAATTACTACTAAATTATTTTATCTATTATTGATATATAATTATTGGAATACTAAAACTAGAAAAACTCATTATGCATTAATTTAATGCTAATCCTTTGGTACAATTTATGCATTTTGGACCAATCTTTATTGTATGTAAGGTGCTTCAAACTTCGTGTACTTCCATGAAAGAGTATTATGATTCTGAAACCAAAATAAGTAAAAAAAACTCCTTTCGCCACTTTAGTCTAAAGCTTAATTTTCGAAATATTCAGTAATAAAGGTAATAGTGCAAGAAAGTAATCAATTAATAAGAATGGGGTTAGTTCATTTCGATTGGTTGACTATTTCTATCTAGTTAATAGTACCTAATCTTCGAATTAAAAAGTGGTAAACAAATTTTTCAGTTTAATTTACTTTCAGGAGATATAACACCTTTAAAACAAAGCAAGAATTTTATAATACCCTGTATACGTGAAAATATTTTATAATTATTTTAAATCTATAATGACTGCCACGCTTATTTATAAAAACTTTTATAATATTAATACTAATATTAATTAATTAGTTTTTAATTAAATTTCTTTGTATCAAAGGAGACCAAAATATTTGTCATATACTGGGTGTAACAATGATGTTGCGCGAAACATTGAGGGGTTCTAGAGGAGATGGTTCTAAAATTGTTTCATTTACTATGTTTCATTCAATGATAAAGGTACTATCTAGATTAGACAAAGATAGCAATTTGGTTGAAGAAACATAATGACACTCTATCTAACTTGAATTATCTATCTGTCTCTGTCTAACTATTAGTACTTTTACCATTACATATATCGAAAATTAAGCTTCAGATCAAAATGTAGTTATGACAAGTCATTTTAGAATTACCCCTTCTACAATCCCTTAAAGTTTTACTTTACTACATTGTTATACAGGGTGTGACAAAACAACCGCACTTCCTTAAAGGGGGTGATTCCTGACGCTATTCTAAGAACTTTTTCCTCTTACGATTTTTTAATATAAAGCTTAGTTTTCGAGATATTCAATGATAAAGATGCCATTAGTTAGATAGTGACATTCCAATGGTTGAAGTGAGATAGCATTTCTCTGTCTCACTTCAACTATCTATCTGTCTTTTTCTAACTATTAGTACTTATATTATTGAATATCTCGAAAACTAAGCTTTAGATTAAAAAATCGTAAGAGGAAAAAGTTCTTAGAATAGCGTCAGGAATCACCCCCTTTAAGGAAGTGCGGTTGTTTTGTTACACCCTGTATATACACCCTGTATACTTATAACTTGTAATGAAGGCAGCGAATTTTGGCCATAATAATATAATATAATTATATTGTTTAACAATAATATTAATAAAAAAAACCTTAATAATAATAGTAGCAATAGATAGTAATAATAATAGTATCAATAGTTGTAATAATAGTTATAGTAGTAGTAATGGTAGTGGTGGTAGTAGTAGTAGTGTTAATAATGATAGTAGTAAATATGAATTCATAAAATATTAAGATAATTTTGACTAACTTGCAGTTTAGTAAAAGCAAAATGTAATTTTATCACTAAATAATATTCTATGTATGTTTTTAAAAGTTTCCCATTATCTCTTACATTATATACAAGTCTTTGAATTTAAATAAAATAAAATATATCAATACTAAAAAGATTAATAAATAATATTCTTTATAAGTGTTTATTTTCCTCAATAATTTATATTATGAAACTTGGGTTAAAGTGGAAGTGTTTATTCAATATGCAAAGTATTTATAATAAATTTTTTAATTTCATAAAACTATACATCACAATATTCTCAATATGAGAATATAAGAAAGAATAGGACTTATTTTTCTAGACTAATAAAAATTGAATAATATTTAAAACACCCAGAAATATTGGTCAATTTGTGCGAATTATTTTGTTTGCCTTTTACATGGTAACATTTATCTCATAAAGAGGATAATGATATTCCTATACAGTTTTATATAATAAATAATATAAAAAAGAATTATATAAATGCATTGATCACAATGATTCCAAAAAATATTTCTATCAATAACATCGTTACAAGCATTTTACCGTTTATATTAATGTCATACAATATAAATGATACCTTTATATATAAATGTTATTACATGTTTTTTGGTATTATTTATTTTGTTTTTATAATAACTGGTAATATGATAATAGAAAGTAAAATCATTTTTATAATTTTTTAAAAATAATACTATAAATATACTTTTGCATAGAATTTTTAGTGACTCAACTTTCAATTTAATATTAAAATTTAAATTCAGTTATTTGAGGCCATATTTAAAATTGTAAAATTCGTTATTTAAATTGTTAATTATGGTAATAATAACTATAATACTAATAATAATAATAATGACTCGATATTGACTATTGAAATCATCATAAAGTTGGTTAGGAACTGAAACAGTTTAGTATATAATTTTACGAGCGCAAGAATTTATGTACATTAAGAAAATACGATAATATTTTAAGCTGTTATAATTTGGGTCATTTTCTCTATATAATAATTTTGTTTAAATTAAGAAGTTGTATAAATATCAACAACTTTTTGTTACATCTGTTCTCTGCGTTGTAGAATATCAGAAAGTATTTGTGATGAATTTTCCACTTTACTCTCATCCTCTTCATCTGAACTGAAATTTGCATTTAACAAATTGGTTAAAGAAGTTGACTTTTGTATTAATAATGGTACATTTGTGTCTATGCCATCTTCACTTTTTGAATTTTCTATTGTAAATGAATTTGACTTCATTTCAAGATGTTCTGTCTCTTTCTTTTTACTAACCAAAATTTTTTTAACAACGTGAAGTACTATACCACCAAGGCACAATAGTAAACCAATAAAATTCAAATTACTCATTTGATCCCCCTTCCATTCATAAGCTAATATTAATGTACATATTTCCTGAAAAACAATAATAAAATTATAAAAGAATATAATAGATTGTTAACAATTTTATATTTTTACAGTAATAGTTACCTTAAGTATTCCACTAATTGAAAGAGTCAGACTAGATGTGTGAGTTACAACTAAAACTTCCATAACTTCCATATGGAATGCTAAAAGAGCACCTATGATCACAAGTGCGGTAGTTGACATGAATTTTTCAATATCGTTCCAAGCAGTTTGTTTAAGAATATGATATAATTGTGGTCCTAAAAAAATTTAATGATTTTTAAATATTTATTAGACTTTTGTGTGTGTGACTTGTTAAGTATTGTTGATACCTTCAAACCAAATAGCAATTGGAAGCACTGGCAGTAACATCCATGGTTGCATATGATACATCATATCAACAGGATTTTTAAGGCCTAACTTCGATCTTTGCATTATAATTTGTGCCATTGTCCAACGAAGACCACTGGAAAATGAAGCTAAGAGACATAATACAAAGCCCAATATATTAAATTGTGTTGATTTATATGTAAACATTAATAAACCTCCTGATATCATTACTACTATGCCAACTAGTGACCATGACTGAAAAAAAAAATAATATACATATATATATATATATATGTGTACTATATGTACGTGTGTGTGCACATACAGGGCATTGTAAAATTGTCGCATATTTTTTTAAGGGGATACTTTTGAGGATAAACCGCGATGAAGAGTACCTTACCATTTTTCAAACCGAAGCTCAGTTTCCGAAGTATTTAATAATAAAGATGCTGTTAGTTAGACAAAGATAGATCAATAGTTGAAAAGAGAAAAAACAAGTTAGAATGGTGATATCTCACTTCAACTATTTGTCTCTCTGTCTAATAGTATCTTTATTTTTGAATATCTTGGAAATTAAACTTTGGAAAAACATGATAAAAAAATGTTTAACTCAATTTAACCTGCAGAGTTATCCTGCAAAGGAAGTGCAGCAATTTTGCAACACCCTGTATATTATATAATATCAATCCTTTGAGTGCATGTTTCCACTTGTGCAATCTGTATTTAAAATTACTTACTTTTTTTTCTAATTTAAAAACAAGAGAAAACCCAAGAATAAATATAATTGTTGTTGATTTTGTCATTGTGTATCTAAAAGAAATAAAGACTGCAAATTAAATTAAATTAAATAATGTTATTCCTTTGTTATTTATATAATTTTTTTTTGTACTTACAAAGAGACAGTTATTAATGAAATAGCCCAATTTGACAAACTGATATCAAGACCGCTTGCTATACCTGGTGGGGCAACAAACCACATCATACCTTGCCATGGCACTTTTAACTGTTGTTGCCCTTTATAGCATCTTCTTACCCATCGTACTAAAGCTGACAATAAAAATTTAATACATAAATGACAACTTACTACTCCTAAAGGAAAGTTGAAGCCCTGAAAACATAAAACAAAATATTTAAAGCATTGTTAATAATCGCTTAATATAACACTGGTAATAATTTTCTCTTACATATGTTTTGTATAACCATTTTTGGTAAAATGTAAGCCCAACTGACAATACAAAATATACAAATATCAATGTTATAATTTGTAAGGCTTTTGTAAGAAAATTTGTTTCTTTTTTCGATGAATTTTGAAAGTCTTGTAGATTTTGAAGATAATAATCTGGCGAATCAACATCATCTCTAGCAATTTCATATTTTATGTTAGATCTGGACATATTTGCTGGAAGTAAAATCTGTAAAACTATTAATGTCAAGTACAATATTTTTGGGAATAAATCTTTAATTGATTATTACCTGCAATCGTAGTAATTTAAATTGGAAGTACCATTAGTATAATCTTGCCAAATTAAAGTAAATTTTAATATCACTACTAAATTTAAATGTTTATAAATAATACATTATATTTCAGTCATTCAATGACAATATCCAGCATTCTGTTTTGGTCCTCTAAAATTTTAAATAAAAAATATGTATATCATATAATGATCAATTTATATATTTACATACCTTATGGTTACATTGAAAGATGACATATATTAAATTTCCTTTTTTGGTATATAAACATAACCTAACAGCGATATCAGTATTATGATTACATATATTCAGAAGGTGATAAGATTCTTAACTTATCCAGTCTTATCAAAATTTTTGCTACACTTAGGACCACCTGCAACATAAATTCGTCCATCAAATAGATGGGATATACAAGACATGCCCAATTGGTTTTTTCTTAGCAGCTGTTGGATAAAAACACGCTTGCAAAGTACACAAGTTTAATATATGTATTATTTACATACACACTTGGAAAGTGCACTCCATACGCATATGCACACACATATGTGTAGAAACAAAGGTAAGATACGAAGGATTATGCACAATGATAAAACACTATAAGAAAAGAACAATCACATAACTGAATCAAATCACCTAATACACAACGAGAAGTTCGAATGATATTTTTAAGAAAGTTATAATAAGGTAAGCTTTCACACAGTGTGACTAAAAAACTTATAAATCGTTTAAAAAAATTGATTTTATTTTATAGATTATATATTTAATACTGGAGAGACGGCGTTTTTCAGAAGTAACAAATTAAATCATACATCATATAATTTTGTGTAAAAGTTTAGAAAAAATATGTAAGAAAAAATATTACTTACATTATAAAATTAGAGTAACACGTTTACTAAGAGCAACCAATGTACTTGTTCCCTGAATGGCCTTAGAATTATTGTACAAAACTGACGCGTTTAGCTAATCAGAAAATACCGTATATCTATGTGCGATATCTATTGCGTTTATCTTAATAGAAAATAAATTTTAAATGATACTGTGAAAATATGGCCTATGATGGTACTCTTTATGATGCTACAAATTTAACAAGAAATCTATATAAAAATTTAATGGAAATAAAGATTTGAAACATTAATGACACTGTAATCCCTTTATCGTTCATCTTTTTTAAATTTTCTAAAATGATAAATGAGAGTAAGGCTGATTCTTAAACATAAATTAATAAAATTCTTTTTCCTACTCACTGTTGTATACCTTCTCTTTGTTGATAATTACTGATTAATGAACGATCATCGTGTCAAAATTATACGAATAAAGTAAACTTTAAGAAAAGCTTGCTTAGCAAGCTTGGCAATCACGAATTTTCGATAAAAAGTCGTCCTTCCTCCCCTTTTTTACTCGAAAGAATGATTAACAGGTAATGCTTGATTCACTATACAAGTCTATCTTGAATGAATTTAGAATTTGTAAATTTTCTTCTATTTAAATTATAGGTTTTTATTCGAAGTATAAAGTCTCAAATGGATATATACATAAAATGTCTTACATTAAACTAAATAATTCGTATTTTGTACTAACTCTCTGGATATTTTCATTTGTTGCGAAGAAAGCCTAACGCAGTCGAGAAATGATTAAGACGCTTAATAATAAATTACCACAGAAAATAGAAACATCTGCTTGTCAAATTTTAATGTGCACGATACATACATTATATAACAAATATGTGCTTTTTCCAGTCACAAGAAACCGTCTATAGGTTTAAAGAATATAAATATTTTTTTGTAGTATTTTATCACACTTGTTAAGGTCCAATTATATCTAGAAATAAATTGTTTTAACAGGTACGCATTAGTGTGCACGTACACACTTTCAACGTATCCCCACTCCTTGTACTCCGTTTTATTGTGAATTTTAATTTAGAATATATCTTCAATATTACAATACTAAAAATTTAACAAAAAGTAAGCTGCTAGAGTCGCTTCGCAAGTGTTTATCTGCAAACTTTAAAAACCACTGTACAATTAGTAAAAAGAGCACGTGTGCTTGAGGTCTTTCCTCTCACCTGTTTTCCGAGCTCATACTCTATAATATTTATAGTTGAAAAGGCTATTTTGAAAAATGAGATAATCGAAAGGCTAAGTGCACGCTGCTAATCTTCATATGTGGTCGGTGCATATCATTGCTCGAATTGCTTTTTTCACGCATGTATAAAAAGTTGTTTATTCGTGTGTTATCTGCGCTCGCTGCGACTGCCGTTTCTATAATTGCCACGGCCTCGGGAGCCGCTTTTTGCGGTACCACTGGTTTTCGTGCTGGAGTCGTTGGAGGGAAATCTCGTGGATCCTCCAGGAAGGCCCGATGATCCAGAATTGGTTCCTCCAGTGGCATTAGTACCACTTCCTCCTCCACCACCTCCACTTGCACCAGTAGTTCCACTGTTACCATTCCCGCTATTACCACTTCCTCCGTTACCAGCAGTTCCTCCACTTCCTGTTCCTCCTCCGGGGTTTCCGGTATTGCCATTTCCGCCTTTTGGCGTTGAACTTCCCGCAGTCCCTAAGGAGGTAGTACTTGCATTGCTCTGTTGCGCCAACTGTAGAAAGAAGAACAAGCATCACACTTTTTATCTTTTATCAATTGCAATGAAAATGAAAGGTGATGAGAAGAGCGTCTTCTCTTCGAGTATCAAGGAAGAGGAGCGTAAAGGAGAAAGAATCACGTACCGTTGAAGCTCTGCTAGTTGGTGCTCCAGGAGACATATTATTTGCATTGCCATTATTCGTTATGCTGTTATTGACATTACTTCCCGGTGATCCACTTTGGCTCATGACCATCGACTGCGTCAAGGAAGGATTTGGCTCGCTCATATTGAGTTGCTCGTTAATGACCATGCAAAATTCTCCTATCTTTTGTATATCTCCATTTTTTCCGGAGTAAAGTGTCAAACACTGCCTCCAGACGGACGCGTAACCCTTGGTCAACCTAACAATGTCACCTGGAACCAATAGCTGACCGGGTTCGTCCCAGATGGAAACGTTCATACACGCCGAGTTATCGGCCACTTTAAACGTTCGAACTTCCCGGTTCTCTTTGGTGATCGTAGGGGGGCCAACCTCGAGAACGATAAAAACTACATTGATGTTTTTTTGGCCCGGTCGTATGTCCTTTATCAAAACGTATTCCATCGTGGTTCACCTCTCTCTCTCTCTCTTTCAATTCTCATTCGCAGTGCAATCCGGAGCACACCAAATACACAGGAAATGCACACAAAAGATAATGGGAGAAAATTCCTCTTCTCCCCTCCCTCGCCCTACTCACTATCCTTATCCTACCCGGCAGTCAGCAGGGCCCACTTTTGCTTATTGCGTTAAAACCGAATGAGCGGAGAGACAGAGAAAGATCCTCTTTTTCTAATGTGTATCGCGTTAATAACCCCGTTTTTCTCTCATGCAATATGCGCGACAGACTCTTCATACGTGGACATGAATCTTTCACAAAAGTATCTTTGAACGCGATGCTCCCAGACGAGCTAGATCCATCATCCCCACGGTAACAGAGAGGAGAATTAGAGAAATATTCATGAGAGAAAAACCGAGTAATTGCGCTCTCTTGCTAGCTGGTAGAATGAATCAAGGAATGTCGACTATATTATTTTAGTGTCCGATATGCGCGCAGGCTGTGCTAGTGTAGTAGCTAGCACAAGAGCCACCAACAATATATACAACCGTCCATCAAACCATGCTGCTGTTGCTGTTGCTGTTGCTGTAGCTGTAGCTGTAGCTGTAGATGTTGATGCTGTTATTTCTGTTTATGCTTCCTCTTCTTTTTCTTTTCTTATTTAGGTTAAAACGCACCAATTAATGATTTCTATCTATGTACCTATATACTACACAGGCGCAACATTTTGATAAAACTTTAAAAATATAATACCACTCTATAAGAGAAGTTGTGTTTACTTTTTATTTACCTGCCTTTATTTTGTTTTGATATTTACTCATCGAATCTCATTATCGATTAGGAACTTTAATTTATGTTCCTCGAAAAACTCCTAAGTTTTAACAACTACGCAACACATTGGATTATTTTTCTTCTTTCTTTTTAGCTTGACTGTTTCAACATGCACGTGCTCATTCGTTTCCTACCCCTATTACCCCCACCACCCTCTCTTTCTCGCGATCTTTCACTCACTCACTCATACACACACACACGCGCTCTCTCTCTCTCTCTCTCTCTCTTTCTTTTTCTCTACACTGTCATACGCATGATCATCATACTTTTATTAGTTTCTCTTTGAAAAAAATGGATGATTTTCATACATTTACTAATTTATTTAATACATGTATCACAATAATTTCTCATAATTGAACCATACTCATACACGTGCACGCACATCACAGCATTTTCATATTTGTAATAAAATCAAATGCAGGTAATCAACCAGAGATAAATAATCCAACGAACAACACTGAGCTAACTTTTTACTGAGAAACACTAAGCACCTGATAGAACTGTCACGTATATAAAATCGTATACGTACAGTGGTGTCGTGTGCATTTACCACAAATAGAAATTCGACCAATAAGAAAATGATTTGAAAGCTCCACCTAGTGTTCGGTGAAGTGACCAAGATGAAATAATCTGTTTTGATCAATCGGTAATTTTAGTTTTTATAGCTCTCTCCCTTTTTCCGTATACTCTTTCTTTCTCTTTCGATACTTTGTAAGTAGATAATACCATTATACATACACATGACAATTGTACAATTTTAAAGACATGGATTTGGAGGATACTCTGGATCCTGAGGAAATTAAATCAACTCTTGAAACTTATAGAAAGCTAGCGGATGATGTAGTAAATCACGATACAATTTTAAAGGTTAGTGTTAAATATATATTTATTTCAAAACCAAAATATTTTTTCTCCTTTCGTTTCAGGACAAGACAGTCTTGTCGTACGTAGCCTATGTTTTGGAAGTACCAGATACAGATATTGTGCATTTGGCTTTGGACATATTAGAGATATTTGTTAAAAATGTTGAGAATTATTCACACGTAACTTCTACTTTTGGAATACGTGAAGCTTTGGAGTCAATAGTGAATAAATATGCTTTGGATGACTCCAAAATTGCGAAAAAGGCACAAAATATCAAAGATGAAATAGAACGAATGAAACCACCTATTTATAATTTACGTAGCAGGTGTAGAAGAGTCATTGAGCCTAAGAGATTAAAAACTCATGTTATTGTTTTACATGTTCAAGGCTTACTTCCTGTGAGTATTTTGGTGAAAATTCAATTCTTACTGAATAACTTTGCATTAACTTAATTTAAATTAAAATAATAACTTAACAAGGTATTCATTGATTTTATTATTTCATTTAAATAGGAAACTCGGGCTGAACTAGAAGAAACTTTAATTAGGGTGGAAGGATTGGTGTCTCTAGTAGTAGACGTTGAACATCAAAGAGTTACTATGCGCACTTTAAGTTATGTTACTGCAAAACAAATTGCTGAAGCTATTCATAAAAATATACCTAACATGGAAGCAAGATTAGTCACTAGGAACAAATTTAATCAAGAATTCTTAATCAAATTGGTAAGTCATTGCATTACTTTTAGTTTATTTGTTTCTTTCTTTCTAATTTTTTGCACAAATAATTTGAGAATTTTAATTCATTCATAACATTATAGGTTAATACCGTTGACTGTGGCAATGTTGAAGAAATGCCTGAATATTTGCCAGAAGATGAAGAACAAGAAAATGAGAAAGAAGGAGTTGTATCTTTATTTACAGGTCTAAGACAAAGTGCTTCATCATTGTATAAATCTACTGCAGAATTTCTTAGTAATTCTTTCTATTGGTAAAAGTGTGTCTGTGCGTGAGTATATGAAAGAAAGAAACACAATTAAAATGTTCTCCATTATGCAATTGTTTTAACTTAAAGAGAGAAAAGAATCAATTAAATATATGTATATATATAACATAAAATAGAAAGAAGGATGGAGTAAATTTTCTATTAATTTATTGCTATAGTTTACACAAAATGTTAAATAACTTTTAAAATTGAATTTAGTAAATTAACGAAAATAAGTGTGTTTTTTTTTGTAATTTATAGTTATTTAAAACAAATTTATTTAGTATAAAAAGACAAGTATAAGAGGTTTTATCCTTTTATACATAAATATATTTCTAAGCTTCTATTTATAATTATACAAATAAATCCTTTTCTAGAAAAAATTTAATTATAAAATTTGTGTGTATATATATAAACAGATACATAATGAAAGATTGTCACTGAATAGAAGATATGTAACTTTCACGTGTGTGAAATTTTTGTCAATAGAAAAGTTTTATTTTTTTTTTACTTATATAATTATTGAGATATATCAATTTTTAGGTAAAGGAATAAATTACATGCCATACATTTTATTGAATTAAAGCAAATAAGGGAGTGGAAGAAAGATTTATTTTCTGAGAAATAAATAAAACTAAGGGTTGTTTTTATAAAGATGGAAGAGAACAAAAAGAACAGATGAAGTAGAATTATAAAAATAGGCGGAGCATACGGTTTATTATATTTATTTCATTACATGAAAATTAATATATATTTCTTACCTTCTATAGTCTACATTTCGTACCGGAGAAAATTTGGACTTTTCTATGCCAAAGGGAGTTTCATATATGTACATAGGGTATATTTCTCGATGAGTGGAAAATACCTTATATGTTTTTATTGCCTTTTATAAATTGATTGTATTTACAAATAAAATATCTATGGACATGTGCACGTTTATGTGTGTAAGAATACTTTAAGTAAAAATTGAATTTTGTGCATTATGTTTTATTTTCTTTAAAAAAATATGAACAAAAAAAATTGAGAAATTCTTGAGAACTAGGTAGATATATATATAGAGTGTAGCAATTATGTTACGCGAAACTTTAAGGAGTTGTTAAGGGGGTGATTTTAAAACGATTTATAATTTACCATAGTTTGATCTAAGGCTTAGTTTTCGAGATATTTAACGAGAAAGTGACTATATTGGTTAGACAGAGAGACAAAGTGAGATAGTACCACTCTATCTCTATCACTTTAGTAGTACCTTTATCATTAAATATCTTGAAAACTAAGCTTCAGATCAAAATATGGTAAATGAAAAATCGTTTTGAATCATCTCTTCTATATCTTTTAAAATTTCTGGTAGCATCATTGTTGCATCCTGTATATACATACTTTTCTATATAAATTGTAAATTAAAATTTTTTTCAACTTTACAAGTTTCACAAGTGTATATATAGAAATGTAGCAATTTGCATATGTGCTTTTTCTCCATTTTCTCTTTAATATATTAAAATTATCTTTACTGATAAATATATATCGATTTTATCGCTCGAATTTATGAGTAACAGTTTTGTAAATGTTGTGTGTACGTATGTGAGTGTATATATGTGTATACTGACTGATTTTCACGAAATAGAAGATATTCGAATTTCACGTGTATCTAATTATTCTGAATAGAAAGGGAATATAACAAGTTTTTTTTAGATTTGTATGTGGATATGTACTAAGGAGAGAAATAACTCTATGTAGAAAACCGAGACAAACAAAATTCTTCTCAAATTAATATACGGCAACCACTAACAATAAGTGGTTCATTATTTACTGATTTTATTTTAGCTTATTAATTTAATTATCACTTATGATTTGTCGATTACTTAAATATTGACATATCCTGATAATTGTGTATAAATGTAAACAGTTTTGTATAAGGTTTCAGCTTGACAAAAGTATTCGCAAGATTCAAATATTTTCTATTTAATGAAAATCACATCCTGTATATAGAGATGATATGTAACAATTGTTTATTAGACTATTTTCGTCACTTGCCCATCCTACCTCTTTTTTTTCTAATATTTTGTCTTTTCTAGAAAATATTAAAGAAAGCTATGCGAAGTGTTGTATATAATGAATAGGATATTTGTAAATTCTTTCCTTTTAACGTTTTACTTTAATACGCCTATTCTCTTTGTATTTAAAAGACAGACACAATACGATAGTAGTATATTATTTATTATTTTTATATAATACATCGTGCATCTCTCTTCTGTGTATCAAAGCAATAATGTTTTCTGAAAATTATGATGTATATATTTAGTTGATAAATAATCACTACATTTTATTGTATTTTGTGTGTGTGTGTGTGTGTGCGTGCGCGCGCATGATATGTATATGTATGTACATACATATGTACAATTCAATGTGATTTTTGTCTGTCCTATTATAAAGGATTCTTCTATTTACACCCTCTTAAGCTATTGTATACTTGTAATGTGTATATATATTACAAATACTCTCTTGTGTACGTCCTTTTTGACATTATTTATTTCTAAAATAAGTAATTCTACCAATTATAAAGAAATCATTGATGTTATTAATCTTGTATATTAATTAAAGAATGTGATAATTATTAATAACTTAAAATGACTATATAAATCTCTGATTTCAACTAAAATAAATCATATGTTACTTAAGCGTTTTAACAGATTTAATTAATATAAAACAATTTCATATTTTAATAATATTTAAGAGTTTAGGTATATGAAATGATCATTAAATAAAAACAAAAGTTTTATATTAGTCTGTATAAACAAACTTTATTATATTTCACACGAATGTTGTGTGTACCATGTCTATTATTAAAGAATAATAGAACTCATCGGTTTAGCTGCCATTGCGCAATAAGGAACAGTTTATCCGCCTATTCGCATAAATACAATGGATACATGTTTTAATAATAATGAGGAAGTACATTTCTATATACCTTACAAACTATTTTGTCGAAATGTGAGCACATCAAAGCATTACTTTTTTTATTTCTTAATATCTAATTATTTAGATCCAACATCACTATACATTGTCTATATTTACACATTTCTAATTGTCATTAAGGCAATTTGAGTTTCAAAGCAGGTACAACAGATGAATACAAAAAAAGTTACTTTTTGCTATTGTTTACATAGGGCTTTTTAATTTCCTTTTGCTACAATTATTTGAAGAAAAAAAAAATGAGTATAAATTAATACACACAATCCAATGCAATTGTTGAGTTTCACTCTGAAACTCAGACAACCTACTATTTATCTGAATTATAATACAATTCATTAAATTATATTTCATAGCATATGTATATTTAATCATCACTGATCACGTGCATTATATTTCATTGCTTGTTCATAGAAAAATGGAATAAAGATCAAAATAAACAGAAACATGATTATTTTAACGAATTTAGTATTATGTTTCAGCTTTAATTTTTATAAATATAGATAATTAACAAAAGAAATATAAATAAAATATTCTACTTTCACATTGACGGAATGAAAAGAGAGCAGAAGTCAATGCGTTCGCACGTACAGTGTGCTACAATAAATTTTAATTGACATTGGAAAAAAAAAATAAATACAGCTCTTTTTATATCATGACATAATTTTTACTCAAGTACGCGATACTTGCTTCTTTCTTCTTATATTGTGTGTGTGTGTGTATATATATATATATATGTGTGTGTGTGTACGTGTGTGATAAAGATAAAAATTAAAATTATATAAAATATAATGAACAAGTAAGTAATATAATTTTGGTAAAATGTCAATGTAATTTAAATAAACTTTTAATAAACACATTAAGTATGTTTTTCTATTGACTCTTAAGCTTATCTTATTATCCTTTTAAAGATATACAGGTACGACATTACTCTCTAACATCATCCAATTCGAAAATGTTTAATAACAATTAAGTTTTTTATTAAACTTATGCACGTGCTCATGTAACTAATGGCTGATCTTAACACTTTAAGAAGCCATTACGACTATTAGGCAGTCAAAGAATATTTTTCTAATTATTTCCTATTAAGTGATTTATATAAATATAATCTGCGTGGTTTTAAAGCATTTTAGCTCAATTTCCCCCTAATAATATATATAATTTAAATTTTGTCATATGTATACATAGAATACATATTCTTAAAAAAATTCTTTGTTGTTGGATTCTCAATTATATACATATTAATTTTTAATTCTTGTCGTTTATATATATATATATATATCGATGACGGTACATAATTTTAGAATATATGTCACATTAATTTTCATGTTTATTGTAATTATTATAGGTATCTGTTTACCACTCTCAATTCTCAAATTATTAATTTTCAAATAAATATCAAATATGAAGCATCAAATTTTTCAAATTAAATAAATTATCAGCTAATTTTTATGAATATTGATACATGAACGCATTAAAGAAGGAACTACACGTGTGATATATTATTAAAATATATTAAATAAAAATATTATAAATCTTTATAAATTGAGAGATTAATGGTTCCTATTACTTCTTTAATAAAAAAATATGATTCATGTAAATATTTACAAATAAATCGATAAATTATAGAACACTTAATCATAGGAATGATTACTTTTATCACGAGAACATAAATAGTGATGTTCATAATATAGTAAAGTTAAAATGAAAAATTTTAGCTGCAAGATGTAAAAGCAATAATCTCATATAGTTCTGATTATCAACCAGATACAATCAAGGAAACTAGCGTGTTTCGCTAGTGACAAATAATATAAAAAGATGAGGCGTTAAGTATGTATCTTTTTTTCAAAAATTACTATGATTTTCTAGCGTTTTCTTTCCTTAATACATATTACAAATTGTATGAAAATTTATTATAATATAATAACGATTGCTATTTGATAATTATTTCTGTTCTGAAATATTAATAGTATAAGTACAATTTTCTTATTTATACAGTGGAATAATTATCTTTATAAAATATGACTTGCAGGAACCCTATTACTTTTTGCTATCCGCAGTAGCAAATTTTTCTGTGGATATTGCATCTATCCGGGTAAAATTATCAAATTACGCTACATACAGGGTGCTTCAAAATGACCGTACTCCCTTTAAAAAAGTGCGGTTGTTTTGTAACACCCTATATATAATTAATAAAGAAAATATGAGATTAGCGTATGTCTCTTTCACTTCCAAAAATATTTTAACTTCCAATATTAATTAGACTTTTTTTTATAAACTTAAATTAAATGATGAAATAATTTTCAAAATTTTAAAATATATGAATATTTTTATTTGAATGAATATTGCAAATGTTATATATGAATTTACTGATATAAAATAGAAGTATATTTAATCAATTACCTAAGTACAAATTCTTTTCCTATTTTTTAATCAAGACACGGCTTTTCAAAAAAATGCTTATTAATTATACAGGGTGTTTCAGTGAGGTACGGCCAAATTTCAAGAGGTTTTAAAGGGAGTGATTCTAAGACGAATTTTTATTTTCCACTTTTTAATCTGAAGCTAAGTTTTAGAAATATTTAATGATAAAGGCACTATTAGTTAGACAGAGGCAGTCAATTGGTTGAAGTGAGTCAGAATGGCGTTATCTCACTTCAACCAATTAACTGCCTCTGTCTAACTAAAGGTCGATTCCCACACTTCCGTTCCGTGTCAGTTTCGTATTTAAAACTGAACTGATATAAAAAATGAAAGACTGACCATACTGAGACATATGTGGGAATAATTGCATTAAATTTAATGTTATAATTTTTTTTGTCAGTTTAGTTTTAAATATGGAACGGACGTGTGGGAATCGACCTTAATAGTACCTTTATCATAAAATATCTCAAAAACTTAACTTCAGATTAAAATGTGGTAAGTGAAAAATCGTCTTAGAATTACTTCCTCTACAACTCCTTAAAATTTAGCAGTACCTCGCTGAAACACCCTGAATAATAATTTATCACATATTTGAAAGCTGGTTCTAATGAAATATTTGAAAATTTTGCTGAAAAAATTAAATACTTTTTAATTAAAAGTATGGCTTATTATTTACTATTGAATAATTGAATCTAATTTTTAAAATAAGTTTTGAATAAAAGGATTTCTAATTAATATCGGAAATTTTTGCATTTACAAGAACACTTAGTGAATTGTAAAATGAGACCATTACAAGTGTCATTAATTAATAGGGACTTTTATATTGTAAGGTTAAAAAGTTCAATTCTTTAAAAATAAGAATTTTGAAAGTATACATGCTATACTACAAAGTAAAATTTAAAGTATTTATACATCACATTATGAATCATCTCATTTTTAATTAAATAAGAAATGGCATGCAAATAAAAACTTTGAAAAGTAATAACAGTAAAATTCGATATATAGATAATATCTATACATTACTAATCAAATAATAGTAAATAAAGCCATTATTCTTTACTTCAAGTACTTTATCAGATTAAACAAAAATTAAACAAGTATGAAAGAAAAAAATACATCCAAAAGTTAGTTTGACAATAAATGAGTATTTTATAAACTCGACATAGTTAAGTAATGCAATATATTGCAAAAACAATAGGAGGCAATGATTCTAAATTTTTTAATACAAATAGGGAAAATAGCTATTTTTCTTTTTTATATAAAACTTCGTAAAAGACTTTTGATAGTCTTAAATTATATTAGCATAAATCATGGTTCTATAGATATAGAATATCTTAATTTTTTGTTATGAAGGATTGACTGTAAATTTTACCTTTTTGTAATTAGTACAATTAGTAAAATTAATAGTTGTATTATTTTAACTTAGTTATTACTTTGAGTTATATTTCTGTATTTAGAAATATATATAAACAGTCATATAAACTATAAATTTATATGCAAAATTTTCTAGAAATGAAGTTCTTGCCTCACAAAATAAAAATCCCTTTCAAATGCGTTATACACTTATAACTATATATTACAAGTTATTCGTAAATAAGGTATAAAAATCATATTCTTAACCTATATAGCTGCTATTCACATTTTTCAAATTTGATTTTTCCAATTGCGTTGAAATTGTAATCTCACTTACCTCGTCTGTTTCTGACTGGCTCGATATATCTGAACCATCATCTATTTCTTTTTGCTAAATTTGAGAAAAATTAAAATTTTTAACAGAACAAAATTTTTCAAATAATTAATTATATAGTTAAAAAGTAATGATAAATTGAGCCGTTTATTTTGAAAGTGGCCCAAGTCCATTTGTCAATGATTTTCTGTTGCCCGTAATAACACATATAACTTCAAATTATCTATCAATATCCTTAAATATCTCAATTTAAGGTATAAATGGACTTAGGCCACTTTCAAAATAAATGGCTCAATTTATTATACAGTTAAGAGATAATAAATAATTAAACATACCTTATGTGAATGATGGATATTACGAAGAAACCTCTGAACATCAGGATTACTTTCTAAAGTAGAAGATTGACTGGACGGAGGATGAGAATATTCTGAAGTATTCTCTTCGTCAGAAGGTAATACTCCATCTATTCCAACTTTAGTTTGTTTAAATCTTCTTAAACGACAACCTGGTCCAATAGGTCTTCTTGCGATGCTATATATAAGAAATTAAAAATTGTATAATAGCGTCTTAAAAAAAAACAAGATTGCTATGAAAAATTGGTTATCACCTTCTTCGCCTAAGCGAATAATTGTAGGTATAATTAGGATCTTCACCTTCTTCATCTGACCAGCTTTCTTCACATGCATCATCATCATGACCGCATAAAATATTTAATGCTTCAGAGCAAGATAATACATTCATATCAGTCTGTTTTGAAGAATGAATACTAGACTCTTTGATAACTACACCACAAAATTGACCAGGAAATTTCATTATATTCTCTTTTGTCCTGTTAAAATTTATTTATATAATTAAACGTTAGTAAGTACACGTAAAGAATATGTAAATAATTGCAATAAGATCCACTGCACTAATATTTTACCTGAGAGACACAATATCATTTCCATTATCAATAGGTGATATAAGACGATTGGCATTTATGATTTCACTGACTTTTCTACCGAGTGTTTCAAGATTGTCATCATCACTACATTCTTTTAATCGTTCATTTCCGTTTTCATGATTTTCATTTGACGGTTCTGGGCTTGAACAAAGACTAGATTTCATTTCATAACGTGTATCTATCAAAATAGAATTCCCATTTAAACACTCTGACACTTGTTTAGAAAAAATTGGCTGATTTACAGTATCTGAGGTATTTTTTTCTAAGGATAAATGTTCCGATGTAACTTGTGTAAAATTCGAATCTACTTCGTTAACATCTATTACATCTGTTTGAGTTTGATTATCAACCAACCGAAGTGTAGTTTCTGCACTCTGAAATCATAAAGGGCTAAAAATGTAGTGTGTACATACATAAATGGGCTCACACAGATAAACAAACATATATAAATTTTATAATTAACTCATAAATGTAAAATTACATATGTGTATACATAATACCTTTCTTTCCCGATGAGGACTCGATTTTGGGCTTGAACTAATTCCACATCCAGAGCCAACTCTACGGTGGCGATATTTCCGTTGTTTAAAACTACTGTTTGGAGCTATAATTGTTTCTGGCTGATTGGATCCATTTAATTGTGTATACATTGTAGCTTTTACAGGGCTCTGCGGAGAATCTATGGGAGATGGTGGGGTTGTAGGGGTAGATGATGTAGAAAGTTGAATTGCGGCATTTCTTCTTCTATGCAATCTTTCTTGGGCTTTTAGAAGTGGATGTACAAGGCGCTTTTTACATTGTTTATATCCAGATTGTTGTTCTCTCCTTACAAACAAAATTTATATTAATATTCAAATGTTCTCTCTCTCTCTCTCGCTCTCTATCTATCCTCTTATAACGAATATAGTGAAGTAATAAAATCTTTACTTTATCACATCGCGTTCACGTTGTTCTAATTGTAGTAGTACTGCACTCAATTCCAAATAAAGATTATTAGTTCGTTCAAGTTTTCGTTCATAATGTTCCCTGATGTCTTGTGCGTGCCTTAATTCATCTTCTCTTCGTCGAATGAGATCAGCCTCGAATCTAGGACTACTGCTACTATTTGTTTGCATTTGTTTCATGTGCACTCTAATTTCTTTCTTCCACGATTGCTATTGATAATTATAAAATATTATAAAAACATTATGGAAGTATTACAAAATACCACACATTGTAAGCATTATGTTTTCTATTACCAATAGACATTTACCTGTGTTTTAAAATATTCATCCGGTTTTGTACTAAGTACTTCAGCAGCGGCAATGCCAAGATGTATTTCGATGTGTTTAAATGAAGGTCTATTACGCGGCTTAGCAGCCCAACATTGCTTTACTAATAAACGATATCCTTCCGGACAACTTGTAGGTATTGGTAAATGTAGAGAATTATTGCCTACGCCCCAAATTATGGCTGAAGAATCAACATCTTTGTATGGTATTTCTCCGCTTAATAACTCCCACAAAACTACACCATAAGACCAAATATCTACTTTTTCAGAGCATGGCTCATTCCTAATTATTTCTGGTGCCATCCAAGCAACAGTTCCAGCAAAACTCATTCTTGTACTAATTTCATTCCATTCTCTGCTAGTTCCAAAATCACTAATTTTTACAATTTCTCCTTGTCCTATTAACACACTGTTTCATGCAATAAGATACATTATTTTTATTTTTACACATGTATATTAAAAAAATGATATAATATATACAATACTAAAGAGTTTAATGCACTTCAATATATTAAAGAGTTTTTATATTATTAATATTCTTACTTTGGACTTTTAAGATCTCTATGTATAATTTTGTGTGCATGAAGGTAAGCCATTCCTGCTGCAATTTGTTTAGACCATGAAACCAACCTTTGGGGTGGTACTGGCTCACCTGCTCTTAAAAGATCATACAAAGGCCCATATGGACAAAATTCCATGATTATGCAGTAACACGGTGCTTGTGTACAAACGCCTCTACAAATAAGTGAAAATCGAATTTATAGAAAGAAATAAATTGAACGAAACTTTATGCTTATCTTCCTCATCATTATTTAATTAATGCTATAAGGTTCAAACTTACTTGAATTGTACAATATTTGGATGATTTAATTTTCGTAAATGACGTATATCAGTTTCTCGTGGTTCTCGAACTTTTTTTACAGCTACGATCTCTTTATTTAGTTTACCGCTAAAAACTGCACCTTGAGCTCCAGAACCAAGCCATTGTAGTTCACTAATCGATTCAAATGGTATTTCCCAATCATCAGCTGAAAATATGTTCTTACAATTATAATAGTTAGGTACATAAACATGTAAAGAAAATGATACTTTATATTACTAACTCTGATGACCCTTAATTTTTTCATTAACCGCAGCTTTTGATAACATGGTCCAAACTGGTCGCATGCATCCTAGTATACCTTCTACCCAACTGGACCTTTGAGCATCGAGAGTACCAGATATCGGTGAACATTTTGTCGCTAAATCACTGGAGTTGCTATTGCTTTCGGAATTACTGTTACTGATATTTGGAATTTCTGTTTCACTTGGATTACTAATTATTGGACCTCCAGCAATTCCACTCAACTGTCCCAATTCCTCTTGAATGCAGAGCATACTATATGATAAAAATAGGAGATATTATTTTAATCTACATATATATAACATATACAAGGTGTGTGTGTGTGTGTGTAAATGTCAAAATAACATATTCCATAAATTTAAGGGGTTATAGAGAAGGTAATTTGAAGACAATTTTTCATTTATCATTTTTCGATCCGATACATAATTTTCAAGATATTGAACGATAAAGCTACTATTAATTAGACAAGGACAGTCAGCTAGTTGAAGTGAGATAACACTATTCTGTCTAGCTTCAAATATTTGACTGTCTCTGATTTACTAATAAAACTTTTATTATTGAATATCTTGAAAATCAAGCTTCGGATTGAAAAGTAGTTAGGGACTTTTTGATTCAGTTCAGTCTGGAATCACCCCTTAATTAAGGTTGCGCTTATTTTCGGACACCCTGTGTACAGGGTATAACAATGATCCCCTTCGAAATTTTAAGAGATTGTAGAGGGAGTGATTCTAAGACGATTTTTCATTTACCACATTTTAATCTGAAGCTTAGTTTTTGAGATATTTAATGTATAAGGTGCAATTAATTAAACAGAGACAGGCAATTGTTTAAAGTGAGATAACACCATTCTGTCTCATTTCAATTATCTATCTGTCTCTGTCTAACTAATATAGTACCTTTATCATTAAATATCTCAAAAACTAAGCTTCAGATTAAAATGTGGTAAATGAAAAATCGTCTTAGAATCACTCCCTCTACAACCCCTTAAAATTTCGAAGGGGATCATTGTTACACCCTGTATATATCGTAGGTGTTTTGGCATAAATCATTAAGTCCAATCTGATTATTTTGTAATGAGTAGCATTTAAATTTAAAACGATTAGCTAAATTACAAGTTTAAGCATAGAATTGGAATTAAAAGCTGTTCTAGTATTCGCTCCCTTTTGTTAATTCAAGAAAGATTTAGAAAAAAGAAAATAAATTGCTATTTGGCTCTAAAATGAAGTTTAGTGGACTTAATATATAAGTGAATAAGTAACTAATACCGATATTAATGAACTTAATGATTTCTGCTGGAACGCCCACGATATCTTTTGCATATGCAAAAGAAATATGTATATAATTATATATCTTATACGGGGTGCACTAATAACTTTGTTTACTTGGAATATCTCAGTTGTTATTCGAGATACAAAAATTTTATTCACGTGAAAATTGTACGATACCAAAAGAGCTGTGATATGCTACCCCCTTATATACAGGGTGTAACAAAACCACCGCACTTTCTTAAAAGGGATGATTGATTCCTGATGCTATTCTAAGAACTTTTTCCTTTTGCCATTTTTTAATCTAAAGCTTAGTTTTCGAGATATTCAATAATAAAAGTACTATTAGTTAGAAGAAGATAGACAGATAGTTGAAGTGAGACAGAGAAATGTTATCTCGCTTCAACTATTGGAGTGCCTCTGTCTAACAAAGGGCATCTTTATCATTGAATATTTCGAAAACTAAGCTTTAGATTAAAAAATGGCAAAAGGAAAAAGTTCTTAGAATAGCGTCAGAAAATACCCCCTTTAAGGAAGTGCGGTTGTTTTGTTACACCCCCCCCCCTCTGTAAATGTATTTTTTAAATTTTAAACAACCTTATATTATAGATCATTGAAATCATTTAACAGGTTGTGCGCGGTATCGATATTCCCGTCCTTTTCGATTAGCTAGCAGCTAACGAGCATTAGACGGCGAGTGCTAAAGTAATATTTGTGATAGGGAGAATAAACAGAAAACTATGTTTTAATTCTTCTTCTAGAGTTTTTTACATATTTTTGATTAGAATGTCCTAATAAATTTCATTGAAATTACCCTATTTATTTTTTAATTTTAATACTGTCGATCCCAGACACTGGCGTTGCCACAAATGAAAAGTCCACTGTCGGTTTTTAGAGACCGATGCCAGTCAAACGGAAAGTTCAGTGTCACTATGCTTAACTTATTAACACCAGCCACTATAATTACAAAAATATATGTAGTATACCATTTAAAAAAATGAAAATGACCTTGAACTCTGATACGCCTATACCTAAAAAAAATTATGGACAGCATATTATGGTTTCCCTTGGTACCGCACAATTTTCATGTGAACAAAATTTTTGTATCTCTAAAAACAACGAAAATATTCTAGGTGAACACAGTTATTGGTCCACCCTGAAATACATGAATTAAAATGAAATACATTCACTTGAAATTAAATAAATAGATAGTAACAACGACTGATATTTCAGAATATAAATTTGAAGGAGAAAAAAGTTTATTTTAGAAAGGTAATTTTCTATTTCAAGATGGGAATCTTTTGATAATATTAAAATGTACGGAAATGTTCACAATTTATAATGATAAAATCGTATCAAAAGGGTAAAGGCAAAATGACAAACCCATAAGAATAAAATTAAAAAATTGTATTACGCTACATGTTATGCATAGTTCCGAATATAACAAATAGAAATCAATTTTTTTAATTTCTCAAAGAACAGTAAGGAAAAAAGATTCAGAAAAAAATTCTGTTTCATTTAATATTTCTTCTTTTCTACTTTTAGATGAGGAACATATAAGTATCTCGTATTAATTGCAACCGATTAAATTAATAATTTTGGAGTCGGTATGCTTAATTTTAAGAGATATATTAAATAGAAGAATAATAAATTAATTGCATTCTCTAATCATCATAAATTATAAGAAGAGAAAAAAGATAGATACAAAGGAATTCAACAAAGTTCTTCATTAATTAGTTGAAGTAAGATCAACGGGATTATCGAGTACACGTGGATTATAATTTTATTAAAGGCTTATCACTATTGTTTAATACACATTAAATAATTTTTCATTTGCCTTACTTAAAAATATATATAAAGTATTTGAAAATAAACATACCTTAAGTTAAGGAGTGATTCCTGACACTGAACTAAGTTGAAAAGCAACTTTTCAATCCGGAGCTTGGTTTTCAAGTAATAAAAGTATTATTTTAATAAGACAAAGACAGACAGACAGATAGTCAAAGTGAGATAACCTCAGTCTCATTTCAAATATCTATCTTTGTCGAACTAATGATACATTATTCTAAAAATTAAGCTTCGGATCGAAAATTGATGAAGGACTCTTCGACTTAGTTTAGCGTCAGAAATTATCCCTTAATTGGCAGTGTGTTTATTTCCGGAAAACTTGAAAATCACTCTAAGAAAAATACTTATTGAAAAACAATAGTAGAGTAATCTAAACAAGTTTGAATAAAAGTACAAGTAAAAGGTGAGAGTAAATAGAACAATGGATGAACACTATTATCAAAAGTTACACTCATAGAAAAGCTGGAGCTAGAACTATGCAATTGTAAATAAAATCACACATTATATAGGGTGTTTTAATGAGGTATGGACAAACTTTAAAGGGTCATGGAGGGTATGATTCTATGATGATTTTTCATTTACCATGTTTTGATCCGAAACTTAGTTTTTAAAATATTTTATAATAAATATACTGTTAGCTAGACAGAATCAGTTAACTAAGTTTCAGATCAAAAAGTAGTAAATGAAATAACATGTTAAAATTGTCACCCTATTACCCCTTAAAATCTAACCGTACCTCACTGAAACAACATTGTATGTGATGCACATAATTTTATAATACTGTGTTTTACAGTAATTGCAAAGATAATTCGTAAGACTCGAAACGATTATAGTTTAAATCGGAGAGTATTAAAAATTAATTTACTGCTTCCATCATTATCCGTGTGACCTTGAATGCAAATGATTCTCAAGGCTAAATAGTTGTGTCACGGTAAAAGCCTCGCAACACACAAGGTCAATGCTTCCATAAACATCAATAGGCATGCGATCGCGCGCATCGAACCTGTTTTAGTTTTTATTCTAAATAATTATATAATGTTTATCACCAATCAAATTTAGAGGAGAAAAAGAAACAGCTTTTTATCGTGAAAGCATTTTAAAAGGGATGAAAGTAAAAAAAAAGAAAAGGAGTAAATATGTATATAGGGTGTTTTAAAGCTTACGCACCCTATTTAAGGGGATTATTCCTGAGGATAAACTGGGTCGAAAAGGCTTTGAAAAAAAGTTTTTGAGATATTCAAGAGAAAATATCTCTCTGTCTCTTGTTTATCTCTATCTAATTAATAGTATCCTTATTGTTAATTCTTTCGATACGGAAAATCTGGATGTGGCTATACATTATACAGGGTATTAACAAAGGAACTACGCTTCCTTAAAGGGGGTGATTCCTAATGCTATTTTTAGAATTTTGTCTTTTTGGTATTTTTTGATTTGAAGCTTTATTTTTAAGATATTCAATGATAAAGATGACATTAGTTAGACAAAGACACTCCGGTAGCTGAAGCGAGACAGAGTGGCGCCATCTCACTTTAACTATCGAAGCATCTCTGTCTAACTAATGGCAAATTTATCATTGAATAACTCCGAAATAAGGCTTTAAATTAAAAAATGCCAAGAGAGAAAAGTTCTTAGAATAGCGTCAGGAACCACCCCTCAAAAAATGTATTCTTTTTTTCCGGACACCCTGTATACATACACAGGATGTTCCAAAATTCGTTCACTTCTTTTAAGGGGGATACTCTTGAAGATAGACCACGACGAAAAGTCCTTTACCACTTTTCGATCCGAAGTTTTGCTTCTTGAGATATTTCAATAATAAGGATACTATATTAGTTAAAGACAGACCGATAGTTGAAATGAGATAGATAAAAGAAAAGTAATGTTATCTCGCTTCAGCTATCTATCTGTATCTATCTGTTAGCTTCTTTATCGTTGAATACCTCGAAAACTAAGTCTCGAATCGAAAAACAATAAAGGACTTCTCGACTCGATATACCCTAAGAAATAATCCTCTTAAGGAATTACACCACACTGAGAAAAAAAAAATTCCAATGTTTTTTTTTCGATTAAAAAATTCGACATATTTTTAATAATGGTTTAAGTGCTTCTCCATTCCGAAATTCAAAGTACTTCAGGAGTTACAGCCATTAGAAATAGGAGTGGCAGAAGGGCGCCGAAACTTAGGTAGCGCTCGGGCCCGTACGAAGAACGAGCGCTCTGATATTGAATATCATTATTGGTTTTTATTAACCATTGTCCCTTCAGAGTAATCAGAATGGTGAAAATAACTCAGATATGCAGTTTAGAAGGATATACTCAGAATAACAACGAGAGTCTACATGCTGTTATTTGGTCTATGGCTCCGAAAATGCGTTATAGTGGTGCAAATGTGGTTGAAACTCCATCTTACACAGCAGCTAGTACATTCAATGATGGATATACTAGTCTATTGTAAATTATGCAAGTTTTAAACCTTGCAATTGGCCCGAGCGCGCTGAGCTTCGCCGAGCTCTTGAATTCTCAACGAATATCAATAGCCAATGTGAAAGCTAGTTAGGAGATAAAGGAGACCAGGAAATTGAGAAGAGCTGCTCAAAAGGAGTCAGAAGATATTAAGGCAACAGTGTAAGACCAAATGTATGGCCCAGGAATCGCAGACTGAAGGTAAACAAATAAGAAATCGACTTTTAGCTGCTGCCGCGGCATTTCCGTTTTCTTTTGTGTTTTTCTCGAAACGACTTTTTTCAGACTGGTGTACACGATATCTCAAGATCTACTGGACCGATTTACCTGAAATTTTTACCACAAATTCCTTATAACATTGTTTATCGTACTACGTAGAGATTTTTTGATTTGATGTCACGTT
Source organism: Sclerodermus sp. 'alternatusi' (assembly GCA_037305995.1). Classification (NCBI taxonomy): domain Eukaryota; kingdom Metazoa; phylum Arthropoda; class Insecta; order Hymenoptera; family Bethylidae; genus Sclerodermus; species Sclerodermus sp. 'alternatusi'. Next base: position 520,159 of record JBBEEM010000016.1, on the reverse strand, counting down.
TTTAAGTTATAAATTTAATTAATTAAAAATTTTCATGAAAATTCCTGTCATTTTCTTCAAACAACTGCCATTTTTGCAAAACAAATTTTAAAAAGTTTTCTCTACGTAGCACGATAGCTACCACCTTCTTATATAGGAGAAAAATTTTTTTGGTATTTTTTAGACAATGCCCAATTGAGAAATCGTGTACACCATCAACGAAGATCTTGAAAAGAGAGGGCTAATGGACAACTCATATCTCCGCCATAGTGTAACTTTTTCATTTTTTTAAAAATTGTTCTTAAATATGTACCTTATGTATGTGAAATAAAAGTTTTTTATAAATTTCATATATGCGTCGGAAAAAAAAAATCATTTCTTAAACGATTTTTCCGACCGTCAGGGTGGTGGAACCCCTTAAGAAAAGTGCGCGAACTTTGGAACATCCTATCTATACAGGGGTCCGGAAAAATGGAAACATTTTTTAAGGGGTGATTCCTGACATAATTTTAAGAACTCTTTTCCTTTGGCATTTTTTGATTTAAAGCTATATTTTTAAGATATTCAACGATAAGGATGACGTTAGTTAGACAGAGGCTCTTTGACCATCTCGCTTCAACTATCGGAAAGCCTCTGTCTCCAACTAATAGCATCTTTATCGTTGAATATCTTAAAAATAAAACTTTAAATCAAATAATGCCAAGAGAAAAAAGTTTTTAGAACCATGTGTCTGGGGTCACCCCTCAAAAAATGTCTCCTTTATTTCCGGACACCCTGTACATTATAGCGGTTTTGATTTAAATGTCTTTTATCGACAAGGAAAGTCAGCTGAGATGATACAGTGCGTTACGTTCGTGATTGAGGCACGGGGTGAAGTAAAATAAACCTGAGATACGCGAAGGCTTCTTTTAAAATATTGACATTAGCATTATGTGTGGGACACGTGCGCATATATTATACCATAGAACAATAAACAAAATATATATAAAAAATACGATAAAGGGAAAGAAACCAACATACTAAAGAGAAAAACAAGTGAGCTAGTTTGACGAAATACTTTGTCTCTCTGTGTCTTGTACGTGTGACTACTAGAGAGAAAGTAGTAGGCAGCTCGCAATTAGAGCTTCATTCGACGAAAACAACCAAACTTATATCCGTAAAGTATTTATCACTTGGTCATTTGTGAGAATCAGGTAAAACCGACACGGAAGATAAAGGACGATTCCCAATGAAGATAAATTGTTTTCTTAACGGTAAACACAGATAAAGTTGGGTAAAAGTAGAATCGAAGATAAACACGCATAAAGATAAAAGTTTGCGTTTTTTTTTTTTAGGTAGATTTTAACAATGACGTACAAGCATTGTTGTCGTACGTGAACAATTCTAGAATAAATCAATATATATGAAAGGGGGATTGTGGTCGCTTAAAAGGTCCGGTGCAACGTGCGCACATATGTGTATGTGTATAGTTGGTCAGCTCGCGCGCACATATATGCACACAGGATACGCAAGTAAGCGTTATTAGAAGCGCATTCCATTGGGTTGGCCTTCGAGCTCTTTTTCTCTAACTCCTCTCGCTCCCTTCCCCAGCCCTCTTTTGTCCATGTCTCTAAGTTTCTCACCTCTTTGCTGTAACGACGTTGTCCGCTACGATAGTGGTGGCATCGTTCTCCTGGGCTTTTTTTACAAAAAATCGTGCGAGACCCATCGCGCTGCTTCAACATACGGACAGATCGGCGTGACTCGCGTTATGTTGGAAAAACTGCTGGTGATCGAACGAGTAATAATCACTGGCTGAACGGTATCGCGAGAACACGCAGCAAAAGTGGCATAAACACGCGCGACACTGACGCGCGAAATGTTACGTTCCACAGAATGATTGATAACATCGCGCTAAATTCACCGCCAGAGACCGCCAGAGACATCGGCCAGGACTCTCTTGGATCATTGTCGAATGATTTTCGCCAAAAATGCGCGCGATTGACGTTTCAATCTACTCTGTTACAATCTATACGTTTACCACGCACAACTGTCTGGCTGTATACCTTTTACTCTCTGTCATATTTTATTTTGCCTCTTTCCTATTTCTTTCTCCTCTACTGCCATCCTTTTTACCGATCGTCGCGTGTCTGTCTTCTTTGAGAATGTTCGACCGATGATTCAATTTTATTATCCTCGAGAACTGCTGCTCCATCGGTTATGCTCTACACATTCTTTACTGTTGGATCTCTTTCTCTCTCTCTCTCTCTCTCATTATCGATCAAACCTAGCGAAATACCGTACATATGTAACGGTTAAATTGCGTTATAGCGCGAAAATTAAAAAATTCAGTTTTGTAGATAAGAACTTTCTTCATTGTTTTCCTCGACTAGTATTAGTCGATGGGAGCTGCTTTCTTAACTTGCGTAAATGATTCCAGTATTTTTTTTTCTTTTTAAGATTTGTTTGGTATTGAAAAATTTACCTATTGGTGAATATATGCGTCTCGGGATGAGAGGTAGAGAGAACTGCCTGATTAACATCCGATGATGTCTCAGATGTCTCTTGCGATTCCAAATTGTACATCTCAGGCAGCGATATTGATTCAGTCTCAGCAGGGGTTCGCATTCTGATTCGACAGTGTGAAAATTAACCTTAAAAATGTTATTAAGTTTCTATAGCGTCTCTTTTGCTTAAAGTTATAAATTAAGAAAAAACCATGCGTAAGAGAAATGCAGAAAATTAACAAAAAGAAAGAGAAAGAATTGAACGCTTATGAAAGTTAAAGTATTTTATACGACGAAACGTTCTTTCGTTATTACTAAGCTAACTTTAAATATAAAGAGTCAACAAACTGATATGAAAGAAACGATAAATTACGTGTGATTTGTAATGCAAGGGTTATAATTTTATGTTAAAAGTAAAAACCAAAAAAAGGCTTATTTAAATGGTAATAATTTAAGACGAGAATTTTAATATGCGTGTGTGCGCGCGCGAACATTATTTAAACCGCCGAAAATAATGAAAGCGTTGCATGCATTTAACTTGCTTCGACGTACGCACGCATACGCGCACGCACACAATCGAGTCACGTACGCGTAAAGCACATATATTAATCAATGACCCCTTAGGGACAAGTAGGCATGTGCATAGGGTGAGGGAGAAACTTCATTTTTTACTTTTACTTAAAAGTATCGCACGCACGGTGACTCAAAAAGTCTTCCTGTATTACTAATAGAATTTGCATTAGTAAAATTTATTTCTTTTTATAAATACCTGTATATAATCAAATACATTTTTTATTTATTTCTTTTTTCTTTTTTTTCAGAAAATTAAGAAATCATTTTTTTTATATAAGAAACATTGGCTCTACAGTTGGTATGCGAATATTCAAATAGATTTTTAAATTTTAATAGAATTGTGTAAGAGAGAGAGAGAGAGAGAGAGAAATTATTATTAATTGATTATTAAACTATGAAATTATTCGTGTATAAATTATTTGAAATATAAAACGATTGAAGAGATTTTTACTCTATTTTAATAAAATTTAACAAGTTGACAGTTTTACTACATATCCCAGCATTAAAATCTCTCAATAGGTTCATTTACTTATTCAGTCTCTCCCTCCCTCTCTCTCTCTCTCTCTCTCTCTCTCTCTCTCTCTCTCTTTATATATATATCATATAAAGTATTTTATGCAATTATAAATAAAATATAGAATTTTTATTTAAAGAAAAATAGTAATAAACTCGTATACCAATCTTTTGTATACCATATACAGGTATTTATACTACTATTCAATATTGAATAAAGAAATGATATTTACTTTATTGTCAATTGATCTCGATTACGAGTGATATAAAAATGATCGCACATACTGCACAAAAAGTATCTTTAAATATTTAAAATACACATTATTATCAATTCCTCTCCAGATTATAATATATGGAAGAGATATGAATAAAAATTTAACTTTAAAAATTACTTATTTATAAGAATATTCATCAGTTTTTAAAAAAATCATAGCAATCTAAGAAAAACAATATTGTTCAAAGCAAATAAAATCACATCGATGTGAGTGAGTGATTGCGGCAAGCTTTCACTTTCTTCAACTGTCTTCATTAAATGAATAAGGTGGTACGTATGTATATGTAGACAGTATTCGAGTGTATATCCTCTTTTAAATTACAGAAAGAAAAAAGAAGTAAAAGGAGAGGCGGGGGGGGGGGGATGAGTGAGGGAGAGGAAGAAGGGTTGGGGTGTGAGGAAGAAGGTGGGATGAAAAGAGAGAAAGGAAAGAATAAGAAAAAAAGAAGAAGGATAAAAGGAATGAAGGAATAAAGGAAAACAGAAGAAGGAGAGGAACTAATAGAGAAAGATAAAATTAAGGTATAGAAACTAAGCGCAATTTAAGGAAAACGATCTAAGCGACACAATGAAAAAAATGTGTAAGGTAAATGTAGGTGGAACGTTATTCATTGATTGTAAATAAATTACTACCTGAGAATTTCAGAAATTATTCGGATGGCCTTCGCTTAATCCGAGACGCTGTCTTATAGACGCCATGCATCCATGAGGACGATTATGCCTAGCATCAATACCACATATACGTATATCAAGAAATACATCAAGATTATTCTCTCACTCACACTTGCGCCATTGTATTTTTTACGTGTTATTTTACAGTAACGCGCGCGTAAGTTTAATATAAAAAATAATGTAAATATCAGCAATGCATAAAGCAACGGCCCAGCATCGACGATGACAGCCAGTGAAAACAACCCCACATACCCCAGAAACAACGCGGACTGTAGAGACTAATAACAAAATGGCACGCCACCTTAGTTTTGCCTTTTCCTCTAGAGAGCACCACTATCCATACTTGGGTTTTTTTTTCGAAATTCTTGTCTGCTCCAGAGAACACTTATTCTATTGCTTATTGTTTTTTTTTTATTATCGATATTCACCATAAATTATGAAATATTCATTTTAAACATTAGATTCCCATGATTTATCCATCTCCGAATACTTGTCAATTCTCATTATCATTGTATGGAATTTTTATATATATGATATGCTATATTTAATTTATTACAATTTTAATTTTTTATCTGTCAACTGACAGATTAATGTTTCTCGGTATCTAAAAATTCTTAAAAATTCGTGTTTAAGTTATTATTGAGTTTATTGTTGAATTTAAATATATAGAGTGCTCCAAAATTTTGTGTGCGAGTTTCTGACTCGGAGCTTAGTTTTCAAAATATTCAATAATTAAAATGATATTAGTTAGACAGAGATAGGCAGATAGTTAAAGTGAGAAAAAACTATTTTAACTTTTGTCTATCTTTCTTCGACTATCGGTCTATCTCTATCTGTCTAATATAGTATCCTTATTATTGAATATCTCAAAAACTAAATTCCAGATATCAAAGAGGCAAAAGATTCTTATTATACAGAATATACATATTATTATACAAGAAGGAGATAATCTATTTCTATAATACTATAAAAATAAGATTTATTGTAATTAAGAAAATATATCTGTATATATCAAAAGATATTATTTCAAAGAAAAACTGTACACTCATAAATCTTAACCTTTTTTTTATATACATATACATTTACGGGGTGTTGCACAATTGCGGTACGTTTTTAAGAGGGATATTTTGAAAGGTAAGCTGAGATGAAAAGCCTTGTATCATCTTTTAATCTAGAGCTTAGGTTTTGAGATATTTAATAATAAAGATGCTATATTAGTTAGATACAGATAAACAGAAAATTGAAGATAGGTAAAGAACAGAATAGTGTTATATCATTTTTTAACTATCTGTCCAATTCTATTTAATAGCATTTTTATTATTAAATATTTCAAAATCTAAGCTCCGGATTGAAAATTGGTAAAGGATTTTTCATCCTGATTCACCATCAAAAGTATCAATGTCAAAGGAAGTGTGACAACTTTGCAATACCATGTAAGTTACAAGTAATGTAACTAATGAGAAACGCTATATATAAAATAACATTAATACATTATTATTATTAATTTACACTATGAAAAGTTAAAAAGTATATTATTTTTAATACAAAATTTATAATTTTATTAATTTTACATATTTACATAATATTTCCAATTACAAAAATTGATTCTCTTTTTATCTAATTTTAATTTAAATCATTGAAGGATATTTAAATTTAATACTGAATTTTGCACACATTTTGGACCTACTCATTTTTTTTTCATAATTTTTTCAAAATACTTAGAAGCTTTTTAAATGATCTATATATATTATTATTTTAATTTTATTTCTAATGCAATTTTTCAAGTTATTTTTGTATGCTTATAATTTTTATTGTATATTATTCAATTCTTTATAATTTTTAATAAGGTTTTCTATCTTTGCAAAAGATTGAAGAAAATCATTTTCATCTATTCCAAATTGTTTATATTGATGTAGATATGAAGAATGTGTATAAGAAATCCAAGCTTTACTCAGAATAGTCTCTACAGTTTTAGAAACTTGTGAATTATTTGTAATTAAGCTAAGAAATTTTTCTTGTTTAAACATTTTTCTATTATGATGTAAATGAGTAAATCTATCACTCATTGTCCAGTCTGCATAAAGCTTATTATCTAACATGTCTAATGTGTTGATTGATTCATTTTTATTTAAGCCACCACGTGTTATTAAAATATTTGATACACAGCACTCATAGTCGTAGAAAATATTGTTAATACTTGTACTCGAAGATTTTGTTTTGACACCTGATTCTGAAGGATTAGATATACGTAATGTTTTCTTTAAATACTGAATATAGGATTCCCAATTATTAATGGAATCAAATTTTAAAATTTCTTCAGTAATATATGGTACACTTTTAATAGTTGCAATTTTGTAAGAAGGATGTGCCGATATTTTCAAAGCTAATGAATTTAAATTGAATGACGAGTCATTTACAGGCTGTAAAATAGAAGTTAATTTTTTAGCAATTATATCATTCATGTCATGTATGTCAGCATCATGAATTTTTAAAAACTGTTGGCAGATTTTATGAATTTGTTCATTTTCAAATAATAATATTGTATCTGCCTTGTCTAAAAACTTGGAAATTGATAGTAAGATATTATAATTTTGTGTAGCAACTTCTCCAAATAAAAATGGCAATATTGCAGTAGTCACAATTGGTTCTTTATTATATTCTTCGCGTAATACTTCCAAAATACGACTTCCAACACCAGATCCAGTGCCACCTGCACAACTAAGAAGTAGAAGGAATCCATTAAAATGATCTAATTTTTCTATTTCACATCTCGCACGATTAAGAATTAATTCAGAAAGTGCTGGTCCTTTATTCAAATAACCATAAGCCCAATTATTAGCAGATCCTCCATCACGTTCACAAATAATATTGTCTTGACTGTAGGACCACGTTTGATTGAAATTAGAATATGTCTTATGTATAACTTTTTCTTCTGTGTCTACAAGAATTGCTCTTGCTTCAAGTTTATTATCTTTTATAATATAATTAAACCATTTAGGAACCGAATCTTCGTTATACTGATAATTAGTATCGTAGGAAACACCTGTATCTCTAGCATAACCTATATCTTCTGATATTTTGGAAAATAAAGAGTGTCCCAATTGATTTCCGCATTGTCCAAATTGCAGCGTAAGCATAACGTCTCTATGTAAAACTCTATTCTCTTTTCACTAAATAATATTTAAATTTTCTTACCCAATTTATAGACAAAAATGTACGTTACAAATTTTTTAAGAACGATGAATGCTTACCACAGAAGTATATGCTTATATGTCGTGTGCGTGCGTGTGTGTGTGTGAGTATTAAGCATATATTTCTGTAAGCGTGTGCATATTATTAAATCTAAGAGAGTATTCTTACGAAGTTTTGAAATATATAAAAGCCCCGCTAGAATACATTTTTATATACATGGATATGAGTAGTCATTGTACGAAAGCAAATTATTAACAATAACAGCTACTGTTTCTTGATAACTACTTAATAGTTATGACACATAGAAAACTCATATTACTCATATACTTTTCTATCATATAAAAAACTTGCTTTAATTCAAAAAATAAACAAACATACAACAGATGTGACAGAAATATGTGGCGACTGACAGTAGCCACCAGATGTCTCACGACTGCTAAGTTTCCCGCTAGTATTCACGTGTCAGACACACCTTCCATAAAAAAGGTGTTCGAAAAAAATGTACCTTTTTCTAGGTTTGTTCATTTTACCTGTGCTTTCTACACTTTTTCTATTTTGATAATATTTTGTGTCACTTCGATTGTATGAAAAATACGAAAAGTGTAGAAAGCACAGATAAAATGAACGGTTCTTCTGTTTACGAGTTCCAAGCGACTCTTTACTGATGAATCCAGCTGGTAATCCTGGGACAAAATGCAATTTCATGGATCTACCTAAGAATAGATGGACAGAGCGTTAGTAAATAATGTGAATAAGGGATATGATGGATTTTTAAGCAAGGGGAAAGTACTGCTGCTACGAGCACTACGATTTTTCTCGTATATTTTTGGCTATTTCCATCAGCTACTATACAATGTATAATCTGAGTATTATGAGCATTTTACATTTGTTAGACTTGATACTGAGGTTTTGTTATAATAATTAGATTTACATAAAAAAATTAGTAAAACATGTTAAGTGAAACTATTTGCTTGTATATAGATCGGGACAGTTTAAATAAGTGCGTCAACACAGTTTGCAGTAATTCGATTATGTCTGAACGGATAGCTGAAATGTTTGCAGTTATTTGCTTACCTCTCACCACAAATTTTATGTACCTCGCAGAAAATGCTTTGTCTATATATTTTTAGGTTCATGCGCAATTTGCAGAAATATTTTTAAGTTGGCTAGACTTAGAATTCCCGCCATAAACCATCATACTATTACACATTACTTTTACACATATACATAGGGAGTATCACAAAATAAGCGCACAGAATTTTCGAAAAGATTATTCCTATTATAAAACTAAGTCTAAAAGTCATTTACAACTTTTTAATCCAAAGCTTACTTTTTAAAATATTTATTAATCAAGTTACCATCAGTTAGACAGAAATACATAGATAATTGAAGTGAGATTTGCATCACTCTATTTCGCTTCAACTATCTGTCTGTCTTTCTGTCTAAAACTAATAGTATTTTTATTATTTAATGTCCCGGAAACTAGACTTCGGATTGAAAATTGATAAAGAACATATTAAAAACTGTGCTTTATTTTAAGACACCCAGTATATAAATACACAGCTCAAGTTGATATATATCGCGCGCGCGCGCATAAGAAAAGCAAAATATGGAGGTAAATTTAAGTATTTCAAATGTACAAAGTTTATTTAATTTTGAAACTGTCATGATATTTAAATACGTGAATATTTTTTAACAAAAAAAGAAAAAAAAAAATATATATATATATATATATATACACATGCATAAGTACACATACAATTAATGTAAATGAATTTCCAAAAATAAAAGAAAAAAAGAAAATTTAGAATAATGGAAAAGGCAAGCGAAAAAGACTAAGGTTCTTTATAATACCACTCACATTAGTTACAAGAAACTTGAGCTTTTGTATCGCGTGCCTGTGTGTACACCACACACGTATTTTATATCTGTTATCTCTTTATTAATACCCGATATCATAGAGAAGAACCGAATTGGGAATGTACTAGTATGTGTATACACAAGTTCTTATACATATTCAGAAAAACACACACACACACATATATATATATGCTGATATAGATACGTGTATATTTGTATACAGTGTGTTTGAAAATAAATGCATGGTTTTTAAAAGGATTATTCCTGATGCAAGATCGTGTTTAAAGATCCTTTAGAATTTCTCGATTTGGAGCTCAGTTTTTGAAGTATTTATTAATCAAGTTACTATATTGATTAAACAAAGAAAGAGAGAGAGAGAGAGAGAGAGAGAGAGAGAGAGAGAGAGAGAGAGAAATGAAGTGAGATAACACCACTCTGTCTCCTTCAATTATCAATCTGTCTCTGTCTAACTAATAGCATTTTTATTATTGAATATCTCGAAAACTAAACTCCGGATTGGACAATGGTAAAGAACATTTCGTCTCGGTTCTACATGAAGAATTATTCTTTTAAAAATCATGTATTTAATTTTGGACACCCTGTATGTATAAACATATTCATACATATGTATATATAAAATTCTACAAGTGTTTTCGAGGTTGCAATATCGCGATAGAGTGGGGACAGAGAGGCTAGTCGCTGACGACGACCACAGAGGTTATTCTACGTGATAGTCCTGGTCTACCGAATGAGCGATTCGCGCGACAAGATAATGTTGCTATTACGCGTTTCTCAATATGTCGTGCCACTTTGATATTCGATAGTTAAATAAAAGTTCCGAATCACTTCTGTTTCTCATGAATCGAAAAATTAACCGAATAATCGGTATCTTAATACGAAATTCATCGTAATCTCGATCTGTTCGCCGATAATAGTTTTACAAGGAAGAAAAAAACCGATTTTTTTTTTTAAATGCTACCAATCTCTCACAGGTTGCGTACACGGTATTACACGGCCTTCGGAAAAAATCTGTGACGTCAGTGTTACAAAGTGTGGTTCAATTGGTTCATCATATAATACATATATAGAAAAGCTTAAATATTTTATACTTTACACTTGTAATATATGCAATTGCGCGCGCACACACGCATACACACGCAAATATGCACGCAAAAGTAAAAATATAAGTTTTCGTATTATATATACATGTATATGTGTAATTTGTTTTTTGTGCTTTCATTTGATATCGTACCCATAGTGCTTCGGAGGATGAGTGTGTGACATCTAACTATGACGTATTAAACAGAATGTCATATTTCCGTGGTGCGCTAGCTGCAAGTACCTGGTGACACGTCGAAACGCCTAAGACAAAATTTTATTCCATATAAGCTTATGGCTTTTTGAAGACATTACGCTCATTGTTCCTCACACTTTTGTGAACTGTATTTGTAGCATGATAGTGTAGTGGTATGCTAATTGATCAATACTTTTTATCAACCAGTAATTTTATTAAATTACAATAAATATTACTGTATAAGATAGATGGCCTTAAATGATTATACATATCGTTTGAGTAAATTACACTTAGGGATATTTCTTTAAGTAAATTCAAGTGTGTGAACGTTGATTTTCACCTAAATACAACTGGAGTCAATTGGAATTCTTAACGGATGATTCGATAAGGGAAACTTGGAACGCAGTGATGTCAAATAGGTTCAAGAGCATTCAAGCTTTGATGGAGTAGCGTTTGTGGTGACCACCTCAAATGATGATTTTTGAGAGGTAGAATATGAATTCACATTCGATCGAACTAATAACACATTTGATATTTTTATAACCGGTTCTCCTTGACGTATACTTATATGTTTGCGTATAAATCAATAGTATTGCCTTTTTATAATTTTCTTTTTCATCCACGAGTCCACGTGATTTGTAAAGAAAAAGAAATTTTAACGTATTATTTGATAAAATTAAACCAGGTACAATTTACTGAGCTAGAAGATGGAGAAAAGAAAAAAAAAGACAGTTTTCAGACGTATTAAAGAATATTTCTTAACTTTAGGAATAGGAATGCTATAGGGCCTAACTTGAATTTCTCTTTAATTCCACTGGGAAACTTGATAATGTATGAAGTAGAGAGGCGGACGTTTTCCAAATACATGTGTAATTTACTACTATACTTAAGATATTCATACGCATACTCGGTATTTATGACTCGTGCGCGGGGAATGTTCTCCACGCTTCGACATTAGTTTTTCCGCTATTTTGACTTTTAGTTGATTTGTTGCTTTGAAAAAAAAAAAAAAAACAAGGCGCACAAAGACGCAAAGCCAAAACTGAAACTAAAATCGAAGTCTCAAAATGTCTACAGTAGAGCAGAATTCATTTATTTCTTTATGAGAATAAGTGGGAGAAAAAATGTTCAAATATAAAAGGACAGTATAGCAAAAAACATATATTATTGATTATAGGTTGACATTATTGCATAGTATGCGGGCATGGTTACATTGATACAGCAGCAACACCAGCAGACGCCGGATGGTGGTTGTGTTGGTGGTGGTGGTGGTGGTGGTGGTGGTCAGTATCAACAGAAGGAACAGGGCTGTGCTTTACCATTAGTTAGTGAATTCGAGATTCGACAGGACAAAAAAGCTTGTCAGCAGCTAGTGGAGGTAGCGGAATGCCCAATTGCGAAAGACACAGTAGTCACAATCAATGATGAACGGAGATTGTGTGACGAGTATTCAGTGGCTTGCAATGTGCAAGATCTTGCAAATAGAGAAGAGAATGGCCAAGGTGCTGACGAGGGGGAGTTGGAAGAGGAGGAGGAGGAAGAAGAAGAAGAAGAAGAAGAAGAGACCGATATTGAAGATGGAGATTGGGCAGCAGATTTGCCAGTATCCGGGGTGGTACGTCATCAAGTAGCGATAACCAATCAAAACGGGGATTTGGTTCTTCCTAATGCTGACCCCTCGAACTTTGGCGATGTTTGTGTCAAGAATTCCACTAACGTTCATCTTGGAAATAAGACTTTTTATAAGGGCCCGGTCACAATCAAACAATTCGTTTATACTAATCCAATTAGCACGAATCAGGAACAAATTCCTTCAAAATCGGATGACCCGAGGGCCTCCGATGCCAATGCATCAGATTTTTCCGGTGGCAAGGGTGAGAATAGCGCCAACAGACCTATTCTTTCTGGAAGCAATGACTTTGATAAAGGTGAAACTCCATTTTAATGAAACAACTACGAGGCTATCTATGGCCTATTTCAAACAAACAAAACTCTTAAGTGACGTTGATAAAGACAACTGCCTTTAAAGAGTACTAGTCGAAAAAATTTCTCGATACTTTTATTAGAAAAATATTTTATTATGCGTTCAGTTTTTGTCTCTTTTTGCAGTTAGTTTATTTTTTTTATAATGGGCAAAGATAAAGACTACAATTATATGTAAGATTTCTTTCTAATATTTTTATTTCACTACAATTAGGAAGCTCTCTATTTAAGTAATAAAGATAATGAATTTTTAGAAATTTGCCATAGGGTATTTAGACATTTCTTTAGATATTCATAGATTACTTTAATGTCTACTAAATTTGTATTTTATTTAAACGTCTTTGATTGAAGACGTAAATTACTAATCCAAACGGTTTTTTTCAAGAGTTTCATTATCAGATAGATATGATACGTATACAGGGTGTCCAAAAAATGGTACTCTCCTTTTAAATGATATACTCCTAAGGTCAAATGAAATATAAAATTCCCTTATCACTTTTCAATTCGGAAACCTAGTTTTTAGGATACTCAATGATAAAGGTATTATTAGTTAGGGTGTCCAGTTATGTTGGGGGTGATTTTAAGATGATATCTTATTGACCATTTTTCAATTCGAAGTTTAGTAGTTAAGATATTTAATAATAATAATACTGTTAGTTAAATAGAGACAACTGGCTAATTGAATTGATATAATGTTGCTCTATCTCATTTCAATTATTCCTCTGCTTTTGTTTAATTAATAGTATCGTTATCATCAAATATCTTGAAAATTAAGCTTCGTATCGGAAAGTGGCAAAGGGATTTTCTATTACAATTAACCTCAGGAGAGTATATCCTTAACAAAGGGGAAAAGGGGAATTTTTGTCATATATATATAAAGATGTCATTTTTGGGAATTTTGTATATATATATATATAAAATGTAACGAGAGAGGACCCTAGGCCAAACTTTACGGGGTTATAAATAGGACAATTCTAAGACGATTTTTCATTTACCACAGTTTGATCTGAAGTTTGGTTTTAAAGACATTCAAGGATAAAAATACTATTGATTAGACAGAGATAAATAGATACTTAAAGTGAGATAATAACATGCTGTCTCACTTTCACTATCTATCTTTCTCTATCTAACTAATAGTACTTTTATCATTAAATATCTCGAAAACTAATCTTCAGATCAAAATGTGGTAGATGAAAAACCATCTTAGAATTACTCCCTTTATAACTTTAAGGTTTATTCTAGGTTCCTATTACACTCTGTATATCTAAGATACTTCTTTCATATTCGTGTTCTAAATATATTTATAATTTTTTATTTTCTTAAAATTTTTATCCTGTAAATAAAAAAATTATAGTATAAGGTAGAAAGATTGCAGCTTCGTTTTTGGAGCACTATAATTCTATTCATTTTCTGTATGATAGCGTTGGAATGTGCGCAAAAGGTTAAATTAGGTTAGTTAAACAAACACTGACTTTATTATAATATTTTAATTGTTACAGTTACTCAGTGGTTATGGACATGGAGATGTACGGCAATTTTATGTACAATAGCATTAATTGTAATCACAGCAGTAGTGGTCAGTACGGTTCTTCTTACGCGAAGCACTGATTCTCGCCCAGCTCCGATTTTCCCGGAAATCCCAGATTCCTCGGTGGATCCCGGGAGTAAGTGTATCGCGATAACAATTGGGTAGTAATAATAATATTAACTTTCACACATTTATAACAGATGCTAATTATTACGAGGGTTACAGATATCAAATATTTTATCTCGTTATATGCAGTATCGTCTTTATACAGGGTATTGCAAAATTGTTGTATTTCCTTTAAGATGATGCTTCTGAAAGTAAACTGCTAATTAACTGAAGTAAAAGCTATTATTTAGTCAGAGACGAATAAGTAATTGAAACAAGGCTGACGAAAGGCAGAATGATGTTATCTTAATTTAATTATCTATCTGTTTCTTTCTAACCAATAGTATCTTTACTATTGAATATCTCGGAAACTAAGCTCTAGATCGGAAAGTAGTGAGGAACATTTCAACACGGTTTTACATGAAGAATTATTCTTTTAAAAACCGGGCGTTTATTTTAGGACATTGTATGACGTATGTATGTGTTGCAAAACAACTGGTTCCTTTAAGAGGATCCTTTTCCGACCAAAAAACGCGGAGACGTTTTCTGACTACAAAAATTAATATTTCTAAAAATCGTATAGTATGGATAATGTGGAAAGCTTAATGAACCTGCATGATTATTCTTTTCTTTTTCGAAATTCTAACAAAATTTTGTATAACTCAAATTTGCATAAACATTTTATTCTGCAACTGAAAAAATAGATGTTATTTCGAAAATCGAAGGTGTTATGCAGGTACAGAAAGATTCAAGGAATTATTTGAGTCTAGTCTCGATCAGAAATATTGAGAAATGTGATCAAGAAAATATTTTCCTGATTTATCATGAAGCAGATAAAACAGCAAATTTTAGTTCATATAGATGATGTAACTCAAAAATGTCATAAGTGAGAAAAAAATATGAGATCCATTCTTTCATTCTATTTAGTTAAGATATGAATCGTTTTAGGTCGGAAAAGGATCATCTTAAGGGGATTACTCCTAAGAGATTAAATGAATGGTAAAGCCATTTATAATTTTTGAATCTAAAGCTTAGTTTTCAAAAAATATTTAATTAGAAAAATACTATTAGTTAAATAAAGGCAGATAGATAGTCATAGAAATACAGGGTGTTTCAGTGAGGTATGGTCACATTTTAAGGGGTTATAAAGGGGGTAATTCTAAGACGATTATTCATTTGCCACATTTTGATCTGAAGCTTAGTTTTTGAGATATTTAATGATAAAGGTACTATTAGTTAGACAGAGAGAGTCAATTGATTGAAGTGACATAACGTTAGTCTGTCTCACTTCAAGTATTTATTTGTCTCTATTTAATTAATATATAAACAGATTAATAATAAGTACTTTTTTCATTATATATCTCAAAAACTAAACTTTAGATCAAAATATGATAAATAAAAAATCGTTTTATAATCACCCTTTTTATAACCCTTTAAAATTTAGCTGTACCTTACTGAAACTTCCTGTATAAAAATGGAACAATTAATTGCGCAAATTCTAAATAATTGAAATAAACTTTCTGGAATATATAGAATATCCTGAAATAAACGTGTGATTCTTAGTCAAGTTTAGATGATATTTTTTTTTGTAGTTTGTTTGAAAAGGAGATAACGCCACTCAATTTTACATTTACTAATAAATTTATTATTATTTACCTTTAAAATAAAGGCCCAAGTCAAAAAATACTAAAGAAAAAGTTAATTTAATTTGGCGTAAGAAATTATGTGTTCGAAATAAAGATAATTTTATTTTAAAGACAAAGTAAAAGTAAAGAGTTTACTTTTTAAATATTAAATTATTAAATTAAAGTAAAAGAATAAAGTTTTGAGAAGAATTCACTTTTTAAATGTTAAATTTCTAAATCAGTGTTTCTCAAACATTTTAAATTCAGGTTGCACTTAAAATACAATTAAAGCTTTCGAACGCATTTTAAATAAAAAACAATTCGATATGAGAGAGAGAGAAATTTAAAAGGATTGCTATTAATATTTCATTTTTCAGAGCACATTCTTTAGTATGCTCTCTGGTGTATCGTTTAAAAACGGTTATTCTAATTCCTTACTGGTAGATTATTTTAATCAAACGAACTGCATAAATATACACATATGAAGCTTTAATGAAAATAAAATTAGAAAGATTTTTCGAAGATTACTATTTAATTTTTTGTTATATGGAGAGTCTAGAAATTAGTGCATTTCCTTTGAAGGATAGTTTTTTGAGAGTAAAATGAGTTGTGAAGATTTGTATTAATTTTTTATCTAGAGCTTAGTTTTTGAAATATAAGGTATTTCACAGAAATATGGCAAAATGCTAAAGGGTTGTAAAGAGGATGTTTCTAAAACGATTTAGTTTTTTTGAAGTATTTATTAATTAAATTCCTATTAATTAAACAAAGAGAGAGAGAGAGAGAGAATTGAAGTGACATAACACCACTCTGCCTAACTAATAGCACTTTTATCATTAAATATTTGGAAAAATAAGCTTCAGATATAAATGTAATACATGAAATATCATTTTAGAATTATTCATTCTATAACCCCTTAAAGTTTCGTCGTACCGCATTGAAAAAAATTCTGTATTTAGTAATAAAAATACTATTAGCTAGACAGAGACCGGCACCATACTTGAAGCGAGATAGCTCTCTCTCTCTCTCTCTCTCTCTCTCTCGTCTATCTCACTTTAACCTACTGTTTGTCCCTGTCTAACTAATAGTACTTTGAGTATTAAATATGTCGAAAAATAATTTCTAAATTAAATAATGGTAAAAAACTTTTTGGCTCAGTTTACCCTCAGAAAGCTACCCTTCATAGGAAGTGCGCCAGTTTCCGGACACCCTGCATACTTTATCATGTTCAATCACTTTAAAAGTTTAAAGTAATTTTTGAAAATGTGTATATATATAAATTAATAATAATATTTATTTACGTATTCTAAGAAAAACAAGAACATAATTGTTATTTATAACTAAAAAATATTGTAAAATTTGTAAATATTAAAACTTATTCTAATTTTTAATATAATATTGCAGGTGCTTCGAGCGGTAATGTTCGATTCGTAGAAAGAAATGAATGGGGTGCCCAACCACCAACAGAACCTCTAACAAAGCTTAAACTTCCTGTTCCTTACGTGATTATCAGCCATACTGTAACAGATTTCTGCACGACTCGGTCAGAATGTACGTTCCGTGTACGTTTTGCCCAAACTTTTCATATTGAATCTTGGAAGTGGTCGGACATAGGCTATAACTTTTTAGTTGGTGGAGACGGGTTAGCCTATGTAGGTCGTAGTTGGGATTTTGTGGGTGCCCATGCCTTCGGTTACAACAATAGAAGCATCGGTATCTCTTTTATAGGAACGTTCAACTCTGTTGTACCACCAAAATCTCAATTGCTGGCTGCTCAAAAAGTTATCCAGTTAGGAGTGGAAATTGGAAAAATAGCGCCTGATTATAAATTATTAGGTCACCGTCAGGTCACCTCTACTTTAAGTCCTGGTGAAGCTCTATATAGCATTATTAAGACCTGGCCTCATTGGGCACCTACGCCTTGAAAAAGTGTCTTTATTGGTTTTGATATTCTGTGTATTATATTTAATATCACTTTCGATATGCAAAAAATACTAGTTTATGTATTTTTGTACATGTGCATATAAATATTTGTATAAGAGAGTGGTCTATCACAAAAACATGTAAATAAGATAGGTAAATAGATAGATAGATAGATATATAGATAGATAGAGAGAGAGAGAGAGAGAGAGAGAGAGAGAGAGAGAACGAGAATAAGAAAATCTAAAGTGAATTTCCTAAAATTATTTCAAAAGAAATGCATAATGTAGATTTTAAAATTTCATATTCTTACAGTCATTTATACACATTTATAATGTTTAGACATATTTAATTAAATTGATCATTTAATTAACAGTTCTTAGTACTTAAATTTACTTAAGCCCATAATAATTCTTTCTGTATCGAGATCTTTATTTTCTTTCTATTAACTTAAATTTCTAATAAATTTTAAAGAAAAAAAAATGATCGTTGTAATTTTATTAAAGTGTTATAAAATTAAAAATTTATTTTTTTATTTGTGTAATATATAAAAGACAAAATAAAAACTAATGTTCTTCTTAAATATGTTAATGTATTTTATTAAACACAAAGAACTTGATTAAGTGTATACTAAATGTTTTCATGTGTTTTAAAATATTTTATTATATAATTATTTAATTAGAGTTTTCCTTATTTGTGTATATTAAAACACTAGTATGCACGCCAATCTTTCAATAATAAAATAATTTATTAGACTCACCATTAATTAAAATAATCCGTAGAAAATCCTTTTCATGCCTCTGATTCTTCTTTTCTTCAATAAAAAGCGCTTCTTTTTGTTCAAATTATTAAAAAGTACTAATATAAACTCATATTTAATTTTACTAAAATTATCAATAAACACACTTGCCGCTTCAAATCACCAATATAGGAAACATTTTCATAGTTTATTTGCTTCATGAAATAATCACTTTAACGTAAAACGCGGATATATGATTTGTACATGTAAGATTTTATTAATTTTTATTTTAATTAATAATCATAAATATAATATAATGTAATAGGACATAATATTACATACAGAATGTGTAAAAAGTCTGGACAATTTTAAAAGTGATATAAGTTTTTAAACAATTATTAAAATTAATAGATAAAAAAAGTGATTCTAGATCACATTATTTACTACTTAACATATTTTTGAAAATTTGTTTATTGGGTAAATTACAAAATATCAAAATATATGTTTGATAGAAAAGGTGGAAATTAGTATATTCTCAAAATTTCATGCAAATCAGTCCATAAATGAAAAAGTTATAGTTTATTAAAGATGTAAAATATGTTCAATTTAACATAAGACCTTGAAAAACTTGACTATACTTGCATCTTCGGTAAGTTGTATCTTTCTCATTTACAGTTCAATTTTTATGAAATTTTGAGGATGTAGGGTATCCAAAACTAAACGCACATCCCAATTAAGGGGTAAAATTACTAACACTAAATTAAGTCGAAAAGTCCTGAGTCACTTTTCAATCCGGAGCATGGTTTTCAAGATATTCTATAATAAAGATATTATAAGTAAGACAGTGACGAAAAAATAGTAGAGGTATGACAGAGTGGCGCTAATCTTATTTCAACTATCTGTTCGTCTCTGTTTTACTAATAATATTTTTATTATTGAATATTTTGAAAACAAAGATCCGGATTGAAGTGGTTAAAAACTTTTCAATTTAGTTTAGTATCAGTAATCATCCCTTAATTAGAGGTGCGTTTAATCCATTTTTCCAATTCGTATATTTTTATATTTTTTAATTTACCCATGTACACAAATTAATGCAAGACCATTGGGCGATGATATGCGCAAGTGATTACACCTAGTGGAAATTTAAAATCATCTTGTGGTGGCTTTAGTAGTAAGGTTCTAGAGTTAGGTAAGAGGTTGTAGAGGGGATGATTTTTCAACAACCGGTTTTTAATATAAAGCTTCATTTTTATGATATTCAATTATAAAGATATTCATAATAATAAGAAAGAGATAGTTGGATAGATTTGAATAAGACAAAATGAAATTATCTTAACTTCAACTAGCTGACTGTCCGAGTTTAATTAATAATACCTTTATTATTCAATATCTTGAAAATTAAGCTGTAGATCGATAAGTATTAAATGAAAACTGATAAATTTGTGAAACATGTTATTGTTACATTCTACATGTAACGTTAGTGGAATAGTTATGTTATTAATTTACCGATAGTTTTAATTTGTTAAACAGCTAAAATAAAATTGAATCCAAAAATATGTAAAATTTTTAAGCCATTATATTAATTTTAAATGAAAAACTTTATAGTTTTGGAATACAGGGTGTTCGGAAAAAAGGAAACATTTTTCGAGGGGTGATTCCTAACGCTATTCTAAGAACTTTTTCTTCTTGGTATTTTTTTATTTGAAGCTTCATTTCCGAGATATTCAACGATGAAGATGTCATTAGTTAGACAGAGAATCTCCGATAGTTGAAGCGAGACAAAGTGGCGCCATCTCACTTCAACTATCGGAGAGTCTCTGTCTAACTAATGGCATCTTTATCATTGAATATCTCGAAAATGAAGCTTCAAATCAAAAAATGCTAAGAGGAAAAAGTTCTTAAAATAGTGTCAGGAACCACCCTTCTAAAAATAATTCCATTTCTTCCGGACACTTTTTATAGTATGGTCACCTTCTCTGGAAACCGTATTATAAAATACTCAGAGAAAAAAGAGAAATTTCTTATTAATTTTAATTATAATATTGTAAGAGAAAAATTTAAGTTATAGGTGGACAAGTTTAAAGTAATTGAATTGTTATAAAGAGAATTAACGTTATAAAATTACCGCGTTATATATATGGGAAAGCTAAGAGCCCTTACTCAATAATTAAAAAACTCGGTTAAGATTCGCGCCAAATCCATGAATATATATATATACATATACATACACTTGTGTGTTAAAAAATGTTCGAATGGCGCTGCTTTCCAATATAGTACGCATAACCTCTTCAGTACTATTTACAATTGAACATAATTCAGTATAGACAGTTTTGAAGAATTTTGATGTAATCTTTATATTATAATCAAATAAATTTATTGTTTACGAATTAAATTTTGAATATCATTATGAATACCATCTACTTCTGAAATTTTAACAGATTTTCATAGGTGAGTAATTTTATGTGTCTGTATAAAAGTAAAACATTTCATTATCGATATGTATGACGTAGTAAGTTTTTGGTATCGCCGTTTTCTGATTAAGAAATAAATTTTGGTCGATAGAGATTTTCATGAAGTGAGAGAAGAGCGAAGAGTCGTATCATCACTATTAGTGAAGATGAATTTTGCAGAAGAAATAGGATCAATGAGATCCTTGTCAGAACGAAATTTTCATCGTTATCATGCAATCTCGAGATATCAAAATACAGAGTAACTTTCTTATTAACTTCATTCCTATTATTTGCATTTAAATTATAATTAATCAACTATAATTAAAATTTTAATAAGTCACATTGATTCTTATTTTGTTTTAGCACCTGTAGTACAGTTACATTACTTTGTTTGAGCTGAAAGTGTTAAGAATGGATCAGATAGAAAATAAGACTGATTTAATCGAGTTTAGAACTCGAATGGAGAATAACAATGGTAATTTTTTAGCACACATTCAATCAAATAATCATCTAATTGATCCATTACGTAAGTGAAATATGAAATTTATTAAGTAGTTTACACTTATTTTAATAAATTATATGTTTCTGTTTGCTATTAGAATTACCAGAAATAACAGTCAATTTGAATGGAACAACCTTGTTTCTTCAACAGCTTGTAGAAGATCCAGAAGAAAATATTTTTAGCGATGAGGAAGGAAATGTCTCGCTGCAAGATGCAACCTTAGATTCTGATGTTAGTTAATATTAAATATAAAAATGCATTTGCAATTTAACAAATTTTGTATTATTGTAATTTTTTAATATAATTTTAATTTTTAGGAACAAGTGGTTCCTTCAAATAGTCAGTTGAGTACATTTCTCAAATATTCAGAAGAAGACTTAACTATCACCGACAGTGATATAGATGAAGGAATATTTGAAGAAGATATTACTATTTCTCATTTAATACATTATAATGAAGAAAATAGACATTCACAGCCTCCTTGAAAAGTTATTTAATTGTTGTTATAAATAGATTATTGAAAATCTTTTATTCTGAATATTATTTTCTTGAATAATTTGATTTAAAAAGGCAATTTCCACAGCCTTGGATAATATACTAAACTTCAATGTCTACAATTGCATATAAAAAACTTGTAGAATATTATTTAAAAGTTACGTACTATAATAATTCATACGCTCAAATTTTAAATTCAGCACAAAGCAGCATAGTATTTACTCTAGAAAAATTAGCATAATAAACTATTCTTTTATTAATTACATATATTTAATAAGAGATTATTTTGTTATTAATATATTTTAAGAATGGATGTTACAAAATTATGCAAATTTAATTAATTGTAATTGTGTTCAAATAAATTTTCTATCAAAGTTTATTACTGTCAAATTTTAAAGAGATCACTCTTGAAAGTAAATTGAATCGAAATGTCCTTTTTCGCATTTCGACCCAAAATTTAGTTTTTGAAATATTCAATAATAAATTACTATTACTTAAACAGAGACAGGATAAATAATTGAAGTGAGTTAACACCATTTTATCTTGTCTGTTTCTCTTCAATTATGTCTTTGCCAAACT
Source organism: Sclerodermus sp. 'alternatusi' (assembly GCA_037305995.1). NCBI lineage: Eukaryota > Metazoa > Arthropoda > Insecta > Hymenoptera > Bethylidae > Sclerodermus > Sclerodermus sp. 'alternatusi'. The sequence goes on along the minus strand of JBBEEM010000016.1, from coordinate 497,390 downwards.
AATAGTATATTATTGAATATTTGGAAAAGTAGGCTTTGGATTAAAAAATATAAAAGAACTATTAAAACTAGTTTACCCATAGAAGTAACTCCCTTAAAGGAAGTGGGTATTTTACGACACTTTGTATATAAGATTACAAGTTGAGGAGGTTGTAAAGGAAGTAATTCTATGACAATTTTCCATTTATCACTTTACAATTTGAAACTTAATATTTTCAAAATTATTAAACAATAAAGCTATTATTAGTTAGACAAAGAGAGTCAATCAGTTCAAGTCAGATAACGCTACCCCGTGTCACTTCAACTACTTGATAGCCTCTGTCTAACTAATAGAATCTGTATCATTGAATATCTTAAAATCTAAGCCTCGAATCGAAAAGTGATAAATAAAAAATCGTCATAGAATCGTTCTTTTTGCAACCTCTTAAATTTATGGAACAGGTTATTGTTATATCTTATATATTATTTATTATTATTTTATCGTTTTATATATCTATAAAGAATAATGAATTCAATTTATAAAAAGTTTTATTTTTAATTTGTTATTTAATTTATAAGAAAAATCTTGCGTTAAAATGAGTAATAATACATGATTTAAGAATGCGGAAGTTATTGCAAAATATCTTGTTCAAATGTAAAAAGCTTAGTTTGCAATTTTTATGTTGCTTATTCATCATTTATTAAAAAAAGATAAAAGTATTATATTGGAGAAATTAATAAATTACAAAACATGAATAACTGGAAATGAATAAAATTTTATTACATGAACGAAAGAAAATTATCAGATATTATTAATATATTTATTATTTTTTAAAAGCTTCGGTATTTTTAAAGAATTTACCACGTTTATTTTATACATATGTAATATTCATTTTTATATATATGCAAAAGTTATTTTTATGAGAATAAAGAAACTATATATTTAATGTTTTTTATAATTTAAAGACCATAAGTTATTTCTATAAAATAATCCCACAGCTGTGTGTAATTCAGTTTTGTCATTTGAAACCATACGTGTAACGTCATGTCTCGATATGTAATTTAAGCTGCAATTTATTCGCTGTTTTAGACATACCAAACATTTTGAAATTTGCCTTATGTATCAAATAAAGATATTTTAGGTTTATACAGGTGTAATTATGTTTAACAAAATGTCACTGAATTATGTTTTATTTTATTAAATATTAATTAACGAAATTTCTTATAATACAAAGAGATTTCTATAACAAAGAGATTCTATTGAAATATTAGTTGATAAATATAACTAGTTTATGAGTTATTTATACTTTTATAATGCAGAGGATCCTGAAGTAATCTCAAGATTTTTAAAAGATTTTAGAACAATATAAAATCAAGTTGAAAAGTCTTTAACCACTTTTAAATCCACAGTATAGTTTTCGAGATATTAATTAAATTCTTTTTGTGAAACAGAGGAAGACAGATAGTTGAAGTGAGATATTTTAGTATATATTTCGATTCAGTTTTATGACATGAAGACACGTATTACCCCTTACAAAACTGCGCGTTTATATCGAGATATCCTGTATAATAAAAGTATCAGGAAAGTAATTAAGTCTGATTCTTTTATACTTTTGAGCATTATTATTTTTTATTTGAGAAGGGTATTGGCAAAACTGTTTAATTTAAATATGAATATCAGGGCGTAAATAAATGTACTCTCGATTCAAATATTCTTGAAAATTGATTTTTAAGTAATATTAAACCTGTTTTATTAATTTACACCGATGCAGTCAATTTTACATATTATCGACAGATATATGTTTTACACGATATTATTTTTGTATACCACAGTATTTTAATATTCTTTTGCATACAGTTTTTAGTTAATGTTTGTTTTCCAATTATAGATAATGATTTTATTTTATACAGCCAATTTTATTTATTTAGAACTATTATTTTAAAATATAAAAATTACTTTAAAAATGCTTCTTTTTAAATAAGGAATACATAATATTTTTGTAAGAAATATAAATTACTTTATATACATATTATTATTTTTAAAACACACATAAGTAATATACACATAATTAATACATAAAATAAATAAGGAGTAACCATTCCTGAGGGTAAATTCTGTCGAAAAATGCTTTTTCTCTTTTCCATCCGAGGCTTAGTTTTTGAGATATTCAATAATAAGGATAATATTAGTTAAGTAGAGACAGATATATACTTAAAGCCAGATAATGCCGGACTATCTTTTGTTTGTTTCTGTTTAACTACTAGTGGTCTTATTGTTGAATATCTCAAAAATTAATTTCTGAACTTAAAAGTGGTAAAACACTTTTCAATTTGATTTATTCTTAGGAGTAATCGTCCTATAAGAAATGCATAAGTTTTGGAACACCCTGTAGAACAAAGGGTGAAACAAAGAATAATATTAATTAAAAATCTTAATGCACACATGAGTTAAGCAAGCTCTCTTTAACGTATTAATTTTGTGTGTATATACGTGAAAGAGTCGGTTATAAATTACTGTACACAAAGTAAAAAATAATATATTCTCCCATAGCTTGACCGGTCAGCGGTAAGAATCATGGAGTTGGGTTACTGAACTCTGTCTGGATGAGACCTTTCTCTCGTGAGTTAAAATATCTTTGCTCCACTTTAACACTGTATTATATTGTTTTTCAGTTCAAGCAAAGAGAGATGTGAAAGGACCCTTCTTCTACTAATTTTTCAAGCTTTATTTCTCAGTCCTAGCTTATTATTATTTCCATCAGCAAAGATGACAAAGAACGTAAAGATTCAAATGTAAGTCAATGACCTAAAATTTAGTAATGAAGATTTTAATTAATTTTCTAATAAATATCGTGTGAATACCGTTGTTTAGGTCAGGAATAAAGAGCGTGCGTTTTAGTGCCAATGGCATAAAATTACTCAGGATCCTTGCCACAGGGAACGAGAAATAGTTGTTACATGGGAACAATTGTCTCTCTCAGAAAGCTACAGAATAAAATCCCATCTATTATATGCATAAAAAAAAGCTTTATATTGTAAATCATAAATAAAGTAAATTTAAAAGATACCTTAAAAATAAAAAGAATATAAAAAATGTAGAAAATAAAAATGGAGTATTACGATAGTAGATCATATGTTATAAATTAAACATGCACTTATACATGATGAAATAATGACATATTTTTAAATTTAAGAATTTGTATTATTTTCCATTTACCATTTTTCTATCTGAAGCTTAATTTTCAAGATATTCAATGATAAATCTACTAATAGTAAAAGTCAACTAATAGTAGTTTTATCATTGAATATCTTAAAAATTGAGCTTCAGATCGAAAAACAGTAAATAAAAAATTGTCTTGAAATTACCCCTATAATCTCTTAAATTTATGGAACATGTCGTTACGACACCCTGTATATATACATATTTATGAATATGTATATGACGATGATGTAAATTTTCTAATTATATTTGACATATATATACAGTGAGTCCGAAAAGTATTCGTACATTCTTAAAAGTGATATAAATTTTTAATAATTGTTAAAATTAATAGATAAAAAACGTGATTTTAGACCAAACTACTTACTAGTTGACATACTTTTGGAATTTGTAAAAAAATGCAGTTTTAATAAATTATTAGCATTGAAAGAAAACATGTATTTTTAAACATTTTTGTACGTGGATAAATTAAATTATCAAAATATGTTTGATAGAGAAGGTGGAAATTAATATACCCTCAAAATTTCATGCAAATCGATCCATAAATGAAAAAGTTACAGCGTACCGAAGATGCAAAAGTACCCACAAGTTTTCCAAGATTTTATGTTATATATATATATGGTGATAGTACACGTACAGAAGTGAACGATATTCTGGAGATTAAAGGTCGCGTGAAAGTCAAGGTTATATTTTAACTGTACATAGAACCAGTCATAGAGATTGCGATTTAAATACTTTTTATTCGCCAGATGAATACTCTAGGTGATGTACGCATATGGATCTGATATTAGCGAAGAAAGTGAAGGCGAAGAGTACTCTATGGTCAATTTCTCTCTTCGTCTTCCACTTCCCCTTCCACCTCCGTCTTTTCACTCTACTATCATATGTGACATATAGCAGTTAAAAATCAAATTAATCTTTAAAAGAAATTCAAAAAAGATCTTAATCCATTAATTACTTGCGTTTCGTGTAAGGAACGGTCGGTATCTTGAAAATTCCTAAGTAAACAACCCAATATTTATTGAAATAATATTATTAACATTCATTTAAACTCGAAAATATAATTCATTTACAATTATTTTATAATAAAAAAATTCAATCCTTAATGGGTTAAGAGAGTTCTAAAATCTCGTTTACGTGTATAATATTTTACTGACTTTTTATTTATATACTCATATATGAGAACTATCATATAAAATGTGGACAAATTAAAAGGATATTTTGTAAAACTAATGAAATTTATTTTACATTTCCGAGAAAGAAGTAATTTTGTTTTATGGATCAAGGATAGAAAAAAGGATGAAACAGAATAGACTTGATTCTATTATTGACTGGTAAATAAAATGAAAAGTGAGACAATTTTTCTAAATTTAATAATTATATTTGATTAACAATAAAAAATCCATATTTCTTTGTTAAAGAGGAGATGATGAAGAAGGGGGAAGAAAAAGAGAAGGAGGATAACGACGATTACGACAATAATGACGACGGCGACGAAGGAAAGGAGGAAGAATGAAAAGGACGACGATGACGATGACGATGATGACAATGATGATAGTGGTTAACTTAAATTGGTTAATTACATGTATTGGTGTATGAAAAGTTGATTTGTTGTTTAAACCAGTGAGAAGGAAGGGACGCGAGTATAATTGTTGAGTAAATGAGTAAATGCAGAAGCGATAATTAAAGTTAAGTTTCTCCTTTCGTATGAAGGTCGCTGGAACCGTGTGATCGCTTGAAAGTCAAGATCGCAATAAGAAAATTATACGTCGTCGAAGATACCGCCCTGCATTAATTTCAGCTGATTCGAGTAGACATAAAGAAAGGTGCCTTTCGCCTGAGAGAGTCCATAAAGAGCGCCGTTCTCCAGCCTCTCGAAAGGATTCTTTGATATATCGAGAACGTTCAAATGACCTAGGTGCCGGCAAGCCCCCTTCTTTATTTCAGAAATGTTGTTCTCCGATAACCAGAGACGTGTCAAATAGGGCATACCATCGAAGCTATTGCCATCGATACTTGTCAAAGTATTATTATTCAGATATAAGTCTTGCAAGTGTGGCAGGTCAAATGTACCTGCTGGGATACCAGATATTCTGTTTGAATTCAAAGACAGCTGGAACCTCGGGGTGTTTTTGAAACTACCTCGTTCCAAGTTAATGATTTCATTGTTGTCCAAATGCAAAAAGTCCAGCGAGTTGGGCAGGCCTGCGAACATGCTGTTGGTGATTGTGGTAAACTTGTTCCAGGAGAGACTCAGGTCCTTCAGGCTCTTTAGATCGGAGAACGTTCCACTTTGGATATTGGTAATAGAGTTCCTGTATATATAGAGAGTCTTCAAGCTTTCCAGGCCTTTGAAAGCGTTAACGTCTATTCGATTCAAATTGTTTTTCGTCAGTATCAGTACTTGCAGCGAATTTAGACCCTTGAAGACATTAGCTTGCAGCTGTTCGAGTTTATTGTTACCCAAATTCAAGTAGACAAGATTACCAAGCTTGGCGAACGTTTCGTCTGGAATTGATCGGATTGGATTTCCGGAGATGATCAATTCGGTTAAAGTACTAGGCAGAGTCCTGACGAATTTCAGAACCTCCAGTTGATTCCCGGTCAAGAAGAGACCGGTTAAATTTGTTCTTTGGAAAGCGTCGTCCTCGATTTCTTCGAGTAGATTATCCTTGAGATTCAGCATCTTCAGGTGTGGGTTCTCTATCACCTGACTCCATATTCTCCTGATTCTGTTCTCTAGTAAGTTTACGTAAACCAAATCGGATGGCAGGTCATTAAGCAGTTCCTTCGTGATTTCAGGAATTTCGTTATTAGACAGATCGATGGAGGCGATCGGTAGAGATTTCAGTTGATACCAGCCCTCTTGGAAACCCTTGATATTCAATCCTCGGAGATTGATTTTACTTTCAGGTACTTCCACGAATACCTCCGAGCAACCTTCGATCAGATCCTCATCCTTCCGGAGAAATTCTAACGATGTTACGATCGTTTCATCGGATACACATAACTTAAATCGAAGGTTCTTCGCTCGCAAATTGCTGTCAGTGTTTTTCAACCCCATGGCGATTTTTGGATTGTAGCTTCCGCCATCCGCGATCTCTTCCTCCGGCTCTTGAATTTCCTGAGTAGCGATTTCCTTCTCTTGCACATTCTTCCCCTCACCCTCTTCTTTTAGAAATGCATTGGCAAACACTCCAGGACTGATACTCCAAAAAACATTACCCTCGGTATAAATTTTTGCTGATTTGGTCAAACCGAATAGGTGACCTCTCCTCAGATGCGATATAGGATTGTAGGAAAGATTTAGACTTTGAAGATTCTCCAGGCCCACGAAAAGATACTTGACGTTGTATATGCGATTCTCCGCCAGGGACAGTTCTTCTAAGTTTGTCAAGTTAGAGAATAGGAAATCTGGAAGGTCGCTCAATGAGTTATTGGCTAAATTCAAGGATTTTAGATTTGTTAATTTGTCGAAAGCGCTTCTCTCTAAATTCTTCAATTTTAAGCTCGATAAGTCGAGACTCTCCGAACTTTGTCCATTTAATTCGATTTCTTTGAGAATATTTTTCTCTATATTTAAGATATAGTTATTTCGAGTGACTTTCAGTGGTACACTGGCGACTAACGGAATTAAAAGTATCACGAACCACATTTTCTTCTTAAGTTCTGGAAGAGGATAAGAAAAATCAGTTAACTTCTTCTCGCTAAAATGATTATTAAACTTCGAAATAGCCGATTTTATATGGCATAAGTTACAATTAAATTGACCTTAAAACCGGTTCCACAGTTTTTCAAAATTTCAAAAGATCAAGCACAGAGTACTGTTATTTTATAAAGAAGTTACATTAATATTCATTCTAATTATTTTAATACAAAAATCTGATACTTCAATATTTTCCTTTAAATAGAAATATGAGCGTTCTTCGTTTATTATCTTAATTTTAATCTAATCGAATAAAGTTAGCGTTAAAATTTAATTTCAACGATATTCGCTATACATATGTACATAAAGTGCATATAATTATATATCTATTCACACATACAAAATGAATATATGCAAAAAAACAGAAGATTGGAAAATATGTTTAAGTTCCATGTGATCAATTTCTGATATTGCATAAGAGGTTGTATACACTTATGCAGTATATTGCATATGATTATAAAATAAATAGTACAATATATATTTCAACGCGGACGATTATGAGAGTACATGAACGAGTGTGTTCTCACTTGCGCACTGCCTAGGAGTAGAATACATAGGAATTTACGATAAAAGAAGCAAATAGTTACCTTTGGACTTGGTTGTTGGAAAGATGCGAAGTAGTTGGTGACACGAGTAGCCAAAGACTAAGCCCGTGGACTATTCCAGGCAGAAGAACCCAACAAGATTCCACTGGGACGAGATAATCGTGAAAACAGGTCTTGCAGGCCTTTATATTCTCTGAACCTCGTATTTGTACGCATATCCACTGCCTTTCAGTATTAGCAGAGAATTTTAAGTTCGCACGGACTTGGACTTGGAAGATTAACAAGAGGAAGGGAGAAAATGACCTCAGGCTTTCCAGGAATTTCTATAGAATGCCATTGAACTATTACGTCTAAACTGTCGTATCGACCGAATCATCCGTGCGACCTCCACAAAATTTTTGTCAGAAAACGAGAAAGCAGCTGAGAATTGGTATCGTAATACTCGAACGTTAAGTCGTTATTTTAAAAAAATCACACTAATCTTGTCACTTTTCTATTTTAATTTTTTTTTTTACCCAAAATCTTCATTTAGTATATTAAAAACAAGAAAAATATTAAAAAGAACAATCCACAATAATTGAAAATAAAATTAATGCTATTGTTACTTGAATAATATGTTGCTTAAAGAGTTTTTATTATTTTACTGTGTACATATTTCTTTTTTTTTTATGTTTTTGATGAAATATAATTGTTTTAAACTAATATCATTCTTAGTTAAAACCTTAAAAATCTTAATTGATATTTTTGTCTACCAATATACAAGGTGTTCCGAAAAAAGTGAATTTTATTTGAGGAGTGATTTCTGATAATATAATTCTAAAAGCTTTTCCCTCTTCGCATATTTTTACTTGTAGCTTAATTTTTAAGATATTCAATAATAAAGGTGCTATTAGTTAAAATAGAGACATTTCGATAGTTGAAACAAGGTAGCACTACCCTGTCTCGCTTCAATTATTGGAATGTCTCTGTTTAACTAATAACATCTTTATTATTGAATATCTTAAAAATGAAGCTCCAAATTAAAAAATGTCAAGAGGAATAAACTCTTAGAATTAGGCTATGAATCATTTCTTAAAAAGTACCCGCTTTTTTCCGGTCACCCTGTATTAGTAATAACAAACTTTTCTAAAATTCCTAAATCAATAATAAAAGAAATTTTTTGATAATAATTTTTCATATTCTATGATATAGCGATGGCTACAAAAGTAATTAATCTTTATGCTACCGGAAAAGCCATTATGTGGTGACTTTAAACAAATCACCACAGTTTACTCAGTAAATATGTTATGTAAGATCACTGTTTCATAATTTCGGAAGCCTAAAGGCTAAAGAATATTGTATATGACTCACTAAATTTATTAAATATTACGCAGAATTTACATGTGTTTTGTGAAGTAAGAGTACGTTTTTTTTTCTAAAGATAGATATATCAGCAATTAAATGAAAATTAAGATAACATTTGAAGCAGCAATCTTAATTTGTAGTCTTTCTTTTAATCTGAATCGTCACTGATCCAGTTCAAACTGTCGGAAGGCCGTTAGACAAGTTGATTCTCCTCTGTTTCCGCTATGCCTAAGAAGAATAAAGAAATAAAGACTGAAGCAGTGGAACATGCAATCCATTTAAATGTAGGCTTCAGAGCAATACTTTTCGCTCTATTAGCGAGTAACAGGTCTGTTTATTCGCACACTAAAGATTCATGCTTGAATTAGATACCAATGTCTAAGTGTTACGATAATTACTGTACTTTTAGAAATATATTTTAGACCTTACTTAATTCTTTTATAATGATAGTTAATAATTATATATTCTAACTAAAACATATATACAGGGTGCAACAATGACATATTCCATAAATTTAATGGGTTATAGAATAGGTAATATTAAAACGATTTCTAGTTTACTACTTTTTGACCCAAAGTTTAATTTTTAAAACATCTAATGATAAAGATATTGTTGGTTAGACAGAGACAGAGTGGCGCCACCTCACTTCAACTATTAGAGTGTATCTGCCTAATTAATAGCATCTTTATCATTGAATATCTTAAAAATAAAGACTCGAATAAAAAAATTCTAAGAGGAAAAGTTTTTAGACTAGCACCAGTAATCACTCCCTTTAAAGAAGTGTGATCGTTTTGCAACACTCTATATAGTTTAGTCGAAAATAAAGACATCTTTAGTTAAAAAATGATTCATGCTATTAAGTCGAAAAGTCTTTAACTAATTTTAATCTGAAACTTAATTTTTTAAATATTTAATGATAAATGCGCTATTAGTTAGACAAAGATAGACAAAGTGAGACAGAATGGTGTTATCTCATTTCAACTATCTGTTTGTCTTATTTTTTTATTAATAATACCTTTATTGTTGAATATCTTGAAAACCAAGTTCTAAATTGAAAAGTGGCTAAGATCTAAAGCTTATATGATTTTTGAATTATAAAGGTTTTTTTTATACATAATTTTATAGATTATCATTCATAGCATAGTATCAAATATCATGTCAGATTGCTGTGACGTCAGGGGAACATCGAGATCGTCACTCGAAATTCAAGGATTGAAATAATTTTTAATAATTCTCTACTAAATATTTTCATGTACTTTAAATTACTTTTTTACATAATTATCTATTTGATTTTTCTCATTTATTGTACACCAGCATACACGTCAATGTTTCATCTCAATAACAAAAATCATTAATTAGACTCACTACTAACTTTAAAGCCTACAGAAGATCCTTCTCACGCCTCTCATTCTTCTCCTCTTCAATAAATAACGCTTCTTTCTTTAAATTATTAAAAATCACTAACACAAATTGATATTCAACTTAATCATAATATACATTTGTTATATCATATAAGTAGTATGCATAAATTTTATTAATTTATTCATTTCATGAACTAATTATATTTACGCGGAATGCGGATAAATGAGCACTTTTGTAAACGAAAATATCTAATTAATAGACGGATATTATCCCTGCAATTGCGTGGACGTAAATAAACTATAGATTAAAAGTACAAGGACTTTTCGACTCAACTAAGTGCCTAGAACCACCCTTAACTGTGGGTACGTTTCAATAATGCTCATTCTCAACATCATCATATCATAATCGTAGTCAAATTCAAATTAACAAAACTCTAGGATATCTAAATTGTTGAGAATATTGATTTAAACATATTTTGTATATACTAGGGTTATATTTTTATCATTCTACTAATCTCCAATAAACTAATAAACAAAATGTTTTTATTTATTGTACACATTGGCATCATCACAGTAAAATTTCATCATTTTACATACGTTAATTCTCATTCTACTTAATTGGACATTTCATTAGTAGTACTTGTGAAGTGAACACATGTGTGCAATATTCGAGGAATGAAATTTCTCATAAATTATGCAAAAATTTATGGAGAAAATTGCAAATGACACTTATATGAATAACAATGTTATGCGAAAATTTCAATGAGAATGAAATGATATCCATAATAAAAATGTCGTAAGAGAGAATATCTAGAATAGGTTAATTAAGACTTCAGGCAGCAGCCTTTTATTATCAAGGTGTACAAAAGCTGATGTTACGCTATAACAAGTATCTCAATTAACATGATAATTAGAAATATAGAAAGACAATATAAAAAAACATAATATTATAATAATTACTATTAATTTTAAATTATAGAGCAATTAGGATAAAAACTTATTGTAATTTATTATTAAAAATATATAATTTTGTTTATTTGTTGTTTTGATAAATAAAATATGCATTCTTTTAATTTCTTTGTCATTTTTACCTTTCAGGCTTTATTTTAAGATATGCAATAACAAAGTCACTAGTAATTTTTGATACAGACACTTAAATAGTTGAAATGAGATAATGCCACTATATCTTTAACTAACTGACTGTTTTCGTTTAATTAATATTAATTTTATTATGGAATGTCTGAAAAATTAAATCCCAAATTAAAACATAGCAAAAGAAACAGCATCTTAGTTTGGCATCAGAAATCATCCTTCCATAAATGATGTGTTTTCCTTTCAGACAGTCTACATCAGTGAGTATTATCATATACTGCGCGCATATACAGGGTGTTCTCAAATAAACACACGTTTTTTAAACGAGTAATTTTTCATGTAAAACTGAGTTGAAATGTTTTTTACTACTTCTCGGTCCAGAGCTTAGTTTCTGAGATATTCAGTAATAAAGATACTATTAGTAAGACAGAGACAAACATATATTTGAAGTGAAACGGAAGATGTTTTCTCACTTTAACTATTTGTATATCTCTGTCTAACTAATAACAATTTTGATAAACCTCGAAAACTGAGCCCAGATCAAAAACTAGTACAGAACTTTTCGATTTGATTTTATGTCAGGAATAATTTTGTTAAAAGCCGTATATTTATTTTGGACACCCTATATAAAGTATACAAAATAAGCGTTCATATCTTTGAGAGAGTGCCTATTGAAGATAAATCAATTAAAAAAAATCCTGTGTTACTTTTCAAATCAGAGCTTAGTTTTTAAGACTATTAGTAATAAATATACTATTAGTTAGACAGATGCAAACAAATAGTTGAAATGAAACAGACTCAAGACATAGTGGTGTTATCTCATAAATTAACTATTCTTATACAGGGTGTAACAAAACAATCGCACTCCCTTAAAAGGGGCGATTCCTGGCTCTATTCTAAGAAGTTTTTCCTTTTGCAATTTTTGAATCTAAAGCTTAGTTTTCGAGATATTCAATAATAAAAGTACTATTAGTTAAAAAAAGACAGATAGATAGTTGAAGTGAGACAGAGAAATGCTATCTCACTTCAACCATTGGAATGTCACTGTCTAACTAATGGCATCTTTACCATTGAATATCTGAAGAACTAAGCTTTAGATTAAAAAATGCAAATAGAAAAAGTTCTTAGAATAGAGTTAGGAATCACCTCCTTTAAGGAAGTGCGGTTGTTTTGTTATACCCTGTGTAACAAATATTACCATTATTGAATGATTTTAAAACTAAGCTTCAGATTGAAAAATGATAAAATCTTAGAAGAAGGAAATTTAAAAGTTACTGCTTCTACAGGGTGTTTCAATAAGGTACGGCAAAATTTTAAAGGGTTGTAAAGGGGGTTATTCTAAGGCGATTTTTCCTTTAACATATTTTGATTTGAAATTTAGTTTTTGAGATATTTGATGATAAATGTACTATTAGTATATTGTTATAAATATTATATTAGTACTATAAATGTACTAAATAGAGACAGTCAGTTAGTTGAAACGAGATAACGCCATTCTCTTTTACTTGAACCGTCTATCTGTTTTTGCCTCACTAATAATACCTTTACCATTAAATATTTCGAAAACTAAGCTTTAGATGAAAATGTAGTAAATGAAAAATCATCTTAGAATCACACTCTCTATAATCACTTAAAATTTGGCCGTACCTCACTGAAACGCACTGTATAACCTCTAAATATTTTACCAATTGCACATTTATCGTATTCCTACTGGGTTTACTATCGTTTTTATCGTTATTATTGTTTCTCTGCATTAATATATTTATTTACAAATATCGAGAAGTAAAGGCCGGTAAAGTGTTAAAGTTTCTCCGTACCTCATTGAAACACCCTGTATAAAATAATTTTTAAAAATAAGAACTTCCTAAATGAAACTACGAAAATTAAAATAAATAAGATGGTATAGTATAGTAAAAATAATTAAATGTTTAATCATCCGTGCTTTTTTTTAATACAAATTTTCCATATCGAATGAAGCTCATGGACAATCATCCAGTACAAAGCAATTTAGAAAAATCAATTATGTATGCGTTTGAGTATGTCCAATTGATTATTATACCGTAGATATCAGAACTAGAATCTGTTGCTTGATAAAAAGTAAAACATTAATAATTTATGAATAATTGAGCTGTTATTTTTGAAAGTGGTATAAGTCCATATTTGAAGAAAAAAATAATTTATGAGTATTTCAATGCGAATAGCTATTTCTTAATAAAATATTAATTAATAATTTTTTTTTCAAATATGGATTTATACCGCTTTCAAAAATAACAGCTTAATTGTACATCAATTCTTTTATATTTTAACAATGTTGAATTTGTTGCTTTTAGTTTTTATTCAGTCTTAAATGAATAAAATTCTTCTAGGTATGCAACGGTCTAGAGATTATAATAGTTCTTGAAACATGAATTACTGTATTTAATTTCATGCATTTAGAACAGAGAATTCGTTCTGGGTGTGTGTGTGTGTGTGTGTTAATTTCTAACCCTTATAACCTTTTCACACGGAAAGTGATATTTCTGTAAATGTAAAATAATTTATTAATCGAATACTATGCATTAGATATTTTTGTTTTAAGAAAAACAATTTTTTCAATTTTATGTGAAAATATATTTCTATAATTATTTATATTATATTATTTTTTCGTAATTAAACATGGCTGTTGAATTTATCAATTTAATTTAAATTGAATATTTATTATTTTAATTTAATAAAGTTAAGGTCAATTGATTATTATATTTTTACATTGAATATTTTAGTAAAAACTTGCTATATTCAACAACACAAAAAATACTGTGTCATGTATCGCTTAAAAAGACAAATTAGAAGGTAAAATATAATAATATGAAGAAATATCTCGAATATTTTTATCGAATATATTTATTAAGTAAACATATTTTATTTTCATATTTTATCCATAAATTTAAGGGTTGTAGAGAGGTTAATTTCTAGGCGATTTTTCATTTATCACTTTTCGATCTGAAGCTTAATTTTTAAGATATTGAACGATAAAGCTATTATTATTATATTAGTTAGATACAGTCAGTCTGATAGTTAAAATTAAATAATGCTATTCTGCCTTATTTCAATTACCCGACTTTCTCTGTCTAACTAACAGTATCTATATCATTGAATACCTTGAACATTAAACCTCGGGTCAAAGTATAATAAATAAAAAATCATCTTAGAATCATCCCCTCTACATCCTCTAAAATTTATAGAATACATTATTATATTCTGTATATTATTGGTATAATTATTTATACAAGTCTAAGGTACAAATGTAGTATTTGACACATGATTTTAGAAATTTAAAAAATAAATAAAAGACAGAGAGAAATGAAAAAAAGGCGCGCGTTGCTGTTTATAAAAGTTATAATATACTGGGTGTCACAAAAAGACCGCACTTCCTTAAAGATATTCTAAGAGCTTTTTTTCTGTTGGCATTTTTTGATTTAAAGCTTTATTTTTAAGATATTCAATGATAAAGATGCCATTCGTAAGACAGAGACACTCTCATAGTTGCAGCGAGGTAGCGCCACTCTCTCTTGCTTTAACTACTGGAGTGTCTCTGCCTAACTAGGGGCATTTTTATCATTGAATATCTTGAAAATAAAGCTTTAAATCAAAAAATGCCAAGAGGAAAAAGTTCTTAGAATAGTGTCAGGAATCACCCCCTTTAAGGAGTGCAGTCATTTTGTAACATCCTGTATATTTTAATTTTTTTCTGAGAATTGAGACTCACACCACTTTCAAAACAGTTTAATTAATGAAAAATCGAATTATTTTATTAATAATTATTTATTACACTTAATAATAAGTTTACTGAGAAATTTTAATAAATTTGTTGAAAATTTTCAATAATTGAAATAAAAAATAAATTTATTAAGGTAGGCAGTAGATGATATTTATTTATAATTTAGAGAGAGTGGAACTTTTGGAAATTAGATTGTAATACTCGTGAGAATGCGTAAAGGATTCAGGATAGAATGTGATTACGTTAGTGGACTCGTGCGGTTAACAGGGAGTAACGGACAAGGTAGTCTTATATAGTTGAGAGAAGAAGAAAAGAGTAGAATAGAGTAGAGATGGAGTATAGAGTAGAAAAGAGTATAGTGTGTAGGAAAGAACGAGAAGTAATGTGTTGAACGGAATAAAGCAGGTAGAAGATAAAAGGAAAAGAAGGGGAAGGGAGTGAGAGCAAGTGATATGTACAGGGTGTCTCAAAAAATTCAATCCCAGGTGATAAGGGGTGATTCTTGATGTTAAATTATGGCAAATAGCCTTTTACTATTTGTCAATCACCAGTTTTATTCTTGAAGTATGCAACAGTAAAATTACTATTAATTAGATAGAGACGGTTAGCCACATTAATTAAAACAGAATGGAATTAATTTATTTGAATCAGCTGTCTCTCTTTAACTAATAGTACTTTTATTATTTACTATCTTGATTTTTAAATTCATTTTAATATCAGAAATCATCTTTAGCTGGGCGTACGTTTATTTTGGGACACTCTGTAGAGATGTAGAGAGAGTGAGAGAGAGAGAGAGATGTGCTACAAGCAAAATACGCTCACTCGCTTACGCGTGCATTTGCACTTTGTAATTCACCGTTGTACTTCCGTTGTCCTCTTCGTCTTCTTCTTCGTCCTCGCCTTCGTCCTCGTCCTCGTCCTCGTCCTCGCCTTCGTCTTCGTCTTCGTCTTCGTCTTCGTCTTCGTCTTCGTCTTCGTCTTCGTCTTCGTCTTCGTCTTCGTCTTCGTCTTCGTCTTCGTCTTCGTCTTCGTCTTCGTCTTCGTCTTCGTCTTCGTCTTCGTCTTCGTCTTCGTCTTCGTCTTCGTCTTCGTCTTCGTCTTCGTCTTCGTCTTCGTCTTCGTCTTCGTCTTCGTCTTCGTCTTCGTCTTCGTCTTCGTCTTCGTCTTCGTCTTCGTCTTCGTCTTCGTCTTCGTCTTCGTCTTCGTCTTCGTCTTCGTCTTCGTCTTCGTCTTCGTCTTCGTCTTCGTCTTCGTCTTCGTCTTCGTCTTCGTCTTCGTCTTCGTCTTCGTCTTCGTCTTCGTCTTCGTCTTCGTCTTCGTCTTCGTCTTCGTCTTCGTCTTCGTCTTCGTCTTCGTCTTCGTCTTCGTCTTCGTCTTCGTCTTCGTCTTCGTCTTCGTCTTCGTCTTCGTCTTCGTCTTCGTCTTCGTCTTCGTCTTCGATTTCGTCTTAAATTTCGTTGCCGTCATTGTCATTATCATTCTTACTGTCATCATTTGTAATCAATTTCACTTTTATTCTCGTCTACTGGTCATCCATAGCAGTTTATAGTTTTGATTTCTTTGTGGTGTCGTGGTCGTGGTCGTGGTCGTCACCTCCACCAAGTTCGTCCACCTTCGAATCCTCTGACACTGACAGTCAGTCGCGTGCTGACCGTCAAACTCGGCGGATGTCTATCGGAACACGGCACTCAAAGATATCGCCGAGGATAAAAGTTGTGTAACATTAAATTGTTGTTATTCGAAAAAATAATAAGGATTTTGAAGATTGAGGTATGAATATATTTGAACATAAAATTATGCTAATATATTCATTAGCATTGTAGTAAGATGTTGAATTGTAAATAGTGAGACGGTTTACATGATTTCTGTGATTTAAACTGTTTTACAAATAAACGAAGTGAAAAGTTTTATTTTTATGTAGTGGTACCGAATTTGGAAGAAGATTGGTAAATGCTTAAATTAATTTGCAGTGTGTTTGAAAATTTATAAAAGATAAAAGTGGGATCAGGCGCAAAGAGACAAGATAATAATTCAGCTAATAGATATCGATAAAGGAATTATGCTGCTACACCCTTTATACTGCGATCGTGTGGTCGATCGAGAACACATTTGACCATGTTAATTTAGTTGAAGAGAGTTCATGAGTTGTAACCACATGCCGCGTTGCGGGTCTCAGGATCCGTCGCAGCTCCAAATTATTCTTGGAAACGATTGGTAAACCACAAATTAATAAGTCTTTGGTCAAAATATTGGTCAAGAGAGGGAAACTGTCTTTTCAAAAAAGATGATTGTCAAAGACAATATGAGGAGACAACGAAGATTAATCGTCCCAAAAAGGTAATTTAATCTTTACAGATAAATTTTTATATGCTATACATGTGCGCGTATTCTTCATCTCTCTTTAAAAATATATTATAATTCTGAATTAAACATTTTTCAACAAATAAGATTTTAAACTCTTTTTTTTTAAGTTATATCTGCTTTTGTGCATGTGTGTGCAATATTAATAATTATGTATATACATTTTAAAATTTTGATGATTCACGTATATGTTGCTAAAAATTCTTTTTATTGGGTAAAAATAGAAATTAATTTGAATAAAGGTGACCATTTCTATCATATGATCCATGAAATAAACGCACTTCCTATTAAGGGATGATCCTGACACTAAACTAAGTCGAAAAGTCCCAAGCCACTTTTCAATTCGGAGCTTAGTTTTCAAGATATTCAATAATAAAGATATTATTGGTAAGACAGAGACAGACAGATAGTTGAAGTGAGATAGCACTACTCTGTCTGTACTCTGTCTCACTTCGACTGTCTGTCTGTCTCTGTCTTACCAATAATATCTTTATTATTGAATATCTTGAAAACTAAGCTCCGGATTGAAAAGTGGCTAAGGACTTTTCGACTTAGTTTAGTGTCAGGAATTGCAGGAAGTGCGTTTATTTTTCGGACACCCTGTCTAAGAAATTTGAAATATTATAGTAAATTCAAGTTCAGTTAGAGTGTAATAATGTGTGAAAGTCATTGATCTTTTTATAGGCAAAATATATATGCAAGTATAATCTAATTTCTTATTCTCGTTGTTTATCTGTGAACTTATTCCTTAAATCGGCACATAATCATCGTAAGTATGCGCACGGTTGTCAGGAATACGGAAATCATTTGCAAACAATATGCATTTTCTAGATGAATGCCTACTTAAATCTGTCTCAAAATTATATAGTTTCTACGTATTTCTGTACCTTATATCTATCAATATATTAAGAAATAAAATTTTTAAATAATTGAAAATAATTTTAAGAAACTATGATTGTTTTTAAATTTCATGTGTATATTTGTGATATTATTTATGAAAATATTATAATTTAAACATAATTCAGAGAGATGCAATATTAAGAAATATTAAAATTATTTGATAGAAAAATTTGTTTTTATATTTTTTATCATATTAGGTTTAATTTATAAATAAATCTAAGCATAAGGAATAGAGTATTGAATTGCGTTGTACGGAAGAAGATTGGCACATGACTTAGGAAATAAAAAGAATCGAAAGTAGAGCAGATATCAATGTCATTACGGTAAATTGCAGCGTCTAAGGAGAATCAAGGAAGAAAATCATCATTATTCTTTCACTCTCGCTGTATAAAATATTAGATACAGTCTGTTTTTATGTAGTACTTCCGTGCATTATAATCTTTGCTCGTTATTGTTCCTATTCTTCAACTTTTAAGTAAAAAAAATTAAAATTGTTAACAAAAATAATTGTAAATATTTTATAATCTGAATTTTTTTGAAAATTTTCAATGAAGTTTGAAGAATATTATAATATTTTAATTAAATGTAAATTTGTTTTTGGTTTCAATGTGTGTACTTCAACATTTTTTGTTATGTAGTCAAAAATTTGTAATAAACCGCAAATAATAAAATGCTTAGTTTACCATTACTATTTAATTGTATTGAATTGGTTAATTTCGTTTTTTATCTAAAAAGTTAGGTTAATTAAGAAGAATAGTCAATAATGTTAGTTTTAGAATAAAGTAATTTAGATAATTTCAAATGTTCATACGAAATTAAATATAATGGAAAAAATATCTTCCATAATTTTTTTGGAAAGAAATAGTAAATGTAATTAATAGGAGCGAAATATTTAGTGATAACATAGTGAATATATTTTCGTATAATAAAAGGTTAACAAGTCTACAAAATTTTTCTTTCGAAGAAAATCACTCGAGTGTCATTAAAATGAGTTCCACTGGCAATGGGGCACAACTACACTATTTATTTTACTTATATATACATACTTATTATAATGTGTTTGATTACAGTACTTTTTGATTTCAATAAAACTTATCTCTCTCAAACCGCAATCACTATAATATTAAGAGTTCAAGGACCGTTAATAATTGTTCTCGAAATGCAATTGGAAACATTTTGTAATTTAAAGGAAAATATTCCTTTCCTTTCTCCAGATAATAATAATATTTTTCCAGTCTTGTTTAGTCTATACAGGGTGTCTGGAAATAAGCGTAACTTCGGTTAAGGAGTAATTTCTAACACTAAACTAAGTCAAAAAATTCTTAGTCAGTTTTCAATCTAGAGCCTGATTTTTAAGATTTCAATAATAAAGATACCATTAGTAAGATAGAGACAGACAGATATTTGAAGTGAGATAGCATCGCTCTGTCTCACTTCAATTACTAGAGTATCTTTCTCTAACTAATGACATTTTTATTATTGAAAAACTTAAAAAAAAACTTCAAACTAAAAAATGCCAAGATGAAAAAGTTCTTAGAATAGCGCCAGGAATCACCCCCTTTAAGGAGGTGCGATCATTTTGTAACACCCTTATACGTACGTATAAATATAGAAATTAATTGTATTGCAAATTATTTTATATATACAGGGTATTGAAAAAATGGCGCTCTCTTTTTAAATGGTATAAACTGCTGAAGCCAGATGGAATAGAAAGTCTTTATAATTTTTGATCTGGAACTTAATTTTCAAGATATTTAATAATTAAGGTGGTATTAGCTAAAGGTGTATCTAGCTAAACTACTTTTATAATATATAAATCTTTTTAGAATTGTTAGGTTTCGGATCAAATAATTACAAAGCGATTTCCTATTCTATTTGACTTCAGAAGTGAACCACATTTTAAAAAAGGACGCCATTCTTTTAACACCCTGTATTACTCTCTCTTGCCCTTTAGCAAAATATATATTTTATAATTTCTTAAAATGGATAATATATTTTTTAACATCAATACTTTCTATTGTCTTATTATACATACGCAAATAGATTATGGTTTTCTTCGATTTCACAATATTTTATGACTTTTTAAGTATACGCGTATACTTTTCTCCGAATCGCTAATTTCCAAATTCAAATTAGAAATCTTTTAAGTCTCTCCTTCAATTTTTATAAAGCAAACAGTGGGCCTTGGAATATGAATAACCAAGAGTAAACATATAGTATATGTCAATTGCAAAAAGAAAGAGAAAAAGAATGAAGAAATAAGAGAGACGCCTCCTTCCAATATTTATTTAGAAAATACACATATGTACGTGAGTACACATACGCACATAAATTATACATTGGAGTAAAAATTAAGGTCAATTAAGAATTTCTTGAATACACAAGTAGCTATCATTACGCACGTGTATGTATACAGGAATATATTTATGATAGAGTGGTAGTTTAATTATGTGATCCATGTGATCTAGCCATTTGAATTCAGTATGCGCTGCATAGAAGAATGCACCATTAACGGGATTAAAGGATATAAAAAATGTTAGGAAGAGACAGTATAACTTCGCTGTGCTTTGATATTGTAATCGCAAGCGTAAATACTTGGTTTATGCGATCGATAACGACTGGCTGAATGCATCTTGCACGAAACTCTGGGCATCTCACTAGAAAATTCACTGGATGGTCACGCATCCAGTACTTGCACTTCGTGCGAATCACGTGTCTACTAGGAAAGTAAAAGCTATATGTATATGAGCAACTTTTCTCATTTATGAACACACCTTATATACACATACACATGCATCTAATATCGAGATATGTTAAAAATTGAATGATTCTTTTCAATTGCTAATCACGTTTAGCTAATACGATGTCCTCTTCTTTTAATTATTCCACTATTTTTTATTATGTACATGTGTATGTATACCAATCAAGTTCGCAAGGAATATTTTTCGCATCTGAAATTCTCTTCCATGTATATATCTCGTTTATTGTAATATTTTAACAAAACAATATTGAAGTAAAAGAAAAATCTTGTCTCCTTTTATTCAATTGGTCAATTGATCAAGTGTCATTTCAATAATATTAATGAGTTCGTTATAATTCGTAAAAAATTTTATAAAGTCTTATTTTTTATATTTTGAGTAGGAAGAAGGGGAAAGGGTGCGTTTTGCCAAATGAATTGGCATGAGGTTTGTTTAAGTAAAAAATCATATAAAAAAGCGTATCAAAATATATTTAGAAATAATTTTACAGTTAATAAGCTTAACAAGGAGTGCCAAGGCAATTTAATCATTCTAGGGTAATATGCTTCATATCAGGTATATTTAATTAAACAATAATATAAGGAACAATAATTGCATATACATCTTATGTAGTTTTATCTTACTATATATTTTTTTATATCTACATAATAACTAATGAGTTTAATATTAATTTAAGGGTGATCTTATATTTATGTGCTTTATTATCAATCGTGTGTTAAACAGTATTATTCAGTAAGATTGAAATTTCTTGAAACGTTGACAAATAGTATTTAAATTGGTTTAAACAATTGTGAAAAATTATTTCTTAATTTCTTAAGAGAGAAAGGAAGGTGGGAAGTGAATATAAAAAATTGTTTATTTATTTGTTTCATTATATGGGTCTTAATCGAGCTTTTTTAATATTATCTTGTAAAGATTTATGATTTGGTTTGATTTGTTGATTTTGAAAATATTTTCAAATACAAGTAACATAGTCTGAAATACACATTTCATTGTTATATTTACATAACAGTTAAATTTATTATAATAAGAGATATTAAAATATTTTTGCAAGGTTTTTTTTTTAATTCAATGTAAACTTTAATAAGTTATAAAGGTAAGAAGAGAAATAAAAGGAGGAAGAGTAAAGGAAGGCAAGAACGAATAGGCTGATAGAACTTTACCCATGAGATTCTAGATCTGTAAGTTTTTTACATGTAGTGGTAGGTTATCCGTTGACCCGAAGACCTCTTTTTAAGAAGCAACTTTAAACTGTTTCCTACTCTGGTAATGAATATTTATTTTCAACAATATACAATGTGAAGTGAGGACAGGTCGCTGTACCTTAATCTGATTTTCTTTGATACACTTGTTAGCTTTATGTATAGTCTAAAATAGTCTAAGCCCGCTTAAGGGTATGCTCTTACTTACATTGAAATTGCATATAAAATCTGATATTTTCCTCTCTTTTTCTTTTTTCTTTTTTCTGCAATATCTAAATTATGCAAATTTAAAAACTAGCAAATTATATGTAAATTACATGAAACGAGGGAGAAAACAAACTTAAATGGAATTATTGTTTTTTACTCATGATGCATATTTTTCGATTATCTGAAATTTATATAAATATAAATAAAAGAAATCAAGAAATTATGGGATATATAAAATCTTACTGCATTTGCTGATATATATTCTTGAAGAATTAAAGGAAAACAAATTTTAAAGTAAATTGTGGTTATGCACTTAATTGAGAAATGTATTTTCATGTTATATTTTAATTAAATTTTACTGTTGTGGAAGCGAATTTGTTTCAAGAGTAATTTTCCAATAAAATCAACAATTATTTTCTTGATAATTCTTCAAATGTAATATCTAAAGAATCCTCCCGTATATTATTAATGGAAAATCGCAAAGATGAGTTTTTCATTAAACTTCATCAAAGGTTACTTTGGCTTAGATAATTGTAGGTAATAGTCTGGAGTATTCTTATATGCGTGGACATAAATTTCTTTACGCGCAGGACAAAGGGAAGAACGTCAAGATTTTCTCTTTGCAGTGAAAGCACTGCTCCAAGAATTTCAGATGTAAGACTTCTTCATAAGCGTATTAATTTTATGCTGAGAAGACAAATTAACAGAGTGTTACTACTTATATTCGTTTTGTTTTAAAAAATACAGACACTCAAAGAAAGAAAGAAATAAAGAAACAAAAAAAGCTTCGTTAGGAATGTCACCACAGTAATTACGTCTGTATGCCTGTCATAATTGAACCCTTTTTCAAAGAGAATTCTAACTGGGCCACTCTAAAAACATTGTTGTGCGCAGAATGGCGAATTGCAAGATGATTTCGCCACGCCCTGGTTATTGACCAGAGCAACCCACATGGTAGACCAAACGTGACACCGCATAAAATTCTCGAGAGTTTATTAAGAAAAGAAGAGATGCAAAGAGACTTCTCCTTTACCTCTTTACCAATATTATTTATTGCTGTCAACTAAACCTAAAGCGATTTCTTTTCGAATCTTCGTCCCTTTACTTCGCTTCCTCTGTCACACGTATAAAATTCAAGTTTAGTGGATAAAATTAAGAAATTTTTCAAAATATATTTATTTATGTACGACAAAAATCATTTTTGCCTTTTGTTTTTTCTTCTCAGGACCAGTGAACTGATAGCTCTGGTGGCTATTTCTAGCACTCTCTTTTTATTCCTACATACGCGAGACTTGCACTCTCGATTAAGAGAGATGGAAGTTCGCTTGCAACCGGATGAAAATGAAGTACCCACGGCGAACCAAGTCTCTTCAGGTAAGTTTCTTCAAGTTCTTTTAACCATGCATCATGATGTCCTATTATAGATTTTGTAAATTGGATGCATTGGTAATCTATTTAATTTGTTCTGACCAACGAGGAACAGCATGTCGATGTATACGTGTCTGTATTTAACGAACAAAGTCTAAAGAAAAAATTCTAGTGGGTCTAGATTGTATTTTTCGTCGGAACCTGTAGGTAGGACCAAGTGAGAATACGACCTGCAATAGTAACAGTTAGGTCGTAGGAACAGCCGCGGGAAGGTCATTCACTCTCGATCCGATCCGTCAATAAGACAAAAATCTAGCAAAACTCAGTTGCAACTGTTACACATGCGTAACAGGGACCAGCCGGGTACAGTTACACCACGGTATATTGGAATCTCTTTTGTGCTCAATTCACAGTACTTGTCTTTTAATCCTTAGAGACTACTTACGGAAAACACAAATGGCTCGCTATACAGGGTGTTCCAAAACTTCATGTAGGTCCTTTAAAGAGGTTATCTCTTGAGTGCAAACCGAGTACCTTTTTAATCCTTTATCACTTTATAATCTGAAATTTATATTTTTAGTTATAGATAAGGACAAACATATATTTGAAATAAAACAATATTACTCTATTTTTCGTTTGCCTCATTCCAACTATCTATCTTTATTATTGAATATCGTGAAAATTAAATTCCAGAGCAAAAAGTGGTAACAAACTTTTACGAGAATTTTAAGAAACTTCTTGTATATTATAGGATGAATTTTATAAAGGTTGATTCTTGTATAATTCTAAGATGCTTTTTATTCGAATGCATACGACTTTCTTTATTTATATTTTTATATTTTATTTTATTTTTCTATAACTTTATACCTTTTCTCTCCCTTCTCTCTCTCTCTCTCTCTCTCTCTCTCTCTCTCTCTCTCTCTTTCTCTCTTTTTCACTCTGTTTCTTATCTACTTCCACCTCTATAAGACTCTATTTTCTGCGTCTCTATGCCATGACCGCGAACTTCCCGGTTGAGTCAGGTCAAGGTGTGAGAGTGAACGTACGAAGGACTCGCGAGAAAACCGTGCAAGTTTCTCACATTGCTGCTTATAAGGACACAGTTCTCTTTATCTCTCTCCTGATCTACAGGTAGCAGCAATCTTTTTATACTTAAGTACTTGGCATTTGACGTCTTGACGTATCAAGGTATCTGCTTTTGTTTAAAAAAAAACTCTTTATGCCTGAAAATAGTTAAAATTGCTTTGAAACTTTGGACGTTCTTCATCTTATTTCACAAGTACCGAGAAACGAAATCGTGCGAGATTTCGCAGCAACGCTGGATACCTCATTTGCCTGTAATCACGCGTTAATTAGCCACGCCACTTTACAACATATTATGTCTTCTTAATTGGCCGCAATTTAATTCGTAATGAAGTTCCGGCTTTACTTAGATCATTCCATTTTTATCTTTTTTTTTATTTTATTTTTCTATTCTCAGATTTTTCTATTAAACCAGATTTAAAAGATTTAAAAGGATTTTAAATCGAACAAACTTTGATCTGCCTATATTTCTCATATGAAAGCAGTGAATTAAGCTGCTTACTTTTCTTTTCGAAATACGAAAATTTCCATTCTTTCTTTTATATTTCTCTTAACCTTAAAAGTCATGACCGATTAGACGTAATAGAACAGTAGGAAGTAACCATGAGATGAATTAAAGTCGAGAAGTGAAACTAACTGTCACCTTTACCGATGACAATTTTTCATCAGTCGCATTAGGAACTATATTTTAATAGTAATAGTTCAGGAAAAGTAGATTGTAACTATTAAAGAAAGTTTGAAAACAGTTTTTTTCGAAGCTATTCAAATGCATTAGATTATGAATTAAATGATGAAAGTCAAAATGTTCGTGGCATAATTTTATCAATACTAAAATAGTGAATTAAATTCAATGACCACGAACAAGATTAGACTAAAAGAAAGTTTAAAATTAGCCGTGAATCATTTCGAAAATCATAACATAACAGTGAAAGGAACTACTTATAGAAATAAATAAATAATTTGGAAGAGAAAAGAAGAAAATTAAAAGAAATAGTACCTTTTGTGGACAGAGAATGTTACTTTTAGTACTAAAAGTAATTCAATTTTTAACGTAATTATTATTATCATTAATTATTACTTTGATTTTGATCTTTTAATATTCTGTATGTATATTTTTAATGTGAGATATAGCTTTCACTAGTTGTAACAATGTGCATATTCCTAAAACTAAAAAAACATTATTCTAACATTAAATAATAAATAATAATAAATAAAAAATCGTCTGAGAATTCTAGAATCTTAGAATCCTTCTACAACCCTTTCAATTTATGTAATATGTCATTGTTACACTTTGTATAAAAGATATGGGATAAAAAGAGAATGGGATAATTATCAATTATAATAATAAATTATAACATTAAACATTAATAAATTATAATCATAAATAACAATTTCAAATGGTAAGAAAAACACCTGTCGTTTAGAATTACTCACTGAACATTCGGATAATTACGAATGTGAGTTTTCGAAGCGCTTTCATTTTCACAACAATTTTCATACATTATCTACTTTTAGTTTCGCTGATATACGTAAAGATTTTATAGAATAGACACTAATAATTCAGATTTCCTCTTCTTTAAACCGTTAAAGAGTTCTACTATTCTTTGTCATATTTAGTTTTTTGTTTGTAGATTTCTGATATTTTAAAAGAACTGTTTTATAAGTGCATTCAATTTCTGTGGAATCATTAAGAACATTTGGAAAATTACCCTTCTACAATCATTTGTAATTAACTCATTATGACAGAAAAACTTTAACATTTGTCAGACGAAGGACATCACCTCACTTCAATTATCGGAGTGTCTGTATTTACTTAATGGCACCTTTAATTATCTTAATTATAATAATCTTAATCATCTCATCTTAAAAATGAAGTTTGAAATCACAAATTCCCAAGAGAAAAAAATTGCGAAAAATTAAAAAAAATATTTTAAAAATTGTAGAATTGCGTCAGGAATCATTCCTCAAAAAGGTCCGCTTTTTTTCAGAACACCCTGTATACTATATATTAAGTATATTTTTTTTATTAAAAATGAATTAAAATTATTAAATATCTAGAATATTTCGATGTGTTACGACGAAATTTTCAGAGGTTGTAGAGGCGGTGATTCTAAGAGGATTTTTCATTTACCACATTTTGATATGAAGTTTAGTTTTCGAGATATTTAATGCTAAAGGCATTATATTAGTTAAACAGAGGTAATAGATAATTGAAGTCAGATAGATTAGAATTGTTTGACTGTAACCGATTAACTGTCTCTATCTAACTAATAATACCTTTATCATTAAATTTTTCAAAAATTAAGTTTAAGATCATAATGTGGTATATGAAAATCGTCTTATAATCATACCATCTACAACCCCTTAAAATTTCGTCGTACCGCAATGAAACACCCTGTATATATCTTGTTAAAATTTACATTAATGATTCTTTTTCAAAAATGGATTTATACCACTTAAAAAAATAGTAATCCAAATGAATTTTAGGTATGATCAGCGTGTATGTGACCTCGATAATGAATAACGCTCCATTGAAGAGTCTTGCGCTTTTATGCGAAAAACTAAACTTACATAGTTCGTACTATGTACATTTCCCTGGACATGTTACTTAAATTTCATATAATTGATTGCTATTAGTTAAAATCAGAGATAATGACCAAGAATATGCTTATTACTTTCTCCGGTTTTTCTCTTAACTTTTTCACTATTTTTAAAAATTTGTTGATTAATATAAAACAACTAATATAAAATTTTTTTAATCTGAAAATCTCGAAAGAAAATACAGGTAGCTTAAAAAAATCAAACAGTACTTTAGAAACTTAAATGTGTATATTAAGACCATCTTGAAGTTCATTATTGTAAGTTTAATAAAGAATTAACTTTAACATTAGGCTTTAGCGCTCAGAAGGCATTATTCATCATCATCAAAAATAAAACAATCAAAAATCGTCAAGTTTACAACCTAATATAAAAGCTTAGAGAGTTTATTTTTCTAATGCTTTCTTAAAAAGATTCATGTGTTGCTTAATTCATTTGCTTTGTATGTAGTTAGGACTGTAGAAAAATTAAAATCATAAAAATGTCGTAAAAATATGATCTTTATAACTCCGTTGATTTCATTAATTTAAAAAATTTTTATTGTTTTACTTAAAACTTAAATATTATCATACAATTTAAAGAAAAATGTATAGTTTCTTTAAAAACAATCACGGCATAAAAGTTTTAAGATTTGATAATAATGCTTTTTAATATTTTTTATTTAAATTTTTGGAACATGATTTACTCAAAAATTATATTTTAAATTTCTATAATATTTTATTCGAAAATCAGGTATTCCTTTAATTTTGTTATTGCAGTGTATTTAATATAATAAAGAAATTGTTATATTGTTCGAAGTACTGTAAATTGATTGAAAAGCAAATATAATTAATTGATACTGATGGTTTTATGTTAAAATTGAAAAAAATTCAAGATTTATTGAGCGAGAAGGAGGAGGTTATGGCGAACTAAAGATGGCGTAGCTTCCTTTTCCTGGATGATGAGTGTGTATCTGTAGGTCTTGGACAGTTTGCTTCTTACTGCAAACTGGTAGTAAAGTGGAGCAACCAGACTTGTTTGCATTTTTCCGACCGCCAATCCGTTCATTCCTTTACTTGGTCAGTCGTGAAATAGCGCACATCTTGAAATGCGGTCAACCGTCCATTCTTGTTAATCCATTATGGCGATGGCCATTCACTTCTCGTCTTTTATTTTCGTTTTTGTTTTATTTTCTCTCTTTTCTCGCTGCGCGACCCAAATCAACTCTGCAATTCTCGATTAATCCTTTCATAAATAATTCACGAAGTCTTCCGAGTTTCCTAAAATTTAATTCTTTACATAAATCCATATACATGATCTTTCTCAAATAATAATCTGTAAAGGTTTGTAATAAATTTGATAAATAAGAGAATTCGAAAAAGATTGTACATTAAATTTTTGAAATGATGCTACAACAGAGCTGTTTCTCTTTTCTTCCATAAGTTTGTGTCACAAACTTGACAAAAATGACAGTTTGAATTATTTTTAAAATCATAAAACAATTAAATTTCATTTGATCTGAAAGAATTTAAGAACTTAAATCTTTACACTTTTTGCGAAAACCACAGTTGATTAGTACATTTTTATTTTCTTGTACATACAGGGTGTCCGGAAATAAAGGAGACATTTTTTGAGGGGTAATTTCTGAGGCCATTCTAATAATTTTTTCCTCTTGGCATTTTTTGATTTGAAATTTCATTTTCGAGATATTCAACGATGAAGATACCACTAGTTAGACAGAGACACTCCGATAGTTGAAGTGAGATGGCGCCACACTGTCTCGCTTTAACTATCGGAGAGTCTCTGTCTAACTAATGGCATCTTTATCGTTGAATATCTTAAAAATAAAGCTTTAAATCAAAAAATGCCAAGAGTAAAAAATTTTTAGAATTAAGTCAGGAATCACCCCTTAAAAAATGTTTCCTTTTTTCCCGGACACCCTGTATACTTCTTTTTTTGGCTTGCATATTTTCTTGGCTGTTAAAGGAATTCTAATGTTGATCATTAAACAATTACAAAACATATTATTAAATAACGAAAAACTTTTATCCATGGAAGAAGTTTGATTCTTCATTTACTCTAGTACGATATACAAGGCGTCCGGAAAAAAAGTGAACCTTTTTTCAGGGGTGATTCCTGCCGCAATTCTAAGAGTTTTCTCTCTTTGGCAAAATTTTTTGATTTGAAGCTTTATTTTCAAGATATACAATAATAAGGATGAGATTAGTTAGGCAGAGATTTTCCGATAGTTGAAGTGAGACAGAGTGCTAAATCTCACTTCAACTATCTGTCTGTCTTTGTTTTACTAATAATACTTTTATTATTGAACATCTTGAAAACCAAGCTCCGAATTGAAAAGTGGCTAAGGACTTTTTGACTTAGCTTAATATCAGGAATCACTTGTTAACTGGGTATGCGTTTATTTCCGGATATCTTGTATAGTTATTTAGCATTTAATAATCATAAAATATTATTAAATCATCAATAATCATTAAATAATAAATTTAATAATTAACAAATAACATTTAATAATTACACTTATTACAAAATATACAATATGATTCGTAATAAAAATTTGAATGAATCTCATAAGTGACATTTACACATACTTTAATAGAGAAAAAAATTTGCATGCTATACAAGAGGTTAAGTTGAAAAACCACTCTCTACTCTTGTAGCTTCTAAAATTAATAATCTCGATTCTTACTTGACATTAGTGGATGTTAATTTATACGAATGTCAATATACATGTTTTCTTAAGAGCGCCTACATCGTGGGTTAAAAAATTCTGCCTCTCTCGCCGTCTGACACTATATAGGGTATTACAAAACGATCGCACTTCCTTAACCCATTCGAGACGACAATTTTTTTCGAACGCGGTCCCCAGGAATGAATTTGTTTTTTTCTATGCTTTAGAGATACCATTACTACACACATAGTGTGCAACCGGTTTCGAATGGGTTAGAAAAGGTGTTTCCTGACGCTTTTATAAAAACTTCTTCTTTTGGCACTTTTTAATTCGAAACTTGATTCTCAAAATTTTCAATAATAAAGATGCCATTAATTAGATAGAAACACTCTAATAATTGAAGTGAGATGGTGTGCGACTCTGTTTCACTTCCAATACTGAAGTGTCTCTATCTAACTATTGATATCTTTATCATTGAATATCTTGAAAATAAAGTTTCAAATTTAAAAAATGCTAAAAGGAAGGAGTTCTTAGAATAGCATCAGGAATCACTCTTTTTAAATTTTTAAAGGAAATACGATCATTTTGCAATGCCCAGTAGATGGAGTGGATAGACGGGTGTCTATAAGAATTTTCCTCTTCACATTAAGCAAAACAAAAAGAAAAAAGATATATACACATTTCTTTTCTCATTTAAAATAAATATGAAGATTGTTTAAACAAATAACAGTGAGGTAGTAAATAATAAGTGGCAGTAAAAAATAATTTAAGTTTTCTTTCTCTAATTTGGAATTGGGAAATAATATTCATTAGAAACAAAAAAGTATATCTATATAAAATAATA
Source organism: Sclerodermus sp. 'alternatusi' (assembly GCA_037305995.1). NCBI lineage: Eukaryota > Metazoa > Arthropoda > Insecta > Hymenoptera > Bethylidae > Sclerodermus > Sclerodermus sp. 'alternatusi'. Next base: position 466,397 of record JBBEEM010000016.1, on the reverse strand, counting down.
AATAAAATATTACGTAAATAGCAATCTAATAGCTATATTTCGAATTAATTATAGACAATTGATAATTCTTGAAATGTGGCGTTGTTTGAATTGAGGAGAATAAACAGAAAATCGTTATCGAAAATTGATAATATTAAAAATGTTGTTACTAATTTTTCTACAGACTTACGTATGTATGTTACCAATCCATACCAAGTGAAGAATTTCGCATAATTACAGAAGTTCTCGACTGGATTGTTATAGTTGGAACTATCTAAATAGAATTACAGTTAAATTTAGAGGTGTAGCACAGTTATAAGGATCTGCAACGTAATATGTCTATACTGACAGAAGTCTACTACCACAGCTATTGCAATTGCCACCGTCGGCCTACATTCGCATCTCGCGAAAGTTACCCTTGACTTTTTCTCGCACCTTTCTTTTTACATTCTTGCCTCTCCAGTCTGCCCTAGACTTGTCAACCGGAAACATTTCTTATTTTTCTTATTGAAACCCAGTAATTGTTGTCCAGACCCACACATATCGCCATATAATTTAACTTCTATCTTCACGCGTACACGCACATGCACAAACATTTATACAATTGTATTATATAATTTCCTCTTTGTTTCACTTATTTCCTTTGAATAAAGTGAACTTCATTTTAAATGCATTCACTCATTTCATGTATATTGTTGGTTCTCTTTATCATTTTTACTTACTTGAAAACAAATTTTCATATTATACGTATTTACACATAAAACTAAATAAACACGTACTTATGTTTCTTATCTTAAATATTCTTGGGAGGAGATTTTTCAATAAAATTTCCTTTTCTTATTGTGCTTTTTTATTTAATATGCCAATATTATAACTATGCAAGTTATAACAATTATTGACAGAAAAATTTTAGGGCCTATAGAGGAGATGAATTTGGCACGATTTTTCATTTACCACTTTTTAATCTGAAGTTTAGTTTGTAAGATATTTAATGATAAAAATGCTATTAGTTACACAAAGATAATCCGATTGTTGAAATCAGACAAAGTGGTGCTACCTTACTTTAACTATCAGACTGTTTCTGTTTAACTAATGGCTTATTTATTATTGAATATTTCGGAAATATAAAGTTTTAAATAAAATATATCAAAGGAAAAAATGTCTTAGAATTGTATCAGGAATTACTCCTTAAGAAAGGCAGCGCTAATTTTTAGACATTATGTATACAAGAAGAAACATCTTTTCTTTTATTGTTTTTCCTTCTTTTTGTGATTTATATTGAAAATACTGAAATGTTGGAAATCAAGAAATTTGTCTAGAAGTAGCTAATTTTTATTTTATAATTCACACTTCAATTTGTGTAATTGAAACAGACTATTTCAGTATTATACAGGGTGTTTTGAAGTAAACGCATGGTTTTTGAAAGGATTATTCCTAATGTAAAACTAAGTCGGAAAGTCCTTTACCACTTTTCGATCTGAAGCTTAGTTTTACGCAGACTCAGCATTTTTTAAAAAATCATTAGAGCCTAATTTCGTTCAGAAATAATATGAAATATGGTTATAATTTTTCCAAAAATATTATTCTACTTTATCTCAAATCACATAAAACAGAGCAAAAATTAGTTTATCGTTTTTCGTATACATGAGTAACACTAAAATGATTATAAGAGTAACAAAAAAAGAAATCTTTTTTCTTTATCGCACTTATTATGCTAGTAACGTTAGGTATTCTGCTTACAAAGGAAGCACGTGAGGTGTAAGTGACCGATTTTTATTAAATTTGGTAGATAGAATACTATTTTGGTAGTAAGAATACTATTTTGAGCATTTATTGAGACGCTGAATATTTTTTTAGTTATTAAAGTTCAGAGAGTGCACCCATTCAGTTACATACGGTTGTCAAGCCAAAGATCGAAGGTTCAAATCTCGGTGAAAAAATATTTCTTATTTTGTTTTCCACATATTTACACTATTATTTAATATACGTAGAATTTAGATTAATGAAAATAATTCAGAATAATAAAAAAAAAAAACAGTCAGAGTAAGAATGACTATTAAGTAACGTGTAGTTGTTAGTGTGTACGACATTTATTCTGCGAACTGAAGTTTAAGCCTCATTTGTGGATCATTTTTTACAAAGGTAAATCATCATATATTGGTATTCAATATCCCCTCATTTAAATTTAAGTTTTGTATTTTCCTTTCATCTTCTATTTTGCTAAAAAAAAAGGCTAAAGCACAAATTAAATCTGAGAAGTACTAAAAACTCTCCTTCTTTTAATTAGAACTCGTTAATGTACTTATTTCTCTACTACTGACGACAATTTTGATTTTGTCGATTCAATATTACTTCCTCTATCCACAAGAAAGTTCTTCCTTCAATAGCAATTTAACTTGAAAAAAAAACTTGTGAGTGTTTAAAAATTATGTCAAAATTAAAATTAAATTTCATTTTCTTTTTAGAACTTTATATTATGCAAAAATGTTCTATGACTATAAATTTAATAATAACGATTAGACTCTTAATATAATATAATATAAGAATATAATACAATATAAGAATGTTAAAAGAATAATTAATAAATAAAAAGAACCCTTTGAATAATAAAAAATTATGAAATTTGGTACAATCACAGTCCTAAGTATTTTAAAGTCTTCTTCCTAATAGTAAAGATGCCTTTTAACATCCACGAAGATATTGATCACTTGTCTTCTGCTGTGAGTTTTCTATGAGATATTTAGTTATTCTATAATGATTATATTTAAAAATGGCAGTTACATTTCTCGGTTTTCCAATTACACTAATTAAAATGAAATAATGATTAATATTGTAATTATTTAAGTTCGCCGTTTATGATGCATGTTTAAAGGTATATTGTGTGTAAAATTAATCTAATCTCTAAATAATTATATAAATTTTATAAATTATAGTAAGATAATTTTATTATATAAAATGATGAATAATTAATTTTTGTACATATTAATAGTGTTACAGTTTAAGTTTTTATATGCATGATATTATTACATTACAAAGAGGTACAGTAAAATTTTAAGGGGTTATAAAAGGAGTGATTCCAAAACGATTTTTAATTTACCACATTTTGATCTGAAGCTTAGTTTTAGAATAATCCTATCTACATTCTCTTAAAATTTTACCGTAACTCATTGATACACCCTGTATACAGGGTGTCCGGAAAAAAAAGAGACATTTTTCGAGGGGTAGTTCCTCATGCAATTCTAAGAACTTTTATCTCTTGGCATTTTTTGATTTGAAGCTTTATTTTCAAGATATTCAATGATAAAGATATCATTAGTTAGACAGAGACACTCCGATAGTTGAAGCGAGACAGAATGGCGCCACTTCGCTTCACTATCGAAGTGTCTCTGTCTAACTAATGGCATCTTCATCGTTGAATATCTCGAAAATGAAGCTTTAAATCAAAAAATGCCAAGAGAAAAAAGTTCTTAGAATTGCGTCAGGAACCACCCCTCAAAAAATGTCTCCTTTTTTCCGGGCACCCTGTATAAAATGTAACAGTGACATGTTCCTTAAATTCTTTTATTATTTTCGATCTGAAATTTAGTTTTTAAGATATTCAATGACAATGCTACTATGAATTAGGAAGAGATTATCAACTGGTTAAATAATAGAGATAACACCATTCTACTCACTTTAACGAGGTAATTATCTCTGTCTAACAAATAGTAGCTTTATTATTGAAAATCATAAAAATTAAGCTCAATATTGAAATATACCTCTATAACTCTTTAAAGTTTCGCTTAACTTTAACGTTTTACTGAGACATTCTGTATATAGATTTTCTAGTAACGTTTTTAATTAAAAATTTATGTAGATTAGTAAGATATATAATATATATAGGGTATCCGGAAATTATCGCGCTTTTTTAAAGGGTAGATATCTGAGTGTAAACCAAAACTTTATTTTTTATTTATAAGGGTTTTTTCTCTAAGTGGCATTATCAACTGTTTGTTCATGTATTAGCATAAGATATGACGTCAGACTGCTGTAACTTTAAGAGAAAAGAAATTCAGTATATTTAAGAATTCTTTAAAAAATTTTATTTCAAATGTATGTTCGTTATAATTTTTAATACTTAGTTGTATAATTACTTAATCTCTGTCCACTTTAGGCAAATTTTATGTAAATAATTAAAATGAATACAATAACATTCTCTTAAATTGATATTAATAATTTAAATTTCATTTATATTTTACAGAAAAAATAAATGAAATAATATTTATTGGTTAAAGACAGTTGTTTTTAAATTCTATCAAGTTTTTTTCATTTATATAACACTATTGGTTTTATTCGTTTATTACGGACTAAGTTTATATTAAAAAATAATTAATTCACTTATTAGAATCACCATTAACTTTAAAATTCATAGCAGATTCTTCTTATATCTCTGATTTTTCTTTTTTTTTTTTTTAAGGAAAAGTACTGTTTTCTTTAAATTAATAATTAATGTGAATGGTGAACTTAACTACAATTGTTAGTACACATACTTTCACACATTTTATTGTTCTTCGCTTCAAATCACCAGTATACACAATGCTTTAACACTTTCTCACCTCTCTCATGAACTAATTGTTTTTATGCAAAACCCGGCTAAATGAACACTATTATAAACAAAAAAAGTCTAATAAACAAACCAAAATTGTCCGTACGATTAGAAACATGTATATACTAATGTCAATTCTGCATTTACCGGTATTCTAATTTATTTAATTTTTCTTAAAAATTCAGATAATTAGAGTACTAGTTTTTTCAAATCATACCCTACATTCAAAAGCATGCTAAAAAAATTAATAATAAATATTACCTGAATTTATCAAAAAATTAGATAAATCATAATACCGGTTAATAGAAAATTATCTTTTGTTTATATATGCATTAAATCATTTACATAATATTGATCTATTAATTAGACAGGTGTAAAAATCTTGTGCATACTGATGATTTGAAGTTAAAAACAATAATCACGTGACAAATGTGTATTAATAATTCTGATAGAGTATATCATTTGTATTATTCATTTTTATTAATTTGGAAAAAGAAGTGCTTTCATTTAATAAAATAATTAGAGACGCGAGAAGAATTTTCTATGGATTTTTAAGTTAATGGTGAGCTTAATAAATGATTTTATTATTTTTTAATGTATAAAATGACAATAAATAAAATTAATAGTTTCTAATAAATAATTAGAATTTCTTTTATTTTTTTCGTGAAATAATAAAAATTTCAATTTTTTACATTAGAAAATAAGAATGTTTTTGTTGTTTGTTTTAATAATATTCAATTGATATCTACTCAAAATGGGTATAATAATTAAATAATTAAATAACGAAGTTTTTTAAAGCATTGTGAACGTATGTTGTATAAGATTTTTAAAAAGTTAATTAATTTTGGAGCGTCAAGTTATCCACATATATTTTAATGTTTAGGTGTTGCTTTGTTACCCTCATATCGGAAAAACTCAACAAAATTACCAGCTATTTCCTGACACCACGTATAATGTATATATTAAATCTTTAAAAATATATAGTACTTGTTTTTTTACTTTTTTTCAGAAGATATCCAAATGAATTCTGGCCCAAATGGAATTGTTCATTATTCAAATGTGCAACGTACTAATACTGAAACGGTAAATTATTTAATAATTTTTTATTTAGCTATTATATTTATAAATTACATAATAATTATGATTTTTTAAAATTAATTACCTTTAGTATGGAATTCAGTAGAAATTCCTATTGCAATTTTTAGAGTTTGCATTTCGTTTCAAAATGCAGTGAGTGTACATTCAACGAATAATTTGTTGTGAGTTGCTTGTTTGTTGTTTGTTGCTTTTAAACAGATTAGTTCTTTAATTTATCATTCTTATTTATCATGATCCTGTTTATCATATTATGTTCTTATTTATCACTTATTTATATTTAAGATGCTTATTAAAGATTCTATACAATTGGCATGGTAAATTATCAGTAAAAATTTGATACTCGAGACACGTAGTAGTGAATATTTATGTATTAGGAATGCTTGAAAAATATATTATACTATTATATTATATATTGGGTGTTCGAAAATTCGCGTATTTTCTTTAAAGGGATATTCTTGAAGGTAAATTACGATGAAAAATTTTTTATCATTTTTTGATTCGGATCTCAGTTTTTGAGATATTCAACAGGAAGAATACTATTAATTAGAGACAAACCGATAGTTAAGGTAAAATAGATAAAAGATAAAGTAGTGTTATCTCACTTTAATTATTTATCTATCTCCATTTAGCTAATAATTTCTTTATCATTGAGTATCTCGAAAATTAAGCTTCGGATCGAAAAATAGTAAAGGACTTTTCGACTCGATTTACTCTCAGAAGTAACCCTCTTAAAGAAAGTGCGCAACTTTTTACTCTCTTTCTCATGATTTACTGTAGTTTCTAACGGATGTTAAATTATCTGTGAAAAAGAAGGAAGATACGCTCCACCCACCATCTCATTCTTACTTGATAGCGTGATGTATACGGCTCCAATAGTTATTAGTCAAAAGTCATTCGTCATTAGTCAAAACATATAAATCTGTTATTATTCTAATATATCAGTTTTTATTCATTTTTGGAAAAAATGATTCAGGACTTTTCGACTCAGAATAGTCAGATTTATAATAGGTTATAACAATGTGCCATACTATAGATACACTCTGTATAATAGGATCAGTTATTAATCAAAAATTAGGTTGAATTGTTTATTTTTTTACAGTACGAAGAATCTGAGTTTTTCAATGTGGACGCTTTAAATAACACTAAGAGGGCAGCAAGAGAAGTCTTGTTTTTCAATCGTGTACCGAAAGTTGGGTCTCAGACATTTATGGAACTTCTACGACGGTTATCTTTGAGAAATGGATTTTCTTTTAATAGGGATCGGGTACAAAGAGTAGAAACGATAAGATTAGCTCCAATTGAACAGGTAAATAATTTTTTTAATTATTGTTTCTTTTTATTATTTTAATTAAAAATTTTTTTAATTATCTATTTAACATGTTAATATACTGTATTTCAACAATTTCAAGTTTGTTCTTTTTCACTTAAAAGAACGTAAAATAAGAAAAAATAAAGAAGAAAACTTTTCAAATGTGAAGATCTTTTTTAGTAAATTTCAATTAAAAATTATGAAAATTATTTGAGAAAGTTGGTATTTATAATAAATCTATTAAAAAACCTGACATACAATTACATTTTATACATTATAATTACATTGTAAGAAATACCAATGTATATTGGTCTATTTCTTAAATATTTGGCTTAAAATGTTAAGTCTTTACCTCCAATCATTTACAAGTTTTGACTTCAAATATATTTCTATATAAAAAACAGTATAATCCCTATCCGTGGAATTTTATTTAAAATAAATAACGTTCTTTTTTATATAGACAGGGTGTCTATATAAAATAAGCGTACTTCTTGTTAAAGGTTAATTCCTGATACTAAAATAAGTCAGAAACTCCTTAGCCACTGTTCGATCCGGAGCTTAATTTTTTATTTATTAAGGGTTCTTATACATAATTTTATTGGTTGTAATTTGTGGGCTGAAAATCAGATATGACATGAAGTCATTGTGACGTCAGCGGGACAGCACTGTAATACTTAAAAAAAAATACAAATTACTCCGGATTCAAAAATTAGAAAAATTAGACTTGCTAATAATTCTAAGCTCTATAGAACATCCTCAAAGTTCTGATTTATCGTCTTCTCAATAAAAAACATTCTGTCTTCAAATTAATCAAAATCACTATCACAAACTAATGCCAGACTTAACCACAATTATCAATAAATACACAAGTCACTTCAAATCACTAGTATGCACAATTTTTAACAATATATTTATTTCAAAAATTAATAGTTTTTACGAGAAAACGCGAGTAAATCAGAAATTTTAAAACCCAAATTGTCTAAATAACAGGCGTATATTATCCATGTGATTATATGTAAATTTGAACAAATTACTCAATGTTTAAGAATATGTTTAAGAATTTTTTAATATATTATATTAAAAAATCTGATATTGATAAGTGAAGAACTGCAGTTTGTTTACATGCGTGTGCAATCGCATGGACAACATCTATTTGTTAATTAAGCAATTTAAGTCATAAAATTTCTGATTTACTCGCGTTTTCTCGTAAAAGCTATTAATTTTTGGAATCGATATTTTGTTAAAAATTGCGCGTACAGTGATTTGAAGTATATTTATTTATTTATTTATTTATTTATTTATTTATTTATTGAAGCCTATTTTTTGATAATTGTGGTTAAGTCTGGCATCAGTTTGTTATAGTGATTTTGATTAATTTGAAGAAAGAAACGTTTTTTATTGAAGAGACGAAAAATTAGAACTTTGAGGATCTCCTGTAGAGCTTAGAGTTATTAGCGAATCTAATTTTTCTAATCTTTTATTCTGGGGTAATGTTTTTTTTTTTTAAGTTTTACAGTGCTGTACCGCTGATGTGACAACGATCTGACATAGTAAAGATCTTATATAGACTTATAAATATTGATTGTGGGAAAAAGTCAGGTCTGAAGGTTTTTACAGTTTTTAGACGGCTATAAAGCTTCATAATGTTATATATGAAATAAAAGATATTGGACTATTAAATGTTATGGTAGCTTATTGAAAAGAGAGACCCTTAAGTTTTGTTCTTTTAGAATTCATATCAAACAAAATATATTTGAGATTTAAATCTAATTAATGAAGAGATATTTTTAAATATAAGTCTTTCAAATGTTCTGATTAATTTTATATATTTTTAGCTCCAGTTAGCCAGAATGGTCAGCAGTTATTTAGAACCATCTGTTTACGTCAAGCATGTTTGTTTTACAAATTTTACTGAGTAAGTGTTAAACATATTTTAAATCTAAATAATATTGTAGTATAATATTGCATATGAATATAAATGTTTTTTTGCCTTCAATTTTATACTAAAAATCAAGATCATTTAAGCAAAATTGTACACTTACTAATCCTATGTTTTTAATTTATTTAAATTAATTTTTTTAAAACATTTATTTAAATTGTGTATTTAAATTATCAATATATTATATAGAGTGTCCGTAAAAAAGTGGACCTTCTTTGAGAGGTGATTCCTGATGCTATTCTAGGATGTATGAAGTATCATTTTCAAGATATTCAACATTAAAGATAACATTAGTTAAGCAGAGACAGTTTGATAATTGATATGAGATAGAGTGGTGCTAAATCACTTTAATTATCGGACTCTATTTCAGATAGAAACTAACTAGATTAATAAGAGTTAAATAACTAATGGCACTTTTATTGTTGAATATTTTAAAAGCGAAGCTTCAAGTCAAAAATTGTAAAAAAGAAAAATTTCTTAGAATAGCATTAGGAATCATCCATCAAAAAAGGTTCACTTTTTATCGAACTCCCTGTTCAGGTACACAAAAAGTAAATAGGGTATTTCAATGAGATACGGCCAAACTTTAAGAGCTTGTAGAGGGGGTATAGCTAAGAGGATTTTTCATTTACAACAATTTGATCTAAAGTTAATTAGACAGAGGCAGTTAATTGGTTAAATAAAGCCATTCTGTCTCCATTCAACTAGTTATCAGTCTCTGTCTAACTAATAGTACCTTTATCATTAAATATCCTGAAAACTAAGCTTTAGATTAAAATATGGTAAATGAAAAGTTTACTTATAATCATCCCCTCTATAACCTCTTAAAGTTTTGCTGTACTTTACAAAAACACCTTGTATAAAATTTAATTAAAAAAGACGAGAAATTAAGGAATCTTTGCTATTTTTTTTTCAAGCATTATAGTACTTAAGTATATAGGATATTCAAAAATTTGCACATTTCATTTCAAGGATGACTTCCCGCAGATAAACCTAGACGAAAAGTGTGTTACCACTTTGTAATTCTCAGTTCAATTTTTGAGTTATAAGGATTTTTTTAAATGAAATATTATGGACTGTCGCTCACAAAATGGATTCATGAGTGACATCAGAAAAACATCAAACTGGTATAACATGGTAGGACAGCACCGTAACACATTTAAAAAAATTACTGTTCATCCAAAACTAAAAAATTAGAAAAATTATTTAATAATTATATACTAAATATTTTCCCTTGTTTTAAAATATTTTATTATATAATTATTTAAATAGTTTTCCTTTTTTACTACATACTAGTATGCACGTTAATCTTCAAACAAAAATGCAATAATATTTAAGATTCACCATATTAATTGTAATATTCCATAGAAGATCCTTTTCATGCTTCTGATTTTTCTCTTTAAAAAAGGCACTTGTCTTTCTTCTATTAATAAAAATGACTAACGAGAACTTATAGTTAACTGAACAACAATTGTCAATAAACATACTTGTCACTTCAAGTCACCAGTTTCAATACCTTTTTAATAATTTAGCAGCTTGATATATTAATCATTTTTAAGCAAAACGCAAATAACTAAGCAGTTTTACAACTACAAAATCTTATTACTAAACCAAAATTGTCCTTGCGATTCCATGCATACGTAAAACAATTACAAGTAAAAACTATTATTCTCTATCTACCGGTATTAAATTTTCTGACTTTCTTATAAATTCATACAATTAGTATTATTGAATTTCTAATGTATTGACCATATCCAATATTTAAGAGTATGGAAATTTTTATTAAATGAAAGAAAGAAGTACCTTATATTGAAAGAAAGAAAAATTAGAGGCATGACAAGGATCTTCCACAAATTATTACTGTGAAAAAGGTGAATTTAGGAAATTGGCGTACATGTTACTGTACAGTGAAAATAAAGAGAGTTCTATATTTAAGTAATTATATAATAAAATATTTTAAAAAACGTGAAAATATTTAACATAAAATTGTTAAATAATTTCTAGAATTATTTAGTCTTGGGTGATCCGTATTTTTTTTAAAGGTATTATGATGCTGTTTTACTGACGCTAAAATTACGTCAATAATTATAATAGCCACGCAATAAAAATACATTCAAAAATACCCTTTTAACTTAAAAATTAAGCTTCGGTTTGCAAAGTGGTAAAGGACTTTTCGTCTTGGTTTACCCTCAAAAAGTTACCCTTCAAAGAAAGTACGTAAATTTTTGAATACCCTTTATGTATAATTGATTTTTAAATTATTTTTTGGGTAGATTCAATTTGCCAGAGCCTATTTATGTGAATCTAGTGCGAGATCCCGTGGAAAGAGTGATTTCATGGTACTATTATGTTAGAGCTCCGTGGTATTATGTAGAGAGAAAGCAGCTTTTTCCAGATTTACCATTACCAGACCCGAATTGGTTAAAAAAAGATTTTGAAACTTGTGTGCTAAAGGGCGATAGAGAATGTCGGTATCTCGAAGGTGAAATTCATGAAGGCATTGGGGATCACAGAAGACAAACACTTTTCTTTTGTGGCCACAGTGAAAAGTGCACGTAAGATCATGGCTGGTTTTTATAGTTTTTTATCCTATTAATCTTTTTATTAGTTTTTTTCTTTTTACCTGTAATAATTGCAGAAACTGAGAATTTTTTCTACAGCAAAATTGATACTCGTTTAGTTAATAATTATATTTTTTTCTGCTGATTAAATCTCTCTGAAATGAACAATTTTTTAAATTATTCTACATTGAAACTTATAATTATCTTTTATATTTCATCGAAAAAAGTATCTTTTAATAAAATATATATTTTATTGTATTTTTTAAAGACCTTTTAACACAGTGGGTACTTTGGAACGGGCAAAACTTGCCGTGGAACAGCATTATGCAGTAGTTGGTGTTTTAGAAGATATCAACTCTACGTTAACAGTGTTTGAAAATTATATTCCTAAATTCTTTCGAGGAGCCACTGAAGTCTATTGGGGTAATTATATTATGTATATATATATACAGGGTGTGTTTTGAAGTAAATGCATTTTCTGTTATGAAGTAATTATTAATACTAAACTAAGTCTTAAAGCTTCTTACCATCTTTTTAATCCGAAGCTTTATTTTTAAATTATTAAGGTTTTTCTATACGTAATTTTATTAGCTGTTATTCGCGAGTTCGCATTTTACAGGGTGTAACAAAACAACCGCACTTCCTTAAATGGGGCGATTCCTGACGCTATTCTAAGACCTTTTTCCTCTTACGATTTTTTAATCTAAAGCTTAGTTTTCGAGATATTCAATAATATATATATAATATTATATATACAGGGTGTAACAAAACTACCGCTTTTCCTTAAAGGGGGTGATTCCTGACGCTATTCTAAGAACTTTTTCCTCTTGCCATTTTTTAATCTAAAGCTTAGTTTTCCAGATATTCAATGGTAAAGATGCCATTAGTTAGACGGAGACACTCCGATAGTTGAAGTGAGATAGCATTTCTCTGTCTCACTTCAACTATCTATCTGTCTTTTTCTAACTATTAGTACTTATATTATTTAATATCTCGAAAACTAAGCTTGAGATTAAAAAATCGTAAGAGGAAAAAGTTCTTAGAATAGCGTCAGGAATCACCCCTTTTAAGGAAGTGCGGTTGTTTTGTTACACCCTGTATAAATATAATAATAATAATAATAATAATATAATAAGTACTAATAGTTAGAAAAAGACAGATAGATAGTTGAAGTGAGACAGAGAAATGCTATCTCACTTCAACTATCGGAGTGTCTCTGTATAACTAATAACATCTTTACCATTGAATATCTGGAAAACTAAGCTTTAGATTAAAGAATGGCAAAAGGAAAAAGTTCTTAGAATAGCGTTAGGAATCACCCCCTTTAAGGAAGTGCGGTTGTTTTGTTACACCCTGTATATGACGTCAGCGGGACAGCACTACAAAACTTAAAATAAAGAAATATATGGATCATCCCAAACTAAACAATTAGAAAAATTAGATTCCTCAAAAATTGTAATCTCTACAAGAAATCCTTTCTTAACTTCTGATACTTTTTCTATTCAATTAAAAACATTTCTTTCTTCCAATTAATAAAAATCACTGATAATAATAACTAAATTTTATTAATATTAAAAATGAAAAAGATTTATTATAATTCATATTTTGCAAAAATTTTAATTTCCATTAAATTAAATTCCATAATATGCAATTATCCACATTAACCTTCTCGATACGGACTCGCATCTCAATTAAGATATTATTTTGCTCGGGTATCTTACATCATGAACATATCTTTCACAGTGGAATAGCTTTACCTATTCTCATCTTTTACAATAGAATATAATAATATTGAGTTGTTTGACAAGTTCACATCGATTTTGAAGGAATGTGCCATCTACCGAAAACCAATATGAACTTTCTAGGCGACCTAATATATATTTTAAACAATATATTTTTAAATATTTAGATTTTTTAAATAATTTCTACGACTTTATGTAAATGTATGCATATACTTTTAATATTTTACTTTTTTCTATTTTCAAAATAAAATCAATAATTTTATAAAACACTTTTTCAGATCAAGTTAATTCCTTTATGAGGATTAATCGAAATTTCTTTAAACCACCAGTCAGTGAAGAGATTAAAGAGTACGTGCGTAAAAATTTCACTCGTGAAATTGAATTTTATCAATTTTGCAAGCAACGACTTCATCGGCAGCTACGAGCACTGAAGTTACCCATTGCCTTACCGAAGATAGAAAATAACAACCTTTCAGCCCTATAAAGTTTTATATTTTAATATAACTGAAAAGCCAATAATAATTATTAATTTTTTATAAAAATGTTTAAAGAAAACCAGATTAATTTCTTTAAAAATTAATTACTATCTTTTTATTTTGTTATCAAATATGTACCAATTTTATTTATCCTGACTGTATTTTTATATGTAACTTAACCGTTTAAGTGCCAAATGATGCCATTGCGCTTTTTTTGTCCTGTGTTAAAAATGCTAGCGCTTTAGGCTGGGAAGTCGACAATCACAGTAAGCTTGGTTTCTGTCGATGCGTGACTTTATGCTTACTTTTCAGTTTTAGGTAAATTATGATAAAATTGGACTAATACTATACTTTATAGGTGCATACGTTCATCACATATAAACTGAGATTAGCGCAAGCACGTTTCTTGTCATTTTTTAACGCGGAACCAGACGAACGCCGTCGCGTCGTTTGATAATTTTTGATTAGGAAAAAACAAAGACCTGTGGCACTCAAACATTTAAGTTTGTCGTAATTTTTGGTTTACTTTCTTTGTTGTGTTCTATTTATACTTAGTTTTATACTTTTAGATTATATAATGTATATTTCTCAATTTACATGTTCTTATTTTTAAACAGATCCTTATAAAATAAAGCTATATAGAAATAAGTAAATGATACATGTGTGTGAGTGTGTACGCGTGTATATAAGTAAAAACTTGTAAGTAAATGACAAAAGTGTGTATTGAGTTAAGAAAGTTAGTTTTATTTTTTTTTAGTTTTAAAATAATACTTTAATGGTATAAATGTTAATATTCTTTCAACAAAATTATGTATTTCTATATTATATTATATTTGAACTCTAAATAATGTAATGAAAAAATTTTTACGTTAATAATATATAACATGTTTAGAAACTATTACTTGTCCTCAAAAAAAATTAGTTTTCATATTAATCGGAGTTAAAATAGTCTATATAAATTTATAATTTTTAATTTAAATTTTTATAAATTTATATTGAACATTTATAAAGCTGTTAAAATAATACTAATATACTAGTTAGTCAAGCGATATAATCGATTATATGCTGTTATTTGTATTCTAAAGCCAGATGCTGCATATACACCATTATGGCTTTGACTACATAAAATCCTTAACAACTGAGAAACGAGGTCCAATCTCAGGAAATAGTGAATAACTTTTAAATTCATTTTTTATTAAATTTGATTTTAGGAACACTAATCACTTTAGAAAGAGTAAATATGCTAATATTTGATTATACTACACGTAGTTGCCAATTCAAAATTATAGTCAAATTATAAAAGTTCATTTCATAAGTAAATTTACGACAAAATATTGTCGTTTAAAATTTTTAATATAAAATTATAATATAAGAAGAAAATTGGGTAACCTTTGTCTTTCAAAAAAGTTTTTCTATCAGTAATGAAAAAAATTAAATTTGAGTAATAATTAAATATTGATAATAAAAGATTTGATACAATTACATTCATTTATTTTACAAACAATTTAAAAAAACAAAATTTATTACATTGTAATTATTTATTTACTTGTTTTATAGTGTGCTGCAATTGTACAAACAATTTTAATAAAAATTACGTTAAATAAATTATTTTTAAAAAGAAACACATGAAAAGACTTAATTTTTTTTCTGTATCTTCAAGTCAAGTTAACATAAGTTTTTCCTTTACTATTTTTTATTTGGATACCTTAATTTTTAAGACATTTAATGACAAAAGTATAATTAGAAACACAGATTTACTTCAATTAGTTGACTATTTCTGTTAAACCAATAATATTTTTATAATTAAATAACTTGAAAATAAATTTTCAGATACCTTTTTTATTGTATACATTATATGCAAAGCGTAACATTGACGTATTCCATAAATTTAAGGAATTGTAGAGGGGGCGAATCTAAAACGATTTTTCATGCATAACTTTTTTAATCCGAGGCTTAATTTTCAAGATATTGAATGATATAGGTACTATAAGTTAGATAGAAACAGTTAATTGGTTAAAGTGAGATAATACCATTTTGCCTCGCTTCAACTACATATCTATCTGTCTCTGTCTAACTAATAGTACCTTTATCATCGAATATCTTGAAAATTAAGCTTCCAATTAAGAAGTGGTAAATGAAAAATCGTTTTAGAATTACTTCTTCTACAAGCCCTTAAATTTATGAAATATATCAAATTTACGTTGTATATGTACATACACATAAGTCAATATAAAAAATATAATTTTAATAAAAAATTTTTAATGAAAATATTTAAATTATTATTTAAAATATTTTATACTATAAAAACATACAAATAAACATTTACTAGATTTAATATTACTTCTTAAATCAGGCAATATTTTATATTCTAAAGATAGTTTAAAAAATAAAAAACAACTGAAATTAATTGAAGGTTGTAATTAAAATTTAGTGAGCATAAGAAGAATTAAATGGAAAATGATTTAAAGAATTAACAATTTTTAAGAATAATTATTAATAATTAATGCTGTTTTATATTTAATATTTATAATAATATTATGTTACTGTATACACAAAATCTATAATATAACATATAGGTGCTACTCATGATATATAGAAATATTTTAGAGTTATACAGATAAATTTGAAATTATTTCTTGAAGTTATTTCCTAATTTTGGAATTTTTCTTTTAAGATATTCGCATCTTTTATAACTCGCATACCTCCTTTCAGGAAGTTACTCGTGAGGGTAAACCGACTGCTTAACCATTTTTTGATCTGGAACTTAATTTTTAAGATATTCTCTCTCTCAACAAGTATATGATTAATTAGATAGATATATACAGTCCGTTAAAGTAGGATAGACAAATGAAAAAGATGTGTTATCTCGCTTCAACTATTTACATCTCTATTTAACTAATAGTATTCTTATTACTGAATATTTTAAAATTAAACTTCAGATCGAAAAATATTAAGACATTTTCCGAATCAGATTACCCTCAGGAGTAAATTTCTTAAAAAGGGTGCTCAAATTTTGGAACACCATGTGTAATATATAATTCTATACACGGTGTGTTAGTGAAGTACAGACAAACTTTAATGGATTGTAGAGAGAGCGACTAAAACGATTTTTTATTTATCACTTTTTGATCTGAAATTTAGATTTCAAGGTATTCAATAATACAAATACTATTAATTGATTAAAGTAAGATAGAGCGATGTTATATCACTTTAATGAACCGACTGTCTTTGTCTACCTAATATAGTATCTTTATTGTTAAACATCTTTAAAATTAAGTATTTTAAGATAAAAAATGGAAAAGGAAAATTCGTTTAAGAGTCATCCCTTCCGTAACACATTAAAATTTGTCCGTATATCAGTAAAACGCTCTAAATATGAGATAGTATAGTCAACTATTAGCAATAAGATAATGTTACATTGTTTTCAACTACATTATTATCTAATCAATAGTGCGTCTATTATAACATATCTTATTTTTTTTATAAAAGAATATATAATAATAATATATAATATACATATAGAATGTTATATGATGTTATATAATCTTATATTATATAAAAATAAAGAGCCTCAAATAGAAAATGAAAAATAAAAATAACACGAGTACAAATTTTAAAAATATTTATGCTTTGAAAACTAATATATTTGCAAATAAATAGTTTTGGCTTTGTACAGGTTATCTGGAAATTAGTGCACTACCTTTGAAAAATATTTTCCTGAGGGTATTTTTAAACTATAAGGGTGTTTTTAAACGTAATTTTATTAGTTATCTTAATTATTGATGTAATTTTATCGTTAGCAAGACATCACCGTAATACCTTTAAAAAAATACGGATCACCCAAGACTACAAAATTCTAGAAATTATTTAATTTTGAATTAAATATTTTCACGTTTTTTGAAATATATTGAAATATATTTTATTATATAACTATTTAATTATAGTTTTCTTTATTTTCACTGCACACTAGCATGCACGCCAATTTTCTAGATTCACCTTTTTCACAGTAATACTTTGTGGAAGATCCTTGTCATGTCTCTGATTTTTCTTTCTTTCAAAATAAGGTAAATCTTTTTCTCATTTAATAAACATTTTCATACTCTTAGATATTAGGCATGGCGATATGTTAGAAAACTATTAATATTAATTGTCCGAACTTATAAGTCAGAAAATTTCTACAGACTCTTTATTAGAATGCAGTACATAAAGAAAACTAAATAATTACGTAATAAAATATTTAACACAATTATTAAACAATTTTTCAAATATTTTAGTTTAAGGTAATCCTTAATTCTTCTAAACATGATACGGTATTGTTCCATGGCGTGTTACCGGTCCGATGCCACACATGCTACTCAAATGATAGCCAATAAAACTATGTTTAAAAAAGCTCTTATAACTGAAAAAATAAACTGCAAAATGGTAAAAAACTTTTCATCTCGGTTTATTCCCAAGAAATTACCTTTCAAAGGAAGTGCGTCAATTTTCATCACCCTGTATAATACAGGATAAGTTTTAACTTATTTGAACTTTTTAATCTTTATATATTTCAAGTTTATATCATTTTAGGATCTGACTTAAGTACACTATATTCAGTAATGAATGTTTCTGTTAAATTGGCCTGTAATGTTGCAATTGCTCTTGAATAAAGTTCTCCTACTTTCTTGGGGTCTCCATGATTCATTTCAAATAGAATATAATCAATCCATACATTAACATTGGCTTTACCAAAATGCAGAATAGATAGTTCTTGTGGAATCCTTGCCGTTTCTAATAATATTTCAGGTTGCATAATTTCTAGTTCTATCATTTTTTTATGTAGTTCAAGAGAGAAAGTAGTATTTAAACATAATTTCTTATAAACTTCTCGAGCCTCTTGTATATCTGAAATATATATTAGTTTAATTACAAAAAAAGATTTACGTAATAGTTATAACAATATTGAAATAGATTAATTTATACTTTTTGTTAATACTATCCATTCAATGTACATGGGCTCAATTTCTTTGTTAATATTGGGATTTGCTTGTTTAAGAGCCGCTTCAAATATTTCTTCAGTCTTTTTGGGATCCACTGTTTGTTGATACAGAATTCTCATTTTCCATAGAGGTAATGATTTTTCTTGAAGAATTGACGTTGCCTATAAGAATCGCAAAATAAGTTTAATTAAACAAATTGCAAATTTTACTTGTAATTAAAATATTGTTAATAAATTTTATTACTTTATATAATAAAGAAATTGCTTCATCATCCAACCCTACTTTTAGTAAAAATTTAAGTCTAGCGTGCCAAAGATTAACACTGTTGGGCAATACATCAGTGGCGGCAGTAAGAATTTCTTTCATTTTTTCCATTTCAGTTTCATTTTTAGAATCTTTATCAAGCAAACCAATCTGTAATTAAATAAATTAAGTAAAAGAATTAAGTAAAAGGATTAATTTCATAATACTGAAAATAATGTACTAACCCAATGTAAATAATATTTTTCTTTTAGCTTTTTAGCTTTATGAGCTCTTGATAATGCAGTCTTCAATAATTTCCTTTTGAAATTTTGCAATTTCAATGTTTGATCATTAATTTCTATCATACAATCTATGTAATATGACCACATATCCTCTGTTTTTATTCTTTTTACAGCTGTTTCAAATACTTCATTGCATGCACTTATTCGTTCTCTTAACGAAGTTTGTTCTGAAATATTAGCTTCTACCTTTGAATCATCAAGGAGAGGCTCTGTTCGTCCTTCTAATTCTCTTCTTGCCATAGTATCCCACATTAAAGGTTCATGTTCATATTCTTGAATCAGATCACTAACACATTAATAAACATATTAGTAAAATGGTAATATAAGTAAAAAAAAATTACATCGCACATAATTTATTGTTTAATATATATCTTCACCTGATTATTAATCCTTCTAATTTTTCTACATTTTTATAATTTTTAATAATATTTAAAACTTCAATAATAAATTTAATGTCTTTCACTTGTTTGAAAGCTTGTTGATATAAGACAAAAACTCGTTTTAAATTTGAAGGTATAATATCTTCATTTGAATCAGTCTGTTTAACTTCTTCATCAATGCTATTATCTGCGGTATTAAGCATTGCATCCTCTAGTTCTAATCTAAAGTACAGTAACATAATTTTATAAATACATAAATCCAAGTTAAATAAAAATTAGACATAATATTCTTACTTTATAGCAGCAGTATATAGTAGATCAGATTTTGGATGATAATGTATTCCTTGCAATAAATATTTAAGACCATTCTGTTTATTATTGTTTTCTACTAATTCCCATTGGGAAGCAATGTACCAGCATTTTGGTTTATCTTGATGTATTTGCAACAACTTTCCTAATATTTTGTTGACATTATTATGAAATCGCTATTAAAAAACAATTTTTAAATCTTATAATTTTATCAAAATATATGTTAAATTATATATTTTTCAAATTACTTTGATACTTACAACAGTTTTACAGAAGGCTATGTAAGCAATCCAAAATCTTAAATCATCTTGAAATTTAGAAATAGCTTCTTTATATAAAGAAATTATTTTATTTGCTACTGTATACTCGATGTCTGTCATTTTTTGAGTTATACCAAATTTCTAAGAAATATAATTGTTAAATAAAATTATCTAATAAATTAAATTTTATTTGAAAATAAAACATAATCAACACTTCTATACTATGGTAAATTTATTCCAGTTTATATTGAAACCTTATTAAATTAAAATAACAAATGTCATGCAGTATCTAAGGTTACTCAGTCATATTCTTGTGTAGGGTATAACAACGAAATGCTCTATAAATTTAAGGGGTTATAGAGAAAGTGATTCTAAGATGATTTTTTACATTTATCACTTTTTGATATGAAAGCTTAGTTTTCAATATAATTATTGTGTATAAAAAACTATGCAGTCACCATACCATGCCATAGAAATGCTGCTCTTATATTATTATTATTTGAAAATTATATTCATAGAGTATTATTAAACACTTTGTTAACTCTAATCAAGAATTAACTTGTAAGTTATGCTTAAATGTTTATAGATTATTACTTAACTTGTTTGTATTAGTAATAATTATATCAATTTTTAAACTCTAAATAATATAGAGAATAAAGAAAGTTTTCTGTATAGTATTTGAATTATTTGGTTTATTATATAAAACAGTAGTTCGAAATAACATAGCATAGCATGAGGCTTTTGGGTCGAACTGCTTACGTAGCTAACAATGTGATTACTTATGACTATTTACACTTGTAACAATATGATTACTTACGTTTCTACGTTGCTTTATGAGTTTTAGAAGATCTGTTTTGTAATGTATATATCTAGTATAATCTTCTTTACAGTTTGAATTCTTCTGAAGTTTGTACTCGTGCTCTTTAAGTTTTTTGGAAATTCCTCTATAAGATATAAATTATATTATTAAGAAAACGTGTGCTTTGTTCTTAATTTTTTAAGAATAAGATTTAAATACAAACTTAATCTCATGGTTATCAAATAACTTTATTCTCTCCATCTGTTCCAATAATGGAATCATATCCTCACATCGTTTTTCTACGAATTCCGACATGATTAAAAAAATGAGTAATTTTCTTAATTAACGAATTAATATTTTTTCAAGTCAATTTCACGTTATAAGTTTAATAAATAAGATTTACTGTTTTACACACTAGTAAACACGTTTTATATATAAAGATTATGAAAAAACCAGTCATCCTAAATAAAACCGGAAGAAGAATGCAAAGAAATTTTTTCGTTTTTTCACAGATATCCGCTAGTGGCGCTAAGATCTTTAGAATTCACTGCGCTTGCTCAAATGGCGCATATGACTATAGTATATATTATTGATCGGCAATGAAACCATACAAATCATAGTCTATGACTGACTTCGAGTATAACTAAAAAAGAAGAAGGCACATATTCTCTCTCACTCGCACAAGACGTCATATATCCCAAGTCGGGGGAAGGTGAAAAAGTTTCAGGGGTATAGAGAGAGGCGGAGAGTATTGCGAGAACATAGGCGATACCTCCCCTTATCAGACTATCTCTCTTAGATCAGCGCTGATATCTCTTTGCTTTTTTCCTCCAATACCCCTCGATTGAAAGACGGGGCTAAAGGGAAAAATTAGTGGGAGGCGTTTTGGATTTCATCCTTGTTTTTTGCTATTAAAAAGACAAGGATGCTTTTGAGGGGAAATTATGATTTTCGAACAAAATTGGCCTCACTATCGTTGTTTTTGTTTGACAACCGCTCAGGCACGTTTTCATCTCTATCCTTTCTGTCTAGAGGGGAATGCAGAGAAGTATTGCGGGGACATTTCGATTTTATTTCTCTTATTGACTTGTATTCTTAGATCATTGCTGATTTTTTAAATTATTTATTATTATATTAAGAAAAATTATAATTAAAATGAACTAATGTTATTAATTATAATTAATTTTATTTTAGTTAATTTAATATATATTTAAGTGTAATATTTAATTTCGTTAAATATTATTACATTATCCAATTTATTGTCTATTATTTAATTCTTAATTTTTATATATATTTATTTAATATAATTTTTGTATATAATGGAACGATAATATTTAATAAATGATTTAATTAATTATAAAAGTTGTTCTGATTACTTATAAAGCAACTGAACATAGCCAAAAATTGACAAGAAGAGCCGCTTCGGAGTAAAAGAAAATTTTAAAACTATATAATTTAAAATAATTAAAAATTTCCAATTAATAATTATATATTTATTAATTGTTTTTAATTCAATTTTTTTTTATTTTATCTTCTGCAGTTTCTTCAACTGAAATATTCCATCGCGTATGATCTATTTGCATTTTTGATACTTCTTTTAAATCCAGCTTAGCAATGCAATTCGTGTGAGATATTATTTTTCCTTTCAAAAGTCCTCGACCTTTTTATGTTCCTTTGTTGAATTTTGTTAAACGAAGGATAATTATATATAACGACAAATAACAGAACGGTGTGCATACTAGCAAGCAAATATAAGAATTTAATTTTTGTATTACCTCTTTCATTATATACAGGGTGTAACATTGATGTTAGGAGAAATTTTAAGGGGTTGTAGAGGGGTTGATTCTAAGACATATTTTCCTTAGCCATTTTTTAATTTAGGGCTTAAATTTTGAATTATTAAGGTTTTTCTGTACATTATATGATTGGCTGACGCGAGCGCGCTGTGACGTCAGTCAGCTGTAGCACCGCCGGCGCAACACCGTAGCTAGCGGGGAAAAATATCGTGTCGCCCCAAGAAACAAAAATCCATTAAATTTTATGAGAATGTACAAATAACCATTAATAATTCAATTTTTTCTAAATATTCAATTAATACCTACCACAAATAGGAATTAATTGAATATTTATAATAAGCCCATGAAACTTTTTATTTTTTACTGTAAGCAATAGCTATTAAAGTTATTTTAAGAAAAAATCCTAACTTAAATAACAATTACTTAATAAATAATAAAAAGTTTCTTCAATTACACGCGCGAACCTATTAATTTATCACTAATTTTTAAGTAAATAGCATGCAAATTAGAATTAAAGTAAATAAAATATTTATTCGACTCACTAATTATTGAAGATTATCCAGACATCCTTCACGTAGTTTAGAATCTTCATTAATTTATAAAAGTTCACCTAATTTATTATTTTCACAAAAATAACAACACATAACCACACTTACTTCCACACACAATTTCCAGGTACTTTACTTAATTTCACTGTTCACAAGAATCACCTCACATGTCTTACCGTGTCCGTAATTAAATTGATATTTTTAAAGCTATACGCGAAAATAATTATTAATTTAATAATAAAAATTAAGGCACTATTATCCCTACACCGGCATCGTTCGCGCACTAACACTCACACTGTGAAGTTGCACACTGTCCACCTGCTGGGCCTTATTCTAATTATAGGCCACTGACCTACTTTCCTACTGGATCAGCTGATCAACTGAAGTCCTGAGAAAAAGGAAGAAGCCGAGGCTTCCTTGATTAGACTAAGTATAACATAGTAAATAATTATTGAAGTGACTACTTTTCTTACCTTGAAACTTTTTTTATTTTTTTTTTTTTTAGTAAGAGGAAAACCCTCATGGGCACCTAGTCACCCACGCATTGAACAATGGGGACTAGGTAGTGTGAGACTCTTACTCACTAAAAACCTCTCTAGAAGATGCGCTTTCTTCCCGTCCTTCCTTCCCGTCCTTCCTTCCCGTCCTTCCTTCCCGTCCTTCCTTCCTGTCCTTCCTTCCTGTCCTTCCTTCCTGTCAAAAGAATTGATGGAAGCATCTTCTTGATCCTATTGCACTTCACAACACTTCACAACACTTCACAAGTTTATGCACCACATTTGTCAGTTTTTAATACGCGCGTACTTGACTGTTTATAATAAATGTTCGAATTGTCTTCCGCGAACAGTCAAGCACGTTTCTGCTCTTCGCAGAATAGAGTTCCGAACTCTATCGAATATCGCGTCATTGTCTTGGATCTCATTGCACGCGGCGAGTATTCTTGCAATGAGATCTTCTTCACTGTCGACTGGTGTCTCGTACACCAGTGACCTTACATGCCCCCATAAATAAAAATCCAGAGGTGTAAGGTCGGGCGAACGCGGAGGCCAAGGTGTAGCACTGCCGTGCAATGAGATCCAAGACAATGACGCGATATTCGATAGAGTTCGGAACTCTATTCTGCGAAGAGCAGAAACGTGCTTGACTGTTCGCGGAAGACAATTCGAACATTTATTATAAACAGTCAAGTACGCGCGTATTAAAAACTGACAAATGTGGTGCATAAACTTGTGAAGTGTTGTGAAGTGTTGTGAAGTGCAATAGGATCAAGAAGATGCTTCCATCAATTCTTTTGACAGGAAGGAAGGACAGGAAGGAAGGACAGGAAGGAAGGACGGGAAGGAAGGACGGGAAGGAAGGACGGGAAGGAAGGACGGGAAGAAAGCGCATCTTCTAGAGAGGTTTTTAGTGAGTAAGAGTCTCACACTACCTAGTCCCCATTGTTCAATGCGTGGGTGACTAGGTGCCCATGAGGGTTTTCCTCTTACTAAAAAAAAAAAAAATAAAAAAAGTTTCAAGGTAAGAAAAGTAGTCACTTCAATAATTATTTACTATGTTATACTTAGTCTAATCAAGGAAGCCTCGGCTTCTTCCTTTTTCTCAGGACTTCAGTTGATCAGCTGATCCAGTAGGAAAGTAGGTCAGTGGCCTATAATTAGAATAAGGCCCAGCAGGTGGACAGTGTGCAACTTCACAGTGTGAGTGTTAGTGCGCGAACGATGCCGGTGTAGGGATAATAGTGCCTTAATTTTTATTATTAAATTAATAATTATTTTCGCGTATAGCTTTAAAAATATCAATTTAATTACGGACACGGTAAGACATGTGAGGTGATTCTTGTGAACAGTGAAATTAAGTAAAGTACCTGGAAATTGTGTGTGGAAGTAAGTGTGGTTATGTGTTGTTATTTTTGTGAAAATAATAAATTAGGTGAACTTTTATAAATTAATGAAGATTCTAAACTACGTGAAGGATGTCTGGATAATCTTCAATAATTAGTGAGTCGAATAAATATTTTATTTACTTTAATTCTAATTTGCATGCTATTTACTTAAAAATTAGTGATAAATTAATAGGTTCGCGCGTGTAATTGAAGAAACTTTTTATTATTTATTAAGTAATTGTTATTTAAGTTAGGATTTTTTCTTAAAATAACTTTAATAGCTATTGCTTACAGTAAAAAATAAAAAGTTTCATGGGCTTATTATAAATATTCAATTAATTCCTATTTGTGGTAGGTATTAATTGAATATTTAGAAAAAATTGAATTATTAATGGTTATTTGTACATTCTCATAAAATTTAATGGATTTTTGTTTCTTGGGGCGACACGATATTTTTCCCCGCTAGCTACGGTGTTGCGCCGGCGGTGCTACAGCTGACTGACGTCACAGCGCGCTCGCGTCAGCCAATCATATAATGTACAGAAAAACCTTAATAATTCAAAATTTAAGCCCTAAATTAAAAAATGGCTAAGGAAAATATGTCTTAGAATCAACCCCTCTACAACCCCTTAAAATTTCTCCTAACATCAATGTTACACCCTGTATAGTCGTCATCTTACGAGTTATCCTTTTTCGCGTCATGTGTATTCTCATTATTGCTTCTATTACTCTCTATATCACTATCACTTAAATCTGAAAGCTTTTCATTTACAGAGTCCTTCTTCGTCTTTTAATCTCAATTCTATTCTCTAGTTCTGTTTCCATAATGAAAATCTCATTGCACTTTTTAACTGAATAACCTAATATTATTTTTTATTTCTACGAAGTTAGAACTTAAAAGATAGGCAATTGCCTAGAATTGCATGAGGTAATTTTCTCATGCTAAAGTAAAAAATATTTTAAAAATCTGTTTATAATTTTTCTTAAAAAAGTGAAAATTTAAAAAAAAAACTGTGAAAACCTCTTTAAAAAATTAAAAAAAAAGTTTTAAAAAAATAGTGAAAAGTTTGTAAAAACTTGAAAAAAATTGATAAAATTTGTAAAAAACTTTGGAGAAAATAGTGAAAAATTAGTGAAAATGGCACCAAATATTTTCCTGAAATTTCGTGGCCTTATAGTTGGATTATGGGAGGGCGGAAATTCCCCCTCCCAAATAGCACGTATAGGGGGTGTAACATAGATATAGAAATAAGGAGATGAAACATAAAGTTCCACCTTAGACGAGGAGAGTGAAGCATACTAAGGGGAGCGTGGTAGGATTTGGTGCCGCATTGATAATTGGCTGCTAATAAATTGTGTACAATACACTATACACTAAATGTATAAAAGCTATATTCGAGTATAGTCGTATCTTTGACTATATAAATATGGACTGCCAGCAGATAATTCTAAGCTGACGCCAAAATCTACAGAGCCCTCAATAACTATCAATTAAAATATATGGTACAGTGTGGTACATTGTTGATGTTTGTGTAATCTTCGGATTTTAATATTATTTTATATTTTCTTTATTGTATCTTTATTAGTACAATGTGTTTTTCTTAAATAATTAGAGTTTATAATTGTTTCATTAGCATATAATATTTATTCGCTTTGACGACTACTGCCTGATAAACAGTAATGATAAATTCACCGCGTCGGTAGTCGTTGTTAATTTATAATTTGTTATATTGATATTACGTCTATCTGGTACCAGAACTATTTTATTAATAATTAATAAGAATATCGCATTCTAGTTTGCAAGAACTTCGTGTTATATATAAAGCGCATGTCACGCATTGGTTGCTAAATTCAATTAAATGTTGTTACTAACCGAATATATAATGATGCATGTATATGTGCATTCATGTATTTGTTCTACGAACCACAATGGGATTGTATTGCTTTGTACAAGGTTGCAAGACAACTCAATACAAGAAAAAATATACTGAGAAAGACGATTCTGTTCCAATGTTTAGGTAGGTTATAATATAATTATAACCTAATAACGAAATTTAAAGAGTCCATCAAAAAAATTCGAATTAAATTTACTTCACAATTGAAGGTGTTCTTGTGCCATTTTTATAACAACACTTTTTCTACAGATTTCCAACTGATGAGAAATTATATAAAAAATGGATTAATAATATATATATTTTAAATAAGCAAGAAAATGCATTAACAAAACCAAAAAATAGTAGAATATGTGCAAAACATTTTAGTGAAGAAAGCTTTGTGCAAATTGGTTGCTTTTCACTCAAATTAAAACCAAACGCAGTACCCACTATATTTCCACAAAATTCATTAGTATCGACTTCAGAAGATCCTTGCAGCTCATCTAATCAGAAGATTACAGAAGATTTAAATATGGTTGTAGACCAAATAGATGTTGATAGTTCCATTGAATCTAAAGAAACTGAAAGCATAGTAAGCACTATGGAATCTGAACTACTTAATCCAACAAAAGCTATTAGATACCCTGGTGATATATCAAAAGCTGATGTTTTGAACATGTCTTCAGAAGAAAAAGACAAAATTATTGATTTTTTACAAAACACATGCAAGGAGAAATCAGGAAAAATAAAAGTTCTACAGCGGAAAATTCAACGCCAAAAAAAGAAAATAGAATCATTTGAACTATTAGTTCAAGAATTAAAAAAAGAATGTGAATTATTCTCAAATTCCTGTGAAATTTTAAAGGTTTATAAAAGTTTTATAAATTTAACTTAATAGTATAATGTCAAAAATTATTTTCATATTCAAGTCTAATATTTATATGTATTAATGTTAAATTGAACATAATATTTGTTTCCTTGTATACTTGTTTCCTTATTGTCACATTTTTTACAGAACCATCATTTATATCCTATTTAAAATAATTATTAAAATTAATTTTTTCATATTAAGCAATAAAATAAACTTTATTAAATATTTTTCAATATTTAACTCATATGTATATTATGAAATAAATAAATAAATGTCTACTTTAATAATAAAATGTATGCTTTATAAAAATATTATAATTTTTTAACATTTAAAATTTTTTTTAATTATAAAAATTATGTTGAGATATCTGAACAAATATTGATCACCTAAATTTATTCTATCAGTTTAAATTTCCTACGCGTATGACGTCATAAATTTTAGTTGATAGTTACTGAGGGCGTAGCAGATGTTGGAACCACATAAATTATTATTTTCTATAAGATAATCAGGCATGCTAGCGGTCCATATTTATATAGGGTGCGTTCCGTTTCACGCATCATGCGCATCAAGCACTATAGTCATCGTTCCGTTTCACTCAATGCGCGCATTAGCGGATACTAGCGTCGCTCGAATTTCCCTAGATCCCCACCACTTTCTCGCGCATCAAACGCATTAGGAAAATCGTGAAGCGTTTGATGCGCGATATAATTTGTTTCGCCATTTTGTGTTAATTTTAAAAGAAGATGGACTTAATCGAATTTCCCGTTATTCTGGGTGAAAGTAATGAAGTCATTACATTGTTTCTTGATAAGGAAACAGCTGCAAAGGCTAGCCAAGGTATTAAAATATAAGTAATAACCACATAAAATACTATTCTAACTTGAAATTAATGATATTCTAATTTTTAGATGAATCATTGCTAATTAGGTTAATTAATGAACAGAAAGAAAAAAGTAATTTACAATCCACAGAAGATAATGAGGAAGAACTGGAAACTGGTATTATACTTTTATTTTCTTATTTTTTGGAACAACTTTTTTACATTTATAAATAACTGGATTTTTGTTTAATATTGTAATTGAATGTACTACAGAGAATAGTACAATAGGTTACATTTGGTCAGATGCTGCAGTTTTCTTACTATTAGAAATATACAGAGAAAAAGAACCTCATTTTAATAATGGCAAAAAAAGAAACAATGCAATTTGGCAAGAAATTGCTGCTGAATTAAAACAAAGCAAATTAGAATGTAGGGTGACTGGGCTTCAATGCTCAACAAAATTTGCAGGGTTAAAACGTACATACAAAAACATAACAGAGCAAAATAAAAAAAGTGGTAACATCCATAACAGTTGGGCTTTTTATTCTGTAAGTTATAAGTAGATATAGATTGTATATGTAGATGTCTGTAGATATGTTTCCAATGAAAATATATTAATCATGTATTTGAGAGACACAAACGCTTCTTACACTTTCCATGTTTAAATTATATATGTAGGTTATGGATTCACTCATAGGAGAAAAAACTTATATGAAACCTATAGCAGAAGCGTCCAGTGAAGGTCCAAAGAGACCATTAGTGAGGTGTAATCCAGGTTCATCCACATCATCATCTTCAGAAGACTTACAGAGTACTAAACTATAATTAATAATTGAAATAAAAGTTGTTTTTAATAATTTGTAAATACCATTAATGTGTTTATATAACTATTTGTTGCAGATGTAAAGAAAAGACGTGTGAAACACATTTTAGAAAACTTTATTGAAGATATTAGAAATGAAAGAATTTCTGCAGAACAAATGAGAAAGGAGGAGAAAGAAAATATGTTGAAAGCAAAAAGACTGAGACATGAGGAAAGGCAAAAAGAACGACAAAAAATGCACGAGGATAATCTAAATATCCAAAAATCAATTTTGACTGTATTACAGGAAATTAGTCAAAAAAAAATAAAGAAATAGAGATAAAGGAGAGATAAAAGACTAATGTGATAAAAGTTTTAATTTTATATATACATATATATATTTATGTTTACATTAATATTTAATAATGTTAAATATGTAAATGTTACAATTTAATAAAATGTTTGTTTATTAATAGTTTAATTCTTTTTATCTAATTAATAACAATTGTTGCATGTTTTAAATTTATAACGCTTTCGTTAATTAATTACAAAATGGCTATTGCGACAAATTCACATAATTTATTTGGCATTCCTTACAAGTTTTGCAGACGCGAACAAGTATTAAATATAAATTATATTTGCATGGGCAAAGAATTCATAATTGTTAATCGCTTCTCTTTTCCCAATTCCTTTGTACTGTTGGTTGGTGTGTATATACATTCTTCCTCACTGAGTTGAATGCCTATGGACATTTCATCATTTTGTAACAGGCAAATATTGTGTAATACGGTACATGCTAAAATAAATTCAGGAATTTTTGTTATATCTGTTAGTGGTAGGCAATCTAACAGTACTCTGAATCGCATTTTTAAAGATCCAACGGCTCTTTCAATAGTCATTCTCGTCGATGACAAGCAATAATTAAAATTTCGTTGTCTCTCATTTAGATGACCATTATCCCTGAAAGGGGCCATCACATGAGGATGAATCCCATATGCGGAATCTCCAATAATGTGTGAATTATTTGGAAAATATTCCTCAGGCGAATTAAGAAAAGCAGCTACTGGAGATTTGCGAAATACGCGAGAATCATGGACTGATCCAACTTGTCCAGCATATACATGCGTGAAGTATCCACTAGAGTCACAAAGTAATTGGACATTTATTGAGTGAAAACCTTTTCTATTAATGTATGAATTAGGATCTTGAGAAGGAGCTCGAATCGTGCGTTCCATCAATTGCTCCAATTATACCAGGAAAGCCAGATACTTTTTGAAAGTTCTTCATTACCGTGAGTGCAGCTTCACCTCTTGGCCATCTAATAAATTGAGGTGCTAAACAATGAAGAGCATATGTGACCCTTCTTAATGCCCGAAAAGCAGTTGCTTTTCCTACACCAAATTTGGTTGCTACAGATCTGAAATGGTGATACAAGTACCATGTAGATTAAGATAATTTTATAGTGATGTATATCTTATTATTCAAGTACCTGTACGAATCAGGAGTAGCCATAAACCAAATAGCAATAAGGAGTTGTTTTTTTTCTGAAATGGTTTTTCTGCCAGAAAATGAAGCATTAACTGCTCGTAGTCCTGGACCAATTTTTGACAGTACCATCTCAAACGTTTCTGGAAACATTCTACAAATTACTTATTTTTTTATAATCAATTAGCAAAAGAATAATTGTGAGTTTTGCAGGTTATAATATATTTATATAAAAAAATGTATTTTAATAATATTCTTTAATGCAAATTTTCATATTACTTACCGAAAATGTTCTTTAAAAACAGTCCTGGAATAACCAGGGATGATTTTTTCAACGAAATTTTCTAATTTGTCTATAAGTATTCTTTCTCCGCGCGTTTCATTCGCCATAGTTACAACATATATAATTTCTAGTTCGAAATTAATATCTTCATCTTCAATTTCTTCTTGTTCACTATCACTACTGGAAGAATCATCATAAATGTATTCTTTATTGTTATTATTAATTAATAAACACGCTAGAGTTGCTGTTTCCTTGTCCATTTTAAATGAAAAGCTACGTCATCAAGCGCATGGGAAATCGTTCCGTTTCAGATTGTGCACCATGCGCATTAGTGAAACGGAACGTACTTTATGCGTGCAGCTTTGGTATAGTATGTTTAAAGCGATCAAAGTGTTCAATGCGTGAAACGGAACGCACCCATAGTCAAAGAGTCGTATATTTGTGGTGTACACTAACCGGCATGGATGGTGTCCCTACTCGACATAGAGTATAGCAATTACCATGCTGGACAAATTTACCCTCTCACTCATACGTGACGTCAAAATGCTTGTTGGTGGGGTGGTAGGAGAAGCGCCATGTCAATGTGTGTGTATCAAATATAGGCCAGTGTATGGCAATACATTATATTCGATTCGATTACAATCGATTCCAAATCGATTGAATCAAGTGATTGAGCGGGGCGGTCTTTGGACGGATTATTGAGCATCTTACGCCCACTATCCGAAGCAACATGTTCAAAAAGCGCAAAGGCTCTTTTGAGAGCCAGAGAATAGTGATAACAGGAATCACTAAGTTCGCAAAACAAATGGGTTCTTTTAAGAACCACAAATACCTACAAGGAAAAATAAAAAAATATATTAAAAAGAAAATAATAATTTAACACCTTTTTCTTCTCCTTAAATCCCAAATGTTCTTCATTATTAATAAAAATAAATTTTTACAGGTTCGGTTCTTTTCAGAACCACACAACTTAATTAAAAAGAAAATATGTAAAGAAATCGGTTCTTTTAAGAACCTTATATTTATTATACAAGGAACTGCCTCTGCCTCTAAAAATATTTGAATAAATATAAATTATAAAATTATAATAGTAATAATTTATTTTCCCTGCAAAAAAATCATTCCTATAACATTAAGTAGAAAAGACAGGTGAGAGTGCGACACATAAGTTGGAAGTGTCAAAGAGCGGCCTAGCGTTGCGCGCGCTCCTTAGATAGAAAAGGTAAGTTTAATAAGTTAGAGAGTATGCTGTAACGTGGCATTTTTATTATAAAAATCCGTTACAGGCTCAGCTGATTGGAATATATTAATATTCCTAATGATAGCATCAGCTGAGCTCGGTCCGGGACGCCAACGGTGATCGCTGTTGTTGTCGTTCGGCACAGCTGATTACCGTTTCTCGTTACGCTAGTGTTAGCTAATGAGGCGTCCTTGAAGGGAATTTAACAGATTTAAATTCCCTTACTGGGGCTAGCTGATATCGCGCGATCAGCTGGCTAATCACTTCTAATATTATCGTCTCGGCGTATGGACGTACGACGCTGAGCGAAATATTATTAATATAACGTATTATCGGCATAGCGATCGGGCGTGTATCGCTGGACGCTGGATTCTGAGTGCTACTATCCGTTGGTACGCGAGAAATTGTGTGGTGATCGGTGTCGAGTGGAGTTCCTGGGTGTTGAGTTGTGTGCCGACGGGACCGTTCCACGGAATCGACCCCCGGAATCACCAGCGGAGGAACTCTGGGCATCTTGGGATTACTCCAGCTTCGCTTGTCACGGCTACCTAAGTAGTAAGTGGAGCGCCACGCGCTCAATCATTCATTTGTGTAGAGCGTAAGTCCCGGTCAAGGGACACGGACTTGACCGTGCCCGGTTGCGTGTGTGCGGGATCGAGTGCTCCGACTGTCGCAGCAGTCGTCGAGCTCGGGACCTAGTCCTCATCCCCAGGGAACATCCGCCCAGGTTGCCTGAAAAGCTCCTGGGTGTCAGACGACCTATTCTCTGTGCCGTGGGGGCCGTTGTTGCAGAGAGCTCAGCAGTCTCTGCGTTGCCGACGCCGACGGACTACCGAAAAGTCCGTCCCCCACTAGGCAGGACTACAGGGGGTGTACGGGCACCCCGCGCGGTTTATTATTATTATTAATCGAATTATGTATATTGCGGCCCTACGGGGAATCTATTGATTAATTTTATTGTATCGAGTCAACTAATAAATCCGCGTGAAAGATAGTCGAGTCGTATAGTTAATCTCATATCCGCCTAGTCCTCTCCAACGGGAGAACCTCCTCTGGGCCCCTTTCACCGGAGTCGGGTTCCTCAAGGGTGAGGAGCTCCGGTGATTTTCTTATTAAATAATTGTGACCGCGTTGTAACGTCGGGAGCTTCACCTCCTCCCGGGGTTACGCAAAAGCACGCGTTACAATGCTAAAGCGGCTGCCAAACAAGGACGCCGATAGGGACTCGACTTTTGTCCGCAGAGATTTCGTCCCATATAAAGCTATCCTTATCATTTAGCGTGCGTAAGACGAGGATGTGGAATCGAAACACCTCCCACCACATTTTCCTTTGCCCCCGCCAGTCAACCTATAGGCATAATATAATGTATTGCCATACACTGGCCTATACTTGATACACACACATTGACATGGCGCTTCTCCTACCACCCTGCCAACAAGCATTTTGACGTCACGTGCAAGAGAGAGCGAAAATTTGTCCAGCCTGCTTTATGCTATACTCGATGCCTAACAGGGACTCGTTCATTGCCGGTCAGTGTACAATGGCGGACGTTAATGGAGTCCGGAATATCACTAGGCACTAGTTTCAGAGCGTCCCCACCATGCGCCTAGAGTGCGAGGGAATATACTTACCTCTCACTCAGCGCTCACTCTCCTCCGCCGGTTCTCCATCCTACACGGATGACGTAAGCACGGGAGAGAAAGATTATACGGGCGCGTGGCCGATATCCCAGCGTCCGTTTGTCCAATTCTTATGGTAGCTGTCACCTATTTCCTTCTCTCTCGCTCAACCGTATTTTGAGTGGCGTCTTTGATTAATCGCACGAGGACGCCAATGAGCGAATTTTTAATGTTTACAGAGGCGACGCTGTTGAACCTACTGACAGGAGGCACTGCGTTCAAGCGGCAAGAGTTCGAATCCCAGCAGAAAATAATTATCTTATTCTTAATTTTTTTTTACATGTCGTATTCCAAAGATCTTCTTTCATTAAATTATTAAATTATCTCATTTCTTCCATTTATTTATACGGTTACATCCCGCTTCCTATTTTGCTTTCAGGCACTACTCATAATTCTCTAAAGATATATGGATATCCAATGCTTATACGAACTCAAACATATATTTTCATTTTTATCAAAGTAATCAACATAAGTTAAGTTTTTTTTATGATATTAACTTTTATTTTATTTATATATACATTTTTCTTACGTTGTTTAAATCAATGTTTACATAGCTCTGTATTAGAAAGAACTATTGGTGCAGTGGCTAAGCGGCACGGCTGCTTGCGCTAGAGTGGAGAAATGGTATCACGATCGAATCTCGCTTCAGTAGGGGGATTTTATAAATTTTTTATTTTTCTCTTATATTTTCATATCTCCTGTAAAGTTAAAAAATTTTAATTTATTAATGATTTTGTTATGTTTTTAAAAAAAAGGTGGTCCACGACGGGACCGTTTTGGTCCTGAAAAGGGCCGCTTGGTGCCCCCCCAGAGCAGTCAATGATCTCGAATATGTCATTTGTCAGTCACAGTAATCAGTAATCAGTCAGTCAGTCAGTTGTATCAAGTCCGTCAGTTTGTCTAATAGTCCGTCCAATGTCCGGCTCGGTCGAGACTTGGTTGAGTCGATTCGCAAGTTTGCGATAAACTGGGTGTCACGACGAAGGTCGTTCCACACAGCCATCGCGTTCTCCAGCACCGCTGCTCTCGTCCTCGCGCTGGGCGGAACCCATTGTTTGGTCATTTGCGCCCAAACGTTCTCGATGATGTTGAGATCGGGACTACTAGCGGGCCAGTGCACCAGTTGAATTTCCGGATGTTGCCGGAACCATTCACGCGTTTCATATGAGGTATGAACGCCGGAGTTATCTTGTACCAGTCGGATCACTGGCATGTCTTCCACAGAATATATTGCTCGAACACTTGGAAGAAGCACCTCTTCCAGGATCGAGATATAATCTGTGGAATCCATTTTTGGAGGAATCTCCACCAATTCACCGATGGTACCTCCAGACATCCACCCCCAAATTCCACACCGAGTAATTCGTCCCGAATGATTATTCGGGAGTATGTATTCCGGATCCATCCGGAAATCTCGTGGGCGCCAGACGTGAAGGGGATGGTTCGCGTTCGATTGGAAGACTTTCTCGACTGTCCAAATCGTCGTTTCCCATTCCTCACGGCTCGTTTGCAAATGTTCTAACGCGAACGCGACCCTTTGCTCTCGGTACTGAGAGGTCAAACGGCATTTTTTCGCTAGACGATAGCAGCTGATGCCGGCGGCGTTTAATCGCCGCCTACCGGTGCGCGCGGACAGAGGATAATCTGTCTCATGTACCGCGTCTGTCACGTTCGCGAAAGGGTTTTCAAGGATGTAGTCCACCAGTTGGCGGTCATCCTCCTGCCGAGAACCCTGAGGCCGCGCATTCTGCACACGATGATCATGCAAAGCATGATCACCACCAAGTTGGAACCGCCAGATCCTCCGGCGGGCGGTTTTCTCGGATATTCCGAGGTGTGCAGAAATCTCTGCAGGAGTCTTCCCACTTTCCCAGTGGCCTACGATCCTTCCTCTTAACGCGGGGCAAATAATTGGTGCCATTTCGAAACACTAACTTTACTAAATTAATGAATTTTATTAAAAACTTTGGAAATCGCGGATCGCGAACTGCTCTGGTAGTCGGTCTCTAAAGAATGAGTTAATTTGTTTATTCGCTACTTAACTAGCGAAATGCTTGCCTGCAATGTTTTCATTTTTTTCGCTGGCTACCGGACTTCATTCTTTAAGTGGGCGTGTATTGCAGAAATCGCAGATCTTTACTTTCGTATTATTCAATAAAGAAAAGGAGTTAAAAAAAGATTATGAAAGTTAGAGAGAGATACAAGTATTATTGTAATTTCAATAAAAACTTAGCGAGTCTAGAAAAGCTTGCAGGGAAGTCGAAAAAAATGAAAACATACTACATGAATAATCATGTATTAATACAATTAAAATTTTAACAACATTTATTAAATCATTTAACAATTACTATTAACGTATTCCTTGCATCACATGATTAAAATAAGTCCAAACACAGCACAATTCGAATAATTTTTAAGTGTTAAATAAAATAAATTGATATAAATATAAATTGTAATTAGTGAAAAATTATATCCGAATTGTGTCATATTTATACTCATTTTAATCTTAATGATATAAGAAATACGCTAATAATTATTGTCGAATGATTTAATAAATGTTGTAAAAATTTTAATTTTATTAATCATTTTATCTGTTATTAATTCAGTGCAAGTTCATCTAAAAACCACTTAAATTATTATTAAATATTCATATTTATATTACTTTGATAAAAATGAAAATATATGTTTGAGCTCGTATAAGCATTGGATATCCATATATCTTTAGAGAATTATGAGTAGTGCCTGAAAGCAAAATAAGAAGCGGGATGTAACCGTATAAATAAATGGAAGAAATGAGATAATTTAATAATTTAATGAAAGAAGATCTTTGGAATACGACATGTAAAAAAAAATTAAGAATAAGATAATTATTTTCTGCTGGGATTCGAACTCTTGCCGCTTGAACGCAGTGCCTCCTGTCAGTAGGTTCAACAGCGTCGCCTCTGTAAACATTAAAAATTCGCTCATTGGCGTCCTCGTGCGATTAATCAAAGACGCCACTCAAAATACGGTTGAGCGAGAGAGAAGGAAATAGGTGACAGCTACCATAAGAATTGGACAAACGGACGCTGGGATATCGGCCACGCGCCCGTATAATCTTTCTCTCTCGTGCTTACGTCATCCGTGTAGGATGGAGAACCGGCGGAGGAGAGTGAGCGCTGAGTGAGAGGTAAGTATATTCCCTCGCACTCTAGGCGCATGGTGGGGACGCTCTGAAACTAGTGCCTAGTGATATTCCGGACTCCATTAAGGTCTGCCATTGTACACATTGACATCGCGCTTCTCCTGCCACCCTACCAACAAGCATTTTGACGTCACGTGCAAGAGAGAGCAAAAATTTGTCCAGCCTGGTTTATGCTATACTCTATGCCTAACAGGGACTGATTCATTACCGGTCAGTGTATGCACTATTGAATACTATAGAACACCTATCTATCACAAATAATTTGGGGAATCGTTACCATATTCAGTGGCATTTCATCCCACCTGACGCACCTCACTTTGGGAGTCTGTGGAAATCCACTGTGAGAATTTCTAAACACCATTTTCGCCGTGTAATTGGAGATTCATTATTCGTCTTAGAAAAGTTAAATACTTTCGTGATCGAGATCGAGGGTACAACTCCAATTTTGTCTAACATCCTGTATGTAGAAGATGTAATATTGGTATGTACTTTAAAAATTTAAGGGCTTATAAAAGAGTAATTTAACTTAGTTTGCAAAATATACTATACCAGAGATAATGCAATGCTGTCTCGCTTTAAATAGCTGCTTGATTTGCATCCTTAGTTTGCACAATTGTACGGTGTCCAGCAATGTGACAAGCCTGCCTTGCATAAAGCGATATGATTGGTATGTCAGATTATTAGTGTCGGCAATGCAGATTACTGATGAGCCTACGACAACACCGATTTATTCGGATTTGAATTGACAATTGTACATCAGCGGCGACTGATTGTCGCAAAAAGAATCGTTGAATTATATAGGATCATATTCCAATAAAGACGCACAAAAACTTCATTTGAGAGTTTTTATTGTACATATCGTGCCTTGCCCTCAACCTAGAGAGAACCTCCTCTGGGTCCCTTGTGTAGTCCATAATACTACTTAAATGAATTAACTATTGTATTCGCGTGTCAAACGTCGGGAGATTCACCTGCTCTTGCGTTTACCGAGACGCCCATTGCAGAGTGTATAGTCAAAAGGGTAAGTTGTTGGGAAGAGACTAGTGGATGGTGAAAAGGGAATGAAAGGGAAGTGGGGTAAGAGAAATGAGAAATGGAGATAGAATTTGAGAGTTGGGAGGTTGCTATGCGTAAGGTGGAAATGCGAAGTGTTAAGTACGTAGGTATAAAAATAAATTATTTACCAATTAGCAATTATTTTTAATTATATTTTGCTTATTTGTGTTACTAATATTAATAATAAATAAAAATGTTCATTAAAGTAGAACAATTTATAACGTTTTTTCAATTATTAAAAATTTGTTTGAAACAAGAATGATTAATTTATAAAACTGAAAATACAGTTTACTAATTAATAAACTATTTGTAATAATATTTTGTTTATTTATGAAGATAATATTAATATTACATGAAAACATAGATTTGCATTAAAAATTTCGCTATATCAGCGTAAGAGACGTCACGGCATGAAAATATTAGTTTAATTAATATTAAATTCAATGTACGTTATTAAAAAGAGAATAATTTTTAAGATATTTGAAAATAATTTCGTATTTTTTTTCTTTTCTAATAAGTAATAATCATGATAACTAAAAATGATATTAGTTAAAATTCAAATAACAATATTTGAAATTCAAAATGCAATCTAAAATTTGTATGTCTCTTTACGCATTTTAAAAATAACTGCTTGTCGCAAGTCTAATTTGTATCCTGATTTGAATGACTAAAATTAAAAGGATGAGCAAGCTTTCATTAAACTTTTTATGTCTTCTTCATTCAAGTAATTAACTATTTGTTCAGTACAATCATACGGTAATTGAGCAGTGTTATTAAAAAGACAATGGAAAATTTTATTGCTTTTGTCATGTAACTCTTTCATAAACATAGCCTGTGTGAATTTACTTTTTATCATTCCAGCATATACTGGAAACTTTGTTTTATAGCTTTCTGATTTTAAAACCTTTACTATATTTTTATTCTTCACATATGTTAATATTGAATTTGTGTTTTTTACTAAGAAATCGTAAAATGAAATCTTATCATTGATTTTCTAACACCTCATCTTTGCAATCTCTTTTCTACATAGGAGCTTAAACTCCCTCATATTTTTAATTCTCATTAATTTTAATAGTGTTCGGTCTACAGGTAAATTTGCGATT
The DNA here is from genome assembly GCA_037305995.1 of Sclerodermus sp. 'alternatusi'. NCBI lineage: Eukaryota > Metazoa > Arthropoda > Insecta > Hymenoptera > Bethylidae > Sclerodermus > Sclerodermus sp. 'alternatusi'. Next base: position 426,812 of record JBBEEM010000016.1, on the reverse strand, counting down.
TTCATTTTAATTACGTGGCTTTTAAGAACTACAGCAATTTCGTAATTCAAATAAGAATAAAAATCGAAATCTTGACCATCAGAGTCATCAATAAAGTTATAATAATCATCATCAATATCGCTATCAACGTTATTATAATCATCCAAGTTGAAATCATCATCATCATCATTATCAGAATCGTCATCGATATTATAATTATCACTATCAGAATTAGAATCAGAATCAGAATCATCGCCATCACTATCACCATCATCATCATCACCAGAATCGTTATCAAAGTTATAATCATCACTATCAGAATCATCATCATCAGTGTCAGGGTAGAGTAGATTAATGAAAAAATTGTTTATTCTCAAAGGAGGGGCAAGTGTTTTATCGTGTGAACTTATAATGTTTAAATCGGAGCCATAATTCAGAAGAGTCGTAAACACATATTCATGTGTTTTTTCTGCTGTTCTACCATAATCATCTATAGAGTTAATATCAGCACCAAATTTTAAGAGAATCTCAGTAATTTCCCGAGAGCCTTTCTTAGCAGCCAAGTGTAGTGGTGAGATACCATTTCTTATTTTATGGTTAACATTTGCATTATATTCAAGAAGAATTTCCACAATTTCTGTATATCCTTTTAGAATTGCTACATGAAGTGCTGTCACACCATCTTCAGTCACAGCATTCACATTAGCACCTTTACTTAAAAGTAGATTAGCAATTTCTGCCTTAACATTTATATTATGATCTTGAATAGACAGATGTCTGAAAAAATCGTCCGTCTCAGTTAAAACAGTAAAATGTAATGCGGTCCTCCCAAATTCATCGATAGCATTAATATCGGTATCATATTGCAAAAGAGCTTTAACGATTTCTAGGTAATCATTCTTAACAGCATTATGCAACAGTTCAGGATATTCTTTTACATAAGCCATATTAGTTAAAAGCAGGTTGGTTATTTTCACATCAGCATTCTCAGTAGCATAAAATATTGAAGTTTTCCCTATATTATCTCGAGCATTTATATCAGCTCCATAACTTATCAATAATTCAGCTACTTCTTCTTGTTGATTTTCGACTGCAGTATGTAAAGGTGTAAAACCATGCGTAGATTTTAAGTTATGTAACAAATTAACATCACCTCCATACTTTAGTAGGTTTTCGACAATGTTCGAATAACCTCTTGCAATAGCAACATGTAATAACTCGGAAATATTGACAACTTTAGAACTGCTTACTGAAAGCAGTTCAGCAACATTTTCATTGTTCTTCTTAAGAGCATTACAAAGTAAAATATGTTCATCTAACCATGCTTCTGAATAAGGCAGTCCATTAGAATTGATTAACATTTTTACTATTTCTAATTTTCCTTCGATAACAGCAAGAAGTATTCTCTCTGTTATAGTCTGATTACGTGACATGATTACTGATAATGGGCAACAATTGCAGATTTCAAATGATATAATAGTTGTTAGATAAATAATATACTATTTTTTATAGTATTCAATATAAGTCACGCACACTAATTTAAATATAATATTTTTATATTTAATATATTGCACAATAATTTAAATGTTTACGTACACTTTCCTTTAAAATGCAATAAAAATAGAACCCACTAGTGTCTGTGCATAAACTTCCAAAGTATGATGTGGAGTTTTATGAAGTAGCATAAACACCAAAACTTTTAACTTCTTTCCTCAACTCCACTCTGGCACTTTAATGAAACTCAGAATATTTGTACCCGATTCATATAGCAGTCTACGGCAGGTCGGTCTTGTAAGAAAGGACTCTTTCTTGCACATGCGCAATATGATGTTTCCTTCTAACCCTCTAGGTTTGTGAGAATACTAATGAGTGGCTGCCCCCGAAAATCAGGTATATAACTTTCTCGGAGAAACATTTCACTTTCGAGAGATTTTGCCTTCGTAGCCATCTAGCGGAAAAGTGTAGAAACTATTGATATACATATATATTTACATATAAATTATTTAAAAGTAATATGAAAAAAACTAACACAAATATAAGCCAAGTATAAAGTCGATCGATCTATCGGTGGAATTGAATCACTTTCCTACAAGCTTATTCTAAAGGTAAGCATCAATAATTAAATAAATAAGCATATAAATAAAATAATAAATTAATAATATACAGGATGTAACAATGATCCCCTTCGAGGTTATAAAATGTTGTAGAGGGAGTGATTCTAAGACGATTTTTCATTTACCACATTTTTATCTGAAACTTAGTTTTTGTGATATTTAATAATAAATGTACTATATATATTAACTATATAGAGATAGTCAACTAGATGAAGTGAGAGAACCTAACTTTCTTTTACTGCAGCCAACTAACTGTCTCTGTCTGACTAATTGCATCTTGTCATTGAATATCTTGAAAAATAAGCTTTAAATAAAAAAGTGGTAAATAAAAAAGCGCGAAATGGGTTGAGGAGGTGCAGGGACGTGGCCGTTGCCATGGTCACGGCGATGCTTATTATTTTTATAATTATTACTAATAAATAAAAAAATTAAATATATAAATTTATATAAATTTTTTTATTAATATCTTTCTTCCCATATATTGTCCTAACAATCCCATTATATATATACATATTTATGTCTCTATCGCTTTCCTTTTCCATCCAACTACCGATCTACATGTATTAATCTATCCTTTATTTTCATATACAGGGTGTAACAATGTCCTTCGAAATTTTAAGGGATTGTAGAAAAGATGATTCTAAGACGATATTTCATTATCCATTTTTTTATTTAAGGCTTAAATTTTAAATTATTTAGGATTTTCTGTACAATATATTATTGGCTTACGCGAGTTCGCTGTGACGTCAATCAGCTGTAGCCTCACCTGCGCAACATCCTAACTATCGGAGAAAAGTATCGTGTCGCCTCGAAATTCAAAAATTTAATAAATTTTATCGAAATGTACCAATTGTCATTAATAATTCGATTTGTTATAAATATTCAATTAATACCTATCACAAATAGGAATTAATTTAATATTTATAATAAGCTAATGAGACTTTTTATTTTTCAATGTAAGTAATTGTAATTTAAATTATTTTAAGAAAAACTCATAACTTAAGAGCATCCTTACACGACCAAATAACAATATTTCATATCATTTGGTTATGAAACAACGGATTCCAAAACCATTTGAAATAGCTATTATAAGTATTGTAAGGAATGAACGAGATACATTTTGTTTGAAAAATCGACAAAAAACTATGAAAAAATAAATTGTCACTAATAATTGTTTTTGTAATATATAAAGTAGGATTTTTTTTCCAAAAAGAAAATATCTCGTTCCTTCCAGTATCCAAAAGGAGTCATATGAATTTAGGCTCGGTTCAAAAATCGAAGAAATGTAGCCGTATTTTGAAAAATAAGAAATGTTATAAAATTGTTAAAATATCTGCCCTGCTTTATCTCAATGTAGATAGATCAGAGCAAAAATTTGTTCATCGATTTTCGTATAGATGGACATTACAAACACACATAAGGATAAAGAAATGTGTGTCGTGTGTGTGGTAGCACATTACACAAAGCGAACGCTTATCGCAAGAGAGAGAGAGAGAGAGAGAGAGAGAGAGAGAGAGAGAGAGAGAGAGAGAGAGAGAGAGAGAGAGAGAGAGAGAGAGAGAGAGAGAGAGATAATCAACATTATTTCGATTTTGTATGAAAAATGAGAAATAGATAAAAATGATGTTTTATCCTTGCGCACGCTGGGCACCTGACAAAGCTGCGAAGCGCCTATTCTTTCAACAGCGGCCCACCTATCCCCCTCTCGCTTACTTCATTTTCTATCTTTTTTTCAAGTCTTATCGAAATGAGACAAAGTGCAATACTATTGGTAGATCTTTCTCTAGGACCGACATAACTTCGATTTTTGATTAATAATCAGAAATTTATATAAGCCTCACTTTTTCTTTGTGCGCGCTAGCCGAATGAACAAAGATGCTAAGCGCCTATTTTTTCAACGGCGAGTTAGCTATCCCCCTCTTTCACGCACTTTCTACTATAAAGAACAGTAACGTGATTGGTCAAATTTAACAAGAAGGGTGGTCTCTCCCTCTTTTTGTTCGTGGAAATTGTCTACGACACCTCATTTCCAAAGTGGACCTAAATAGTGCACACGTTATGTTAAAGTGATAAAAGAAAAAAATCTCGAGAAGATCACTGCAAGCAGAAATTTTATATTTTTCTAAGATTATTTTCTTTTTGTAAACTTATTTTTCATATTTAGTCTGGATTAAATATTATTTTGTGTTTAGTTAGTTATAAAGTGTTTAATTGCCTTTAGTTTCATCCGCTGCATAGGCTTTGTTGCGTGTGTGTGGGTATAGTTTCGAAGGTTTTTTTTGTTTTAAAAATAATCTATTTTAACTTTCTATATCTTATAATTACTTCGTGTCGGATTTGATGTGCTCTCTGGCCGTTCCTGTTTCCAACTGTTCTTTGTGAACAAATCCCCACTATTTTCCGCACAACCCCTTCTACTTTCTTTCATATACCACCACGAATAATATGTGAGTCCTGGCAACTAATCGATTCGTACTTTAAGATTTACCGCGCCTTTCGTATGATTGTACGTCTATGATGGTATGATTGTATGTCTATGTGACGTGCACGTCATCACCTGTGGTGGTGATTATATTCGTATATGAATCTATATATAAGTATATACGGCATTTCATGATTATTAAGAAAAATAGCGTATTGAACATGAAACGTCGTACAGTCTTTGTGTGCGGCAGATTGCATCATGGACTGTGCATACGATTAGCTTACGAATAACTGTATTTCTCATTCTTTTTCCAGTAAAGAATATCTCATTTCTTTATAGAAGAACAGAAATATTTTGTGCTGGAAATATGAATAGCAAATACGTCAGAACATCAGATTATCGTATGCAGGTGTTTACGGTGCTTCCATTCTACCTTTTGTTATTCTCAATTTTAACTATTTTTTTTCATATTTAGAAAAAAAAAACGTCTAAAAAATGGCCGCCATTGCCCACTCCACGGCAAAACGTAATGCGCTTCGACCGGCGCCCGCATCATTATCCGCGCTTACATCGGCGCCCGCACATCCACCGGCGTCCATACCTGCGTCCGCGTCTCCACGTGCACCAGCAAATAGCACCGAGATGCACACATACTTATTGCACATGGCCTAATTGACACGGCCGAAATGTACACTGACCGGCAATGAAGCAGTACAAACCATAGTCTATGGCTGATTTCGAGTATAGCTAAAAAAGAAGGCACATTTTCCTTCTCACTCGCACAAGACGTCATATATCCCAAGTCGGGGGAAGGCGGAGAAGTGTTAGGAGTATAGAGACAGGCGGAGAGTATTGCGAGAACATAGGCGATACCTCCCCTTATCAGACTATCTCTCTTAGATCAGCGCTGATATCTCTTTGCTTTTTTCCTCCAATACCCCTCGATTGAAAGACAGGGCTAAAGGGGAAAATTGGTGGGAGGTGTTCTGGATTCTATCCTTGTTTTTTGCTATTAAAAAGACAAGGATGCTTTTGAGAGGAAATTATGATTTTGGGACAAAATTGGCATCACTATTGTCGTCCTTGTCTGACAACCGCTCAGGCATGCTTTCACCTCTATCCTTTCTGGCTAGAGGGGAATGCGGAGAAGTATAGGCAATGCGGGAACATAGGCAATATTTCGATTTTATTTCTTATTGACTTATATTCTTAGATCACTGCTGATTTATTTAATTATTTATATTTATATTAAAGAAAATTATAATTAAAATGAATTAATGTTATTAATTATAATTAATTAAAAATAAATATTAATGAAATAACTAATGAGGCAGCTGCTTATCTTTTAAGTTCTAACTTCCTAGAAATAAAAAAGAAAAAGTTAGATTACTCAGTTAAAACGATCAATTACAATTTTGTTATGGAAACAGAACTAGAGAATAGAATTGAGATTAGAAGATGTAGAAGGACTCTATAAAAGAAAGGCTTTCAAATTTAAGTGATAGCGATACGGAGAGTGATAGAAACGACAATGAGAATAGACACGGTGCAAAAAAGGATAACTCATAAAATGACGACGATACATAATGAAAGAGGTAATGCAAAAATTAAATTCCTATATTTGCTTGCATGCATGCACATCGTTCTGTTATTTGTCGTTATATATAATTATACTTCGTTTAACAGAATTCAGAAAATAACCAAAAAGGTGGAGGGTTTTTGAAAGGAAAAGTAATATCCCACATGAATTGCATTGCCTACTATATCCCTGTAAACTTTTTTTAAACACAAGAGTAAAACAATGTTCATTGGACCATTATACATAGTTTGATTAGAATATTTTGAATGAGTTCGATTAAAGTTTACAGTGCCTCGATGACATGAATAATATATGTTTAATGCTAATAACGTATTGTAATTGTAATGATATTGTAATGTATTTTTACGTAGTGATTTGTATATTGGTTTTAACCAAATCCAAGATATTAAAGTGTAAAAATTTAACATAAATTCGTTTTATCATTTTCTTAACAAAGTGGAATGTAGAAGAAGCATCAGAAATGTAAATAGATCATCCGCAATGGGATATTGTGGTCAGATTCCCCACAGCCTCCAGGTGTATAGCTTTGGTGGAAAAGCAGACGAACAATGCTGTGTATCCCTTGTCATACCGCTGACCTCTGCCTCTTGAAATTTTAATTTCGAATGGCCCCTCATAATCTAAGCCGGATAACGACAAGGCTCTTGAGGGGTTCACCCGATCGGGGGTTAAAATACCTATCATTTGTTTGCACTTTTTCGGATTAACGCGATTGCAGCGTACACAAACGCGAAAGTGGCGTTTTACCAAGCCGATACTGCCCAGAATCCATACATGCTGAAGGAAATAACCAAGCGTAAGCGTTGGTCCCCATGAAATGTCATTAGGTGAGTGAACAGAATAAAAAGCTGACTCAAATTCGAATTTTTAAATAATATAGGGGGGTGCTTAGCTGGAAATGGCAACGCCGAATGCACCAGCCGCCCACCCACAGAAATGATTCCATGCTCATCAAGAAATGGGTTTAGTTTTGAAAGCGGACTAAGCTGAACAAGGGGCTGGTCCTCACGTAAGCAGGGTAACTTCCTGGAAAATGCTGAACTCTAAGCAAGTTTGATCAAGCGAATGCACGCTCTGATTAATTCCTAAAATAATATCTCAAAGGTAATAAACCCGGGAATTAGTGGCTGTCCCTCTTTTAGATGCTTGTAGTTAAGGCCAAATCGCATGTACAAGGCGGTGATCATCAGCAATTTGGTTAGGGTGGAGGTTCTGTTTATGATGAAATCATCTGCAACCTCCTGTGTAATCACATACACGTTCACTGAAGTGTAAATTGGCATGACCTCATCTTGTTGTTCAGGCCATTCGCTATTCGGCTTCTTCAGCCACTCAGGCCCATGCCACCACAGCTCAGATTGTTTAAGAGATTGTTATTATGCGTAGATACATACTTCTGGACGGCGGATGGAAGCTCGGCCTGAACGTATGACACTCTATTCGAAATGAAAACCTTCTATTTCGAAGAATGTTTACGAATCCAAGCTAAGCTGTATCGACTATCCGACCAGTTGGTAATCGGTAAGTCTCTGTACGCCTCAGACTTTCTCAAATGTTTAAAAAGTTTGACTAGGAGAACTGCCCAACACAATTTTAACCTAGGTGTGGTCATGGTTTTTACTGGGGCCACCTTGGCAATTGATAGAAAGACCTGGCAATCTCCGTTGTGCGTGATAATTCTCAAATAAATTGCATCAGTATAGGCTCGCATTGACGTATCGGCAAACCCGTGGAGTTTGCATTGAAATGAACGAATAGGGCCTAGCCAGCGATTAACCTTAATGTTGGAAACCTTCGCCAGAGAAAAACAGTAATCGGTCCATATTTTCACAATATCAGACAGAAGGGCTGCGTCGCAATCAACCTTCAGAAGCCACAGATCTTGCAATAGGATCTTGGCTCTCACAACGGTAGGTGCTAGTAATCCGAGGGGGTCGAACAGACGGCCAAACTTGAAAGGATGGAGCGCTTAGAGATTTCTTTACCCTCATACGACAACATTTTTATAATGTCCGTGGTAAAAACGGAGTGAAATTCTCGCCAGCCAATCAGAATCCGTGAGAGGTCATTCTATAAAGAGGGCCCTGGCAACAAGAAGTCATTCAGACAATGTCTGCCAGCAGTTCATCTTGCCCCTAGTCATTTATCCTTAGGCACGCTTGTCTGGTCGTTAGATTTGGTCAACTTTGAGTTTGATTCCGACCGGACAGGAAGATTGTCGTTATGTTATAGCGGGTGGTGCCGAGTTACGCACCGATTTATTCAGCACGGCCGAATTCAGCACGGCTTTTTTCAGCAAAGTCAAGATTGCGCACGACCAGACTCAGCACGACCTATTTATACACAGCGAATATTATGCACGACCGAATTGCGCACCATTTGTTTTTGGAAATAGACCGAATTCAACACAAAATTAAATTAACAAAAATATAACTAGATTCCTGCATAAAATAAAATTAGTGGGGTCCATTTCGACAGAAACAAATTCGACACACGTTTTTTTAACGTTTTCAATTTTAGTACGGATTTTTTGAAGCGACATTTTTAAACATTTCAAATTGAAATTAGAATAAGGAAACGAGGTTCTAAGTAGTTAACATCTGGTGGTGTGTATTGTCAACTCGTCGAAAACACGCGTGTCGAAGTGGTATGTATCGAAATGGAATCCACTAATTTTATTTTATGCAGGAATCTAGTTATATTTCTGGTAATTTAATTTTGTGTTGAATTCGGTCTATTTCCAAAAACAAATGGTGCGCAATTCGGTCGTGCATAATATTCGCTGTGTATAAATAGGTCGTGCTGAATCTGGTCGTGCGCAATCTTGACTTTGCTGAAAAAAGCCGTGCTGAATTCGGCCGTGCTGAATAAATCGGTGCGTAACTTGGCTCCTCCCTGTTATAGCGTGTGATGGGCGCCCTGACAACGTCTACAGGCTCGCATTGACGAGCACTGTCTGAGTTGGTGACGACCCAAACAATTATAGCACAGGCCTAATCTGACGAATTTTCCCATGCCGATCTCTACTAATCAAAGCGCGGAATTTTTCGCACCGCCTAATATAATGTTCGTCCGAACAGAAGGGACATTTTAATTATGCGGTTCTGAAAGCGGAAGAGACGCCTTGCTGCTTAGCCTTTGACCCCATATGATGGATCTTCACAGGCAGTATAGAGCCAATCGAAAGGTGACGTTAGTTCGTCATGGAAGGTTTCACGCTGATTGTTTCAGACTCAACTGAAGTCAGAGCTTGTATTGTTCTTTCAAGGAACTCTATCATTTCCTTGAAGGTTGGTAGCCGTTTCCTGGTCACCAAAGCATCTTGCTGTGCTCCCTCTATGTGCATGCCTCTTGTGCTCAAGTGAGTTTTCCAATCCTTCCGCGTCATCGGATCTAGGCGTTCACTCAAGATAACAACGAGAAGATCATCCCATGAGTCAACTAGTCTACCTAGGTTGCGTAGCATATGCACGCTGTGGCTTATGTTATCTTTCAGAGCTCGTAATCCAGACGCGGATTCCCTACAAAGAAGCTGTGCCTTTATAAATGATAACGTTAAATTATAAACTTGTAATCTCAAATTAGAGAAGCGTTCCTTCAATGCATTCCACGTAGACGCGTAATTTGCTTCAGATTCGGTTACACCCTTAAGAAAACTCATCTTCCTGGTCTCTAAGACAGCCCAACAAGCATTCGAGTTTCACGATGTTCGACAATTGTGGTTTGTCATGAATTAGCGACGTAAATTGATTTTCGAACGCTTCCCAGTCCTCAAAACATCAGGAAAAATGAGGCTAGTTTATTTTTGGCAGGTGAACGTTCTGGCATAGGGTTTGTATGTTTTTCCCTTCCGTACTAACACGAGAGGAACCCGCAGATGAATTGTCGGGAATCATCCGATCGAGTTCATTGTTGCATTCGTCATGAATCACCTCGGTATTAGCAAATACTGCGTCGGTGAGGTGAAGTCATCCTCAGCGTTGTCACGGATGATAATCTCCTCGTGAGTTTCGCAGAACTCCGTCCAATATCTGCGCAATTTCTCCTGGCAGTCGCGAATCAACGACTGGCTCACGCAGTTGCCAACTGTTTGATTATTAATTAAAAGTGTCGATTTATGAATATGCTGCGGCAACTGTTTTTAATCTTGGCTTCTGTGTAACTTCCAAATGCCGAAGTTCTGTCATGTAAGATTGTGTGAGATAGTGTCTAGTTCGGCCCACGGCCGCTAGATGGCTAGGCCCGCATGGCGCGCCTATACGGTCCATGCTTATCGCTTCTCGCTATTGATAAAGGGACCATGTCCTCTTATCAATAGCGACGAAGCACCTGCCCAGCGCAGTATCCAGCCATCCCGCTACCGCACAGGATCTTGAAGGCTCTTCAAGATCTTCCTGACCATCTGACCGTCTGGCTAAGGCTCTTAGTTCAGACACCCTCCTGCCTTCCGCAAGGGCTCCTTGCGAGGCTTCCGATCCTTTGGATACTTCAGGATACTTGACCGTCAAGGATTCCTGAAAGTCGCGATACCGGGCTCCAGTTTTTGGACTTCTGCTTGCCAGCCGAGCAGATTCAAACTTGGGAATTGTTCACTACGCCAGGCGGGTGATCAATTTCCTAAACGCCACTTTCATTAGGCTAATTAGGGCTCCTAATTTGGTCTTCTGATCGTGTATTTTTGTATTGCACCAGTGCCCCTCAAACGCTGGAGGTTTCAATCTGTATGCATCGTTTGTAAGACGAATTGGCAAATGTAATTTCAGTGAACGTGTGTTACATTTGGAGTTTTATTAAATTTACGCAACCTTTTCTTTCAGCTCGTGATCGCAGAGTTTTGCATCTTTTCGCACAAAATTTTGGTCCTTCGAGCCGGATATACGGCGTGTTTTAATTGTGCTTTGCGAGATTTTTTTGATCACGAGCTTTTAAGTCAAGGTTGACGATGTCAAACGAGGATATTTCGGGGTACATCACTCATATCAATATCCTTCGAGAGGAGTTGACTAGACTATTCTCCAATACGAAGAAACGTGGAGTAAATAACTTCACTCAACGCTTTCTTCAGGAGCGAACCATCACTGTCCGCAAGGTGTTCGAGGATATCAAATCCCTCCACCTAGAAATTTGTAATGCTATTCCGGCTTCAGAATTGGCACAGTCTAACTACATAAGGTCCAACACCTATCAGTTGGCTGTTGACGTCTTCGAGGCAGTTGAAACGTATCTAGATGAACATCTCGACCGTTTGACCGAGGAATCGTCCGTCGCTCATCCGTCACTGGTCTCTCCAGAAAGAACTCAGAGCTCTATTAGCTGTCCGCTCAAATTACTACAGATTAATCTGCCAAAATTCAATGGCGATTATCCAAGCTAGCCGTCGTTTCGCGACAGTTTTCGTTCCATGGTGCACGATAGCACTAGCCTTCCGGTTATACAGAAATTTCATTACTTGCGAGCTTGCTTAACTGGAGAAGCACTCGCAGTAATACAAAATTTGCCTCTCACGGACGAGAACTACTTCACAGCATGGAAAACAGTGAAAACTCGATTTTCCAATCGACGTTTGCTCATCGCCAATTTATTGACTCAATTTTTCGAAGTTTCAAATGCTCGATACGATCACTTGCCGTCAATTAAGGCGCTCCGTGATGTAGCAACTCTGACCATTGACGCATTACGCAATGCAGGGTGCGAAGTAGATTCATGGTCCCCGCTAATCATCCACTATCTTAGTGGGAAATTCGATGATTGGCTCAGTGAAGAATGGGAGAAGTTATTAAGTGATATGACAGAGTTCCCAGAGTACTCCAAATTCACAGATTTTCTTGCCAGACGTATCACAGTTTTGGAATCAAGGTCCAATTCAAGAGTGAAATCTAAAAGGATTTCCGAAAAGCCCGTACGTATTCACACTATGCAAACGGATACGGTACGCACCAAGTGCCCTCATTGCTCCAAGGAGCATGGGTTATTTCAGTGCCCAAAATTTCTGGGACTTTCACCTGACGGTCGATACAAGTTTGTTCAAGGAGCAAAACTTTGTTTGAATTGTCTTCGGAGCGAACATTCTGCTGGGAATTGTTCTTCTACCAATCGGTGCCGCAACTGCGGAAAACCCCACCATTCTCTTCTTCACTTTCCAAAGAAAAGTGTAGCCCCAATTCCGAGTGTTTTGGAGAAAACTCAAAGGGATACTACCACCGCTCAAGTGACGACTCTAATTAGCGCTGAAGAAGACAGAACAGTCTTGCTCGGAACCGTAATGGTGGAAGTGAGGTCACAGGATGGTCGAGCTCTAACAGTTCGAGGACTAATTGACAACGCCTCACAGAAATCTCTTATAACGGAGAAATTAGCGCAAAAGTTGCGCCTGAATCGCAGTTCTCAATCAGCAACTGTCTATGGAGTAGCAGGCGTTGCTGCGTGCAAAGCACCTTCCGTTACGGAAGTAACCCTGCGCTCTCTTAAAAATGACAAACTGTCATTAGGAGTTAGCGCTTTTATATTGCCAAAGGTAACAAATTATCTACCACCTGCTTATTCAACAGCTGGTTTCCCAGAATTACAAAATCTGGATATATCAGACAAACATCCAGCCTCTCGGGCGCCGATTGACCTCCTTATTGGCGCGGATTATTATCCACGAATCATGGAAGAACAAGCCGTCAAATCACCGGATCAGACGCTCATTGCTCAGCTCACGATGTTCGGATGGACAGTCATAGGGAATGTCCCGGACATTGTGGCCACACACTCGAATTGTGTCCAAATACATCATTGTTGCGATGCGGACCAGACTTTGAGACGATTCTGGGAATTGGAGGAGGTCCCGACAACTGCAGCCCTGACTCCAGACGACCAGTTTTGTGAGGATTTCTTCAAGGAGACTGTAACTCAATTGCCTACTGGTCGATTCTCGGTGGGGTTACCATTTCGTCCAGGATTCACCGCAGCCCAGTTGGGACCCACCATGGACATTGCTGCTTCTTCTCTTCGTAGAATTGTGCAAAGATTCCAGAAATCTGCTCCACTAAAGTTAAGCTATGAGAACTTCATGGAAGAGTATCAAGGTCTTGGACACATGAGCAAGATTACGGAGCCAGTAAGTGACTCAACTACTCGCGTTTTCCTTCCACATCATGCGGTGTTCAAAGCTGAAAATGGGAAGGAGAAAATAAGAGTGGTATTTAACGCCTCTTCAAAGACACCTAGTGGTTTATCTCTGAATGACGTGCTACTCACAGGGCCAAAGCTTCAGAGAGACATTACTGCCATTTTAATGAATTGGCGAAGTCATCGGCTTGTAGGAGTGACTGACATCGTCAAGATGTTCAGACAGATCCTCATACGTCCTGAGGACCGGAAGTACCAGAACATACTCTGGGCTTCAAATGCAAAAGGTTCACCTGAGGTGTTTCAGCTAAACACTGTTACATACGGCACGGGTCCAGCACCCTTTTTAGCGTCTAGCGTAATACACGAGCTCGCTTTTCGCCATGGGAACAGTTTCCCCGATGCTCAACGCATTTTGATGGAATCCACATATGTAGATGACATACTGTTTGGGGCAGATAATCCGCAAGAACTATCTGCAATCAGGAATCAACTCATTCAATTACTCGCAAGAGGCGAATTTGAATTGAGTAAGTGGGCCTTCAACTCTCAATTATCGTCCAGCAACGACGTGAAAACAGTGGCCAGTCCAACTGTAACATTTCACGATAAGACTGAATCAGCTCACAAGATTTTGGGAGTGTCCTGGAATCATCAACAAGATGCATTTCACTTCGACATATCTCCATCGCAGATAGGAGTCTTGACCAAGAGGGTCATGCTCTCCGAAAATGCAAAGATTTTTGACCCAATGGGATGGATCTCCCCAGTCACTATCATAATGAAACAGCTCATGCAATCCACGTGGCTGCTAAAGATTTCTTGGGACGAACCGTTACCAGAACCCATAAGAGCAAAATGGTTGCAACAATATCAGTGTTTGAAGGAATTAAGGGATATCACCATTCCCCGATGGGATGGTAGAATAGCCAACTCTGGACGAATGGAACTGATTGGGTTTTGCGACGCTTCAACATTGGCTTATGGGGCAGTCGTATATTCACGATATGTTGATAACACTGGACATGTTTCGGTCAGTCAAGTTATGGCCAAGTCCAAGGTGGCGCCAATAAAATCTGTGTCCATACCTCGGATGGAGTTGTTAGCCGCCGTATTGCTTACGAAGCTCATGTTGCATCTGAAAACCTCGATGACAATCTTGATAGATTCGATCTACTGTTTTTCGGATTCACAGATCACACTAGCTTGGATTGCTCAACACTCGTCTAAGTGGAAGGTATTCGTGGCAAACAGGGTGGCATTCATTCAAGAAAGCCTACCAGAAGCTTCCTGGAACTACATCAATACTAAGGAGAATCCAGCTGATCTTAATTCTCGAGGATTGACTCCTGGACAGCTAAAGAATGCAAGCCTTTGGTGGCAAGGCCCTCCAATACTACAAGAAACAACAATATGCAAGGTGGCCAGTTCACTTTTGCATACAACAGAGGAACAAAGGGTAGTGACGCTGATTACTTCTGGACCAGATTCAGAAGCCCCGACAGAGTTTATGACTCGTTCCTCATCATGGTCAAAGTTAGTAAGAATCATGGTCTATGCAAGACGATTCATTACTCGAGCCCATCATCGACAGTCAGTACCGGTTCATCTTCATCCCAGTTATGAGGAATATCGTTTGGCGGAGCAGCAAATCATCAAAGTTGTTCAAAGGGAAGCTTTTGAAGCAGAACTTACTGCCCTGACGAAAGGACAGTCACTTGCAAAATCATCGGCATTGAGTGCACTGAATCCCTTTGTGAAGGAAGGAATTTTGAGAGTGGGAGGACGATTGACTAATTCCACGTTACCGGATACGCAAAAATATCCAATTATTCTACCTGAATCGCACATAGCGATGTTAATCATCCGCAAAGCCCATCTTGACACTCTGCATGGAGGATTGCAATTGACATTAGCCCTAGTGCGATCTGAGTATTGGATCATAAATGGACGTAATACAACCAAGAAAGTATTGCGTCAGTGCTTAAATTGTGCCAAGTGTAGGGGCAACACGTGCACAGAGCTCATGGGATCATTACCAGCCTCAAGGGTACAAAGAAGCTCACCCTTTGAGCACACAGGCATAGATTATGCCGGACCAATGTTGGTCAAGCAGCATGCAGGGCGCAATGCTAAGTCCACCAAGGCTTACATTGCAGTGTTTGTATGTATGGCCACTAGAGCTGTTCATCTGGAATTGGTGTCCAGTTACACCACGGAGGAGTTTTTGGCCGCTCTGACTAGATTTATAGCTCGCAGAGGAAAACCCGCTACTATTTACTCTGATAATGGGTCCAATTTTCTGGGAGCATACGCTGAGTTGAAAAGAGTGTTCAGAGATGCTCGAAATCACGCTCAGACTTCAGAAATATGTCAAAAAATTGATTGGAGATTCATCCCCGTTGCCACCCCACACTGGGGTGGAATTTGGGAAAGCGGAGTACGAGCTGTGAAACATCACTTACGACGAGTTCTGGGTGCGTTTGTTCCCACCTCACAAAAAATGGAGACGTTGCTTTGTCGAATAGAAGCTTGTCTTAATTCTCGACCGTTGATGCGTCTTCATGATGATATTGACAGTCTGGATCATTTATCTCCTGGGCATTTTTTGATCGGCCGCCCAATATTGACTGCGCCAGAGAAATCCACATTGAATATGAAACTCTCCACACTGAGTCGATGGCAACACGTTTCACAAGTGGCCGAAACATTTTGGCAAAAGTGGTCTCGAGAATATCTCCACTCCTTACAACCCAGGGCAAAGTGGAGGAAGAAGGAACAAACTCTTAAGGAAGGAGATGTGGTAATCCTAAAGGATTCAAATCCACCTTGCAAGTGGAGTATGGGGAGAATCATCAAAATGATTCCCGGGTCTGACTCAGTGTCTAGAGTCGCACTGGTCAAGACTGCCCATAAAGAAGTGCAGCGCAGCATTACACAATTATGTAAACTGCCTACTTCGTAAAATTTCACTTGCTTTCATAGTTGGTTGTCCGTTTTGATTTGTCGATAATGGCACATCTATTTCAAATTCATCTGACAGAAAAACTCGTGACGTCAAACAACATTTGTTTACCTCACACTATAAAAGGACCTCCCAAGGAGCTAATCCTTACAGTGCCATTTAAAGCTATTAAAGGCAAGTACGTCAGACGACAAAGCAAACTAGCAGTGATGGATTCCATTATTCGCCTGGACCTGGAGGATGAAGTAAGGGTTTTCCTGGAAAAATTTGGAGAACCAACTCTGGAGAGTTTCGACGACGAATTTCTTGCCGAATTCGCCGACGAACACGCCGATGCATTCGACGACGCAACCTCCACCTTGGCTATTGAACCTGCCTCGCCAGACTTGGGTGCATCGACGACCCTACGGCTCCCAGTGCAAATTCTCCTCACGGCTTTAACGCACAGTGACAGTCCGTTGGATCAAGAAGCAACGTTCGTGGAACCAGTGGACTTGCCCACGTTAGACGCCTCCATGTGGGACCAGGGGATCATCCACGACAGCACGGCCAAGGAGATCAGCCGAGACTCCACCAACTTGTACATCCGATGCTTCGGGAGCATCATCGCCGCACCACTGACTGCTGTACGGAGGTTCCGTCAATGGAAGGACTGGGCCGCACAAGGGAAGGTCACTCTGCGCTGGAGCACGGACTTCCAGTTAACTTCGGCTAAAATGGTCATCCGAGCCCGACAGGCGTTTTAGTGCATACGCATCTAATCGTTTTAAGTTAGTTTCTTTATATTATCGTTGCGTGCGGATTCTAGTCGTTAAGTTTTTCTTATATTATCGTTGCGTGCGGATTCTAGTCGTTAAGTTTTTCTTTATATTACCTTTTGCGTGCGGATTCTAGTTTTTAAGTTTTGCGAACTTATTGTGAAGTGGTTTATTGCGAACCCTCAAATTTTATTATTATTCTTTTTTTTTTTTTTTTTTGGTTTTTTGCGGAAAGAGAACATTCTCATTAATAGGGCAATCTGCAATCATCTCCGTTGTCTCTCGGTTAACGCCACAGGGGCGTTAACGGGGGGGAGTGTTTGTGTGAGATAGTGTCTAGTTCGGCCCACGGCCGCTAGATGGCTAGGCCCGCATGGCGCGCCTATACGGTCCATGCTTATCGCTTCTCGCTATTGATAAAGGGACCATGTCCTCTTATCAATAGCGACGAAGCACCTGCCCAGCGCAGTATCCAGCCATCCCGCTACCGCACAGGATCTTGAAGGCTCTTCAAGATCTTCCTGACCATCTGACCGTCTGGCTAAGGCTCTTAGTTCAGACACCCTCCTGCCTTCCGCAAGGGCTCCTTGCGAGGCTTCCGATCCTTTGGATACTTCAGGATACTTGACCGTCAAGGATTCCTGAAAGTCGCGATACCGGGCTCCAGTTTTTGGACTTCTGCTTGCCAGCCGAGCAGATTCAAACTTGGGAATTGTTCACTACGCCAGGCGGGTGATCAATTTCCTAAACGCCACTTTCATTAGGCTAATTAGGGCTCCTAATTTGGTCTTCTGATCGTGTATTTTTGTATTGCACCAGTGCCCCTCAAACGCTGGAGGTTTCAATCTGTATGCATCGTTTGTAAGACGAATTGGCAAATGTAATTTCAGTGAACGTGTGTTACATTTGGAGTTTTATTGAATTTACGCAACCTTTTCTTTCAGCTCGTGATCGCAGAGTTTTGCATCTTTTCGCACAAAGATCTATAAGTTATCGCGCGACTAACAAAGGAACGGAAACAAAGTCTCCCCACTATTTCGCTGGCCAATTTTGGCGTGATCTTTATTCCTTGTTTCCACTATTGAACTCAGACGCTCGTAGAAGTCAGTCTTCAGATAGCCTACGAATCAGTTAATCAGATTAAGTCTTTTTGTTAAAACATAGATACTTTATGTTCGAATCATTCAACCTGAAAGCCTGAATTGTTCTAAGAACATTATTTTTAATAAGTTAAGATTGGATTATTTGTAAAGAATAATCAAGAGGATTATTCTTATAAATTCAAATTCTCCTTAAAGTGCACCAAGGATCTAGCGAATGTTAACCTAAATGAACATTCTTTAACTTCCATAAGGAAAATCGATCACATCCATAAGGAATCCATTACAACCAGTTTTATAAGGGAAAACTAACACTACTACTAATTCCGATTTCAAAAACCTCATCTGTTTAGTTAAGTTATATAAGATAAGTTTGGATTAAAATAGCATAGTATTCGTAAGTTAGGTTTAATTTAATTTCTTTACGATTAACTATTATTATTTGTAAAATCCTATGTTTTCTCATTTTATATTATAATTAATAAAATTTCTCATTAAGACAACCAACCAAGTTAAGGCATTTAGTTCTTCTTTCTCTTAAGTGAACACCAACATAGCTCAAAAAGGGCAGGCAAAATGCGCGATAAGTTGTTGGCGCGATCGCGCTATTGTATTATAAGTTTTCGCGTAATAATAGGAGCCAAGACGCTTTTGTTAAAAAGAATCGCCGAGAAAAGTAAACGCTCTCGCGGTCTCGAATTACAATGAGCGCGCCGCTATGCTGAAACGCTTGACGCGAGTTGTATCAAGCGCGCCCCACACAAGTTGAGTCGACCGATACGCTTATCACTTAAACTCATACAATGATCGAATAGTCGCAAAATAATATAAAATTTATATACACAGCTTCAAGTTCGTTAAATCTGTCGTAATAAATTATTTCAAAAAACGTCGATAATGTTAAATTAGCAAATGAACAAAGAATCGCATATCAAATGTCATCAATTCGATCCCAGCAAGTCCCCCCGACATCCGGCTCGAAGGATCAAATGTTTAAGCGAACAAGACGATGGATTCGTTTATAGGCCGATTAATAATGGATATCGAGGAGGCAAGCAGGGAAACAAATTGTTCTACAATAAAAAATTTTAATTCGTTGTCTTACCGAAGTCCAAGTTTTATTCACATACCATTAGAGGGAAAAACCCTACGAACGTGATGGGGAAAATCCTTTACCAAACCATCGGATTAAGAACAGAGGTGAATTTCAGGATTTCGGCCTGTCCGATATGTAAATGAATTCCACTAACTCTCAGTGGAATCGCCAAAAGTCCTCGTAGTCCAGATGAAGTATATTAACTTCTTAACGCAGTAGTGATTACAGGATGAGGTTCGCACGCATACAAAACAAAGGTCCAAAAAACTTAAAATTCCTAAATCCAATGGTCGCTTTTCACTTGAATTTGTAATTAAAATGATCGTACGCTTGGCACGCACTATTCAGCTCCCTTACCGTGACGCTGAACTCACACACACACTCTCTTTCCCACTTTCCGGGCCCAGTCCGCGAATACGAACCGCGCAAAATTTAAAGTAAAAAAAAGTGGTAAATAGTCCTCGGAACCAGCAAACAGTTTCTTCATGAAATGATGCCGAATCAACCGGATAAAACGATGCAGCCATTGTCCAAGAATCTTGGAACAAATGTGCGAGAATATATAAAATTATTCTTGGAATATGACCCAAAGCGTAACATAGACAATGTCTATGGAGTTTATTACAAAGACAATAATTTAATGATTGGTAAAGCAAAGTTTCAAGTCACTAAAGATGACACCATTATTATCAATGATAAATCTTTTCCCGGTACTATTTTGACTGAGATTTCTCAGCAGAATGAAACGAAACACTGATAAGGAGGAAGAAGAAGAGGATTAGATTTCAGTACTTGTTTTGCTCTTACAACGACTCATTCGTACTCTGTTTCACTCACAAGGAGGAAGAATGAATAAGGAGAAGAGACAATTGGTCGAAGAACTGCATAAGCCTGCAAGGCGAAATTGATGATCTCTGATGCGCAGATTTGGTTGATATGCGCAACTATAAGGATACTTTTTACCAATACATATTAACATGTATCGATGCATTGTAAAAGTATGCTTAGGCAGTTCCACTAAAAACGAAGAATGCTGAAGCGTTACTGCAGCGTTTGCAAAGATTCTAAAGAAAGATGGGAGGTGTCTGACAAATCTACAGACGAACGATGGTAAAGAATTTTATAATGCAATATTCCGAAATCTCATGAAGAAGCATAAGATTAATCACCATTCCACGTACAGTCCGATAAAGGCATCGATCGTCGAACGATGGAAGCGAACGCTAAAGACTGAAATGTGGAAGCAGTTTAGTTTAAATAGAAATTATAAATGGTATGCGATACTGTAAGATTTCGTCTCTGCTTACAACAAGAAACGTCATCGCACTACACAAAGCGTCCTGTAAATGTGAAACTTGATACTGTGATTGTTGAATTCAACTTAATAAAAATTAATACACTCAAACCTGTTTTTGTGCGGTGGATAGGGACCGCATAAAAGAAAACGCATAAAAAAAAAATTGCACAAAACTTCACGAATAGCTATAAAATATAGTTTTTGGAACAAAATTAAAAAGTTTTTTTTTTATGCGGTGAATAGGGACCGCATAAAAAAAGTCTCACGTTTAAAATAACTCAAAACCTTACGAAATAACTAGTACATACTTGTAATTTCGCCAAACGTTTTTGAATCTGATTTAAAAAATACACTTGCGAACATTTTTTAATATTTTATTTACATATTATGTGATTATTTTACACATACAAAACTTTTCAAAACGTATAATCATTATCCTTCGCAGTCTGACAATACGCGAACTTTCCTGTGATAAACTGGTTCAAAATCGCTTTCGTCACTTGAAGATACTACCTCGCACTCGTTTAGAGTTGATTTTTTTTCAGGTACCATGTAATCGGTGATCAGTTTTTGCGACGACTGTTGTTTCACCAGACGCTTGTATATATCTCGGTAGCCATATATACAAGACTGAAGCTCCTTTTGGAATTTGGAAGTTCTTTCAGAATTAGCATCGATTGCAAGAAAATGACATTCTAATTTATGACAGAGTTGGAGTCCTGCATAGATTTTATCTGCTGTCATATGATCAGGTACTTCTTGCCCATCAGTAACATCTGTTACGTAATTTAGAATTTCATCATCCCTTACGGTGTAATCCTCAGTCATTTCGACAAGATCATTTTCACTAAAAGTATTAAACCCATCTCCGCCGATGTCATGTGCTAGCGTCACGATTTCTGCTGTTAACATTGATGTGTTTTCGATTGCACTTCTATTAATGACACATTCCGGCCAGACTGCTTTCCAGCATGCATTTAATGTATGTTGTTTTATTTCAGTAATTGCTGCAGCAGCGTGATTTATGCAGTCCAATATCGAAAACTTTTTCCAAACTTCAGTCAAGGTTATTCCATCGTTTTCAAGTTTTTCCAAAATGTATCTAAAAGTTAACTTCACGTAGTGTTTCTTAAAAGATGCGATTATGCCCTGATCTAATGGTTGTATAAGGCTTGTCGTATTGGGTGGTAAAAATACAATTTTCACATTAGGGTGCTCTATACAAGGATGACCTGGTGCATTGTCAACAATTAGCAAAACATTAAAAGTAAGCCCCATATCAGTCATATATTGCTTAACTTCGGGAACGAAGCAATCGTTAAACCATGTTATAAAAACAGCTGTTGTGACCCATGCTTTTTTATTGGCTATGAAATGGACTGAAAGCTCAGCTACATTTTTGCCCTTTAGCGCACGTGGGTGCAATGATTTATTTAACATAAGGGGTTTTAACATTTTCGCTCCAGATGCATTACTACAAAGTAAGAATGTTATTCTATCTTTTGCAGCTTTAAAACCACTTGCAGTTTTCTCGGACTTGGCGATAAACGTTCGCCTAGGCATCTTTTTCCAAAACAACCCAGTTTCGTCAGCATTAAATACTTGATCCGGGCAGTATCCACCATCTTCAATAATTTTTGCTAACACTTTAGGATAAATTTTAGCGACTGTTTCATCAGCGGATGCGGCTTCGCCCTTCATCTTCAGATTGTGAAGTGCGTGTCGTTGTAAAAATCCGGCTAACCAGCCATTGCTTGCAGAAAATTTCGGGCTTCCAATGTGAGACGATGAACAAGACGGCTCTAAATCCTTCACCTGATTATAAAACCGTATAGCTTTCTCTTTTATTAATTCTCCGTCAATGGGGATCCGTTTTTGAGTTAATTCTTGAATCCACAATATGAGAGCCTTTTCCGTTTTTTCTATCAAAATGTTTCTTGAATATGATACCCATTTAGCGCTTTCGTTTGTGGCACAATTACTAGATTTATTTATTTCACTTGCACGTTTTTGTATGCCTCTTATAGTGGATTCACCTAATCCAAATTCTTTACCAAGAGCTGTGGATCCTTCCCCTTCTGCTATTCGTTTTAAAATCATAGTTTTAGTTTCTAAGGAAATTACCTTCCTCTTCGCTTTGTTTTTGTCCTTATTCATTTTCAGGGATGTCTAAATTAAAATAAAAATTCTAAAAATTTATACCTAAATAGGTAAAATAATAAATTTACCTTCAATTTACGCTATGAAATGAATCTTATCTTAATGGTCCAGGAATGTGAAAGCGCTTTAAAGGATGTCAATTAATATTAGATTTAAAATTTAAAACACACGTAATATCAGGAGACTCGGTAGAGTCTCGCGCCAAGTAGTATAGCCTTAGAGTGACGTCATGTGCTATGTGCGCGAGACACCGAGTATCCTTTTCCCGAAACATCAAAAATTTTAAGTCGATTTTTTTAGGAAATTTTAACGCCAAAATATGTTTTGAGGCATTCTGAAGTTAATTTACGAAAAAAAAAAAAAAATTTTTTTACTTAAATGCACCAAAATGCATGAAAAGTGCAGTTGCATAAATTTCTTAATTTTTCAATTTTTGAAAAGTGTATGTTCAGTTCCGTCGTCGTCATCGTCGTCATCGTCATCGTCGTCGTCGTCGTCGTCGTCTCCATCTCCATCTTTTTCGCACCGCTTGAAAGCGTGCCATTAGTGACGTCAGAGCGTGACGTCATAAACACAGAGATAGCGAAATACCGTGTTCTAAGCTTATATTATCGGAAATAGTGTTGAAAATGTTATACGTTTATAATGTAAATTAATTTTTTTATTTATTATATTTATTATTCATATTATTTTAATAAATAAACTAAATATTAATAAAACTAATTAATAATTAATAAATTATTGTTTCATTTTTATAAATTAACCATTGTCATTTGCGAATAATTCTAATAATAAATGAGTAATATTATTTAATTATTAATTATTTATTATTTTTTATTTACTTTTCGTAATACTTGAAAACGGACCATTATTGACGTCAGAGCGTGACGTCATATGGCTATATATCGTGAGATACCTTGTTTCGAACCTAAAAAAAACGTAAATAATGTTAAAAAATATTATAAATTTTTGTTATTTATTGGTTTTCGCACCCTTTGAAATGTGCCATTTGTGACGTCAGAGCGTGACGTCATATTTTGCTATATACCGTGAAATAACGTGTTCCGAAGCTAAATTATCGAAAGTAATGCGACAGAAAATTTTAAATTTTGATTGTTTGTTAATTTTCAAACTTCTTGAAAACGTAGTATTAGTGACGTCAGAGAGTGACGTCATATGGCTACATATCGAGAAATAACGTATTTCGACAAAAATTGTCGGAAGTAATGCAACAGAAAATTCTAAATTTTCATTGTTTATTAATTTCCGAGCGTCTTGAAAACGTAGCATTAGTGACGTCATAGCATGACGTCATATGGTTACATATGGCGAAGTATATCCGAAGCAAAATTGCTGGAAGTAATGCGACAGAAAATTATAAATTTTTATTGTTTACTAATTTTCGAACGTCTTGAAAACGTAGCATTACTGACGTCAGAGCGTGACGTCATATGGCTATATATCGTGGGATACCTTGTTTCGAACCTAAAAAAAACGGAAATAATGTTAAAAAATATTATAAATTTTTGTTATTTATTGGTTTTCGCACCCTTTGAAATGTGCCATTTGTAACGTCAGAGCGTGACGTCATATTTTGCTATATACCGTGAAATAACGTGTTCCGAAACTAAATTGTCGGAAGTAATGCGACATAAAATTCTAAATTTTGATTGTTTATTAATTTTCGAACTTCTTGAAAACGTAGTATTAGTGACGTCAGAGAGTGACGCCATATGGCTACATATCGAGAAATAACGTATTCCGACCAAAATAGTCGGAAGTAATGCGACAAAAAATTCTAAATTTTGATTGTTCATTAATTTTCGAACGTCTTGAAAAGGTAGTATTAGTGACGTCATAGCATGACGTGATATGGCAACATATTGCGAAGTATAACGAGTTCCGAAGCAAAATTGTCGCAAGTAATGCGACAGAAAATTCTAAATTTTCATTGTTTACTAATTTTCGAACGTCTTGAAAATCTAGTATTAGTGACGTCAGAGCATGACGTCATATGGCTATATATCGCAAAATAACATGTTCCGAATCTAAATAGTCGGAAATAATGTTAAAAATTATTATTATTTATTACTTTTCGCCACCCTTGAAAATTTGCAATTAGTGACATCAGAGTATGACGTCATAGGGCATGAAATAGCGAAATACGTGTTCCGAACCTAAATAGATGGAAATAATTAAAAAAAAATATTATAAATTTTTACTTTTCGCCCCACTTGAGAATCTGCAATTAGTGACATCAGAGTATGACGTCATAGGGCATGAAATAGCGAAATACGTGTTCCGAACCTAAATAGATGAAAATAATTAAAAAAAATATTATAAATTTTTACTTTTCGCCACACTTGAGAATCAGCAATTAGTGACATCAGTGTATGACGTCATAGGGAATGAAATAGCGAAATAGGTGTTCCGAACCTAAATAGATGGAAATAATTAAAAAAAATATTATAAATTTTTACTTTTCGCCACCCTTGAAAATCTGCAATTAGTAACATCAGAGTATGACGTCATAGGGCATGAAATAGTGAAATTCGTGTTCCGAACCTAAATAGATGTAAATAATTTGACAAAAATACTTATTATACATTTTTACTTTTAGCCACCCTTGAAAATCTGCCATGGCTGATTACAGTGCGTGACGTCATATAGCTTTATATGGCGGAATATATTCTTCCGAACCAAAATACATGCAAATAACTTGAAAAATATATTATAAATATTTATTATTTTTGACTTTTGGCACCTTTTGAAAATCTGTCACTAGTGACGTCAGAGCGTGACGTCATAGAGCATGAAATAGCGAAATACTTTTTCCGAACTTAAATAGATGGAAATAATTTGAAAAAAATATAAATTTTAACTTTTCCTATCACTTGAAAACTTTTTATTAAGGACGTTACAACATGACGTCATAGAGCTTGATATAAGGAAATACGTGATATGAACTTAAATAGTTGGAGATACTATTGAAAATATTATAAATTTTCAACGCTAACTTACAAAAATTAGTGAAATCCCCCTAAAAAACATCCCGATGTAAAAAAATACGCCAAGTAGTTATCCCCTTCTACAAACCCCCTTATTCAAAAAATATATATTATTTATACACTTATTTAATGAATTCTCTTAATAAAGGTATAACAATAAAAAGAATATATTTATTTGAAATATATAGTCACTACAAAAAATACATTATTTTTCTTATCTTGTTAAAAAGTATTGAAATCATATATAGAATAAAGCCAAGTATGTAATCTTTATTTATTCTCAGCATATAGTTTATAAAAAATATGTATAAAAAAGAGAAACTGCATTTGAAATGCAGATAGTTTATAAACAAATTGCATAGAAGCTTTTTATATATAGTTTATAAACAATATGTTTATAATTTTTTTATACAGAACTTGGCGAGCCTCCATGCTTTTTTAAATGACACACAATAATCATGTTAATTAAAAATATCTCACTTCTTATAATATATAGGAAAATGTTATAATTTCATAACTGCTATATGAAAACATTTGAAAATTCTGCGAGCGACATGCATTCGTTCTTATTACATGAAAAGAAAAGAAAATTCGTTAGCAGGAATTCGTAGTTGCTACAGGACAAGAGCCGAGAATTTGTCTGCAGGATTTAAAGTAAAATCAAATGTTATTTAAAAAAGCATGGAGGCTCGCCAAGTTCTGTATAAAAAAATTATAAACATATTGTTTATAAACTATATATAAAAAGCTTTTATGTAATTTGTTTATAAACTATCTTCATTTCAAATGCAGTTTCTCTTTTTTATACATATTGTTTATAAACTATATGCTGAGAATAAATAAAGATTACATACTTGGCTTTATTCTATATATGATTTCAATACTTTTTAACAAGATAAGAAAAATAATGTATTTTTTGTAGTGACTATATATTTCAAATAAATATATTCTTTTTATTGTTATACCTTTATTAAGAGAATTCATTAAATAAGTGTATAAATAATATATATTTTTTGAATAAGGGGGTTTGTAGAAGGGGATAACTAATTGGCGTATTTTTTTACATCGGGATGTTTTTTAGGGGGATTCTTTTTTATTAAATCACTTTATTTAACGGACTTGTCACTTGAACAAACAAAACAAAGCATGAGACTAGTCGCCAACTATCCCATTAGCAAAAAATCAACTTCGCAACCTAACGAGAAACGCAGTATGTTTCAGAAAACACGAAATAACACGATCATGTTTATTTGCGATTAATGCATTTTTGTTTTGCTACGCAAGAATTCCATCGTAGTATGCTGTGGTTTACCTATTTACATGGAAATTCTTGTAATTGGCTGACGCAATTACTTATGTATTGTGTTGAAATACATTCACATATGAGTCTGAGAGAGAGCTTTCATATGACATAATTATCTCGTTTTTTTTTAAATGTAGAATAATGAATTTTGGAAATGGACTACACATATCAAAAATCGAAAAAACTAAATGGCCGATCAATCCTACTAATTTTTTAATCTATAACTTCGTCAATTATGTTCAATTTGATTGAAATTTTTATTTACCGCACAAAAAAAAATCGCATAAAAAAAATCGCACAAATAAAAAATCGCACAAAAAAAGACCGCACAAAAGCAGGTTTGAGTGTAATAAAAAACCTGCCAAATTCAAGGTTGACGATTTCATGAGAATAAGTAAATTTAAGAGTGTATTTGCCAAGGGATACGGGGTGGTCCAGTTTCACCACGTTACAATTCGACGCGTAACAATTCAATACGTTACTATTCGACACAGGACGTTACTTTTCAACACGTTATTTTTAGCACGTAATTATTCGATACAGAACTATTCATCACGTGTTCATTTAACATTAATTTCGTTGAATATAACGTGGTGAAAAGTAACGTGTTGAATAGTAACGTGTTGAATTGTCTCGTGTCGAATCGTAACGCGTTGAAATGGGCATCACTCAAGGGACACATACCTAACTGGATAACTGAAATTTTTACAGTCATAAAAGTTCGTCATATTACACCTATCACCTATATTCTACAAGATTATTATGATTTATGTCAAATGGCTAGGAATAGCTTCATCATTATAACTCTTGGATTAATAAAAATAATGTTATATAAGATTTGCTTTCAATAAACATGTTTATTCATACAAATGTGTCTTACAATATTTATTTTGCATTATAAATATATTTCTCATACCACATACTTTACAATCATCATGCCACATTGTAACGTTGCAGTTATAAGCTATGCTGCATCATAATCTTTTCCTGATTATATTTATATAATTAGGAAAGGATTAGGCACTATAGGTGTCGGCGCGCCGCTGTTGTTGTTGTCTAGATCAGCTGGCGAGGCTGACGATCCGATAGTCTGTCTCTCTCGGGCTACCGATATTTGATATAGGACTGATGCGCTATTCTTATTTGTGGCGAGCACTGCTCTATCCTCTTCGAATAGGGCGCCACTTTCGTAGGTGCTCCTGTGTGTTTACCGTGCACAGCGACCCGTGTCGTTCGGGAAAGGGAACCTGGGTACTGAGTTGGCCTACACCTGCGGCTGTAACATCTCCAACATTTGTCTTTGGCCTCGTACCGGACTAGACGGGAGGCTAGGTTAACCTGGGTTAACCCAGTCAGGGTCAATCGAGTAGGAGCTCCTCACCTAGTGGGGTTTCCTTAGGGTGAGCTGGTTTAGGCCAGCTATAGCTAGTGTAATGCCCCAACCCTGTGGAGCACGGTTCCATTTTGAGGGTCCAAGGAGGCCGGGGTACGCACGACCATCAAAAATGCCATCAAAAATGAAGGAGATTATGCAAAGAAAATTAAATGGAGAAAGACGATATTCTCATAAAATACGTAGCTTAGCGTTAACATTACACTTTTATTCACCTAAGGCGTATAATTATATGAGAAGCATGTGGAACAATCTTCTTCCAAATCCATCTACAATAAGAAAATGGTATCAACATTTAAATGGCACACCAGGCTTTACTAAAGAAGCTTTGGATGTAATTGCTTTACGAATAAAAAACAGCTCTCAGCCAGTAATTGTGAATTTGGTAATAGATGAAATGGCTATTTGAGAACAATTAATCTACGATAAGAAAACCTTTCAAGGTGGTATATGGAACTGATTTCAAAGACGATAATGACAACGTACCTTCAGCGAAAAACGTATTAATGTTCATGGTAGTGCCAATAAACAGTAATTGGAAATTACCAATTGCTTATTTTTTGATTAAGTCATTAAACAGTACTGAACGTGCAAACTTATTAGTGATGGCTTTGGAAAAATTGCATGAAATAAATTGTAAAGTTTATTCATTAACTTTTGATGGATGTCCGAGTAATATTGCCAATGTGCAATAAGCTAGGGACCAATTTTGAATACGGTCAACATTTAAAACCATACTTTACAAATCCAGTTACTCAAGAAAACTGCTTTGTATTTTTTTATTACTGCCATATGATCAAACTGATTAGAACAACGTTAGGAGAAAAAAAGATTTTAAAAACTGTAAATAATGAAAAAATAGAATGGAGATTTCTTGAACAATTAAACAAAATACAAAATGAGGAAGGGTTAGTTAACAGCTAACAAACTTACAAATAAACATATACATTACGAAAAAAATAGAATGAATGTGAAACTAGCTATACAGAGTTTGAGTAAAAGTTTATAAATATTTTCTTTTTTTATCTGAATATATCTGAATGATATATTTCAAAATAGCTTAGAATCTGCTAAATTTTGTTTATATTTTAATAATATGGGTGATATATTAAATTGCAAAAATAAGTATTCAAAAGATAAATTTTTGAAACCATTAGTAAAAGAAACTTTTGATACCCTAAAAGAACATGCGGAAGTTTTTGAAAATTACATTAAAAATATTTGTTTAGAAGATGGAACACCTATATTAAAAAGTAATAAGAAAACTGGTTTCCTGGGAATGATTATTTGTTTGAGAAATATATTTGACTTATTTCACAAATTACATTCACTAGGATTGGAATACCTACTAACATACAAATTATCCCAGGACTATTTGGAAACCTCTTTCAGCATCATAAGAAGTCATGGAGGATTTAATAATAATCCCAACGCAGTACAATTTAAGAGCACTTGCAAAAAATTGCTAGTTAGGCATGAGCTTAAAGAATATAATAATAGGAAATTGCATGTTCGATAATATTCCAATTTTATTTACATCATCTGCCTCCTGAAATACTAATAAATTAACTACAAACTTTTTAGAAATTAAAAATGAAAGCAAAATTGATAATTATGAGATCTTTGATCATGACTATATTGAAACACTTTGGAAGTTATCACCAATTATAGAAAATATTATCGAATACATTGCAGGCTTTGTTGTTTTTAAATTATATAATCTTATTGAATGTGTTATGTGTAAAGAACGATTAATTTATAAAAATCAGGAATTACCAATACTTAGTAAATTAAAAAACCGAGGGCCATATTTGAACCCATCTTTAGACGTGTGTAAAATTTGGAAAATATGTGCAAAATAAACTCTCCTTCTATAAGGCACCATACCGAAGGTAGTGCGGAATTTTTCTAAGCTTAGAAGTGATGTAGCCAATCGCTTGAAGTCCTAAGGGGGGGGGGGGGGGGAGCTGGATGCAGGAAGGATAAGGCAACTCCAACTGCCCGGCTTAACGGGATATGGGCTTTTAGCCTCAGGTGCCCCGATGTCATCTCCGCAAGGAGGATGACCCTAGAAAAGCCAATAGACAATATCCTTATTTGTGACGTCAGTCTAACGAGAGTTAGACTGATTTCTTTTAAAATGTCAATTCGGGTTATGTGTGTTTTTGTATATGTTTGTTCTTGTGGGGGAAACGGATAATCGGTTGAACTTGACAGTTATATACTGAATCTGGAAGTGAGAGGAAGGGATTGTATAACGGGTCATCTGGTATTTTTTTGCATCATTATTATATTGAGGTGCACAATTGATTTTCTGCAAAATCTGAGCAGTAGAAGGTTTGCTATCTAACAATTATACGGATTTACTCCACGGACTATTGAACCATACCGGGAATAGATTTCGATTGTTTCGTTGGGCCTGGACTGTCGTGGAGGTCGAAGGAGCAGCTATCAGGAGCGGAAGTGATTAGCGAGCGTGAGTGGGATGCCACTCATTGCGTTTTGATTAATTGTGTATTGTCTATGTGTGTACTTTCGTGTCCGTGGAGGCTAGTCACCTCATCACGCCGTTCGTTAATTGTTCGGGCTGCGACGCGATCCCATCCCGTGAGCGCCCTTCTCTTACAATCAGCCATGTACTTATTATTGGCTTTAGCGTATCGGTGGGAGCATTGACTCAAACCACCTCAAATTCCACGTTCAATGAATAAGAGCATATCCACATCGGTAAATAATTCTAATTTAACATTGGTATATTTTAACATTGCGTCCCAGGTGAAACCTGGAAGCGTATAATAATGTGCTGGATCTAGTGTATAATTTGTAATACAGCTATCACAAAAATTTTCGAAAACTTCAGCCAATAATAGCACATCAGTCTTTAAGTAAAGGTCGCTATATTCTCCAAGCGTTTTTACATGGAATCTGGACCATACATTTACAGCATGATTATATGCATCATCCATTATATCACTATCGGTTAATTTATTGTAGAATGATTCACGTGATAGTAAAGCAGTCTCTTCCAATTTGATCAGATCGTCTACATAGTCGTAGGGATATATACCTTTCTTTGTGAGCAAATCAAACCGAGTATCGTCTAAATAGGCGAATTGTGATTTTAAATTTGATAATTGTGACTTTTCCAGATAAGAACTAAGCTTGTGTAAAATTGTAGACATAAATTTGAATGAATCAATAAATCATAACTTAAGATTACATTCTTGAACATATTTTGTAAAGGAAATATATTTTTCCTTATTTAGAGGAAGTAGCTCTATTTGTCCTTCGAAAGCGTTAGTAATTTCTTCCAGGATAAAATGTGCATCATAGCCTGATAAAGTATGAAAAATTACTGGAATAACTTGTGAATCTTTATAATTTAAATTGCAATTGCTGTGAGCAGGCCCTTTGTATTTACCGCTAATATGATCATGATCACGAACTACTACATCGTTTGGAAGAAACAACTTTTTACATATGACACTTTGAATCGGTATGGTGACGTTTTATTTCATAAAAGTTTAATGGTTGCATTGGTTGTATGTTATTTAACTTATCCCTAGCTAATCGAGCAATTTATAATAATTCTTGAGCAAACCATGCAGTAAACATGCAATCGAGTGAGCGGGTGAGAGTCATCTCGATTACACTTAACACTAGGTTTACGGACATTTCTTATGTACCTATTTCTACGGGCACGCATCAATTTGATGCATGAACGAAAACATATATTTAAAGAAAAACAACCACTCAGAAAGCAATATAGTTAAACACTACATGTAAAAAACTGAAAATATGAGAATGCGAAATGATCCGTTGTATGAAAGAAAGGGGAGAATTATTTTCTGAGTGAAGAAGTAATCTGTAACGATGTAAAAATCGTTGCAGCATCTCTCGACCGATTCCCGATGTTATGGATAATCGGGAATAAGCTGACCGAGGCGTCTAGGCTGAAATCTGGATCAGCTGGCGGATTCGGTGAGTTGGAGAGAGAACGACGCGGTCGCGTCGTGTCTCTGTCTGACGGCCGGGTGTAGCAGAGTCTGTCCTTGTCTCGCTCACCGCACATAGTCTAACATCGGGTTAGACTGATTCCTCCGATTCCCAAACAACACGTCCGACTATGTTTATGTGTGAGGGGGAGAATCTTGAACTGTCAAACTGACAGTTCAACGATTTTTCTTCACTTTCATGTCATCTGTTGTTCTGGTCGGTCCGAAACTCGTGCGTGGTGTTTTTTAAAGTAAAAGTAGTCCAGATTTTTTTTTGGGTGTTCTGTGGCTGGTTACCGGATTCCACGGAGTGAAAATTCCTGCGTGATAGGAAGCGATCGAGGATCCAGCATCCAAACTATCAGAGATTCCCCGCCAGCCACTAGACTAGCCGGAGGAGATTGGATTCCACGTCCGAGACGATCGACTGCGTAATAAAACGTGAGTGGGACGCCACTTAACACGTTAAACGCCACGCCGGTTTTGCATGCCGCTCCGTTCACGCCACAGTTGGCGATTTAAAAACCGAGGCTTGTCTTCATATGTTTACCTCTCCACTTGCCGATGAGTTGCAATAGATGGCCTTATTTTTTCCAATCGTAATAAATATCTTTTTAGATTTGTATCTTTATAGTTCCTTCTTCTTGGTAGAAGGTAAAAAACAAAAGCGAGGCCTAACGACGTCCAAACGCCTAATTAATCTTAATAATCCTGCACACAAATCGTAACCCAGTTTCGTGAATCTTAAAACTTTTCTCGAACTTGTAGATCAAAAGTTCAAAATTTTGTTTGCCTGATAATAGAGATGTCATCAAGTGATACATCTAGCTAACAAATTTTGCTGCCTAGACTTCGTCATCGTCGTATATTGCGCTCGTCCGAAGATGATGGTTCATCAGAGAATGAATGCGTGGATAATAATACAACGGGTGATCAAGAATGGTTCGATCCACGAGGAAATCACAACCTAATATAAGAGCTTTTACGGGCGAATGTGGGGTTGACCTGCATAATATATCAATACAAAATTGTCTCAATGTGGAAGACTTTTACGCGCTACTAGTCACGGAAGAAATGCTTCAGAAAATAAGTGATCAAACAAATATATATGCAGTACAAAAACAAACAATAAGTACTTCGAGGCGTTTAGATAAATGGGTCCCTACGAATAAAAAAGAAATAAAGCGCTTATTTGGGCTTATTATGTGGATGGGATTGATAAAATATCCAATGATAAGTTTATATTGGTCCAGATATCCTCAATATTATCATCCATTCCCTCACAAAGTAATGAGCAGGAACCGATTTGAGATTCTTTTGAGGATGCTTCATTTTTGTAACAATGAAACAGAAGATGTCACCAACCGTTTATATAAAATCCAGCCGATTATCGACGAGTTGAACCAAAATTTTAAAAAGTACTACCATCCAACGGAATTGATTTGTATTGATGAATCAATGATTCCATTTCGTGGACGAATTATATTCCGACAATACATGAAGCAGAAGAGACACAAATATGGAATAAAAATTTTTAAACTCAGCTGTGGCCTCGGCTATACGTACAATTTTAGTGTCTATACTGGCAAAAATTTCGACAAAATGAATACGACGCCAACGAATGTAGTAATGAATTTATGTGAAGAAATATTCCAGAAAGGCCATACACTTTGTACGGACAATTATTATACCAGTGTAAATTTGGCCAAAAAACTCATCGAAAAAAATACTCATTTGATTGGTACTTTAAGAAGTAATCGTAAAGATAACCCGAAAGAAGTTGTGTTCAAAAAATTAAAACGGGGAGAATGTACCGCTCAAGAGAATAAAGAAGGGATCACAATTTTGAAATGGAGAGAGAAACGTGACATTTTGTTATTTTCGACAAAACATACAATACAAATGAAAACCGTAAGAACAAAAACAAAAATCGTTAGTAAACCAACAATTGTTATAGACTATAATGCGGGAAAAAAGTCTATTGACCTGTCGGATCAAATGGCTGCATATAATAACCCATTACGGAAATCAATGAAGTGGTACCGAAAATTAGGTTTTGAACTGTTATTGAATACCGCTGTCGTGAATTCGTTCTTCATGCATCAAGAATCAACAGGCCAAAAGACGTCTATCACGAATTTTCGTAAAAAATTGATTGACGCACTTATACAGGAGAAGGAAGAACAAATCGACACCCGCGAAAATCCTCGGCATCGTTTGGAAAAAAAAGAAGGCAATGCGCATAACACTAGGAGGTACTGCACCGAGTGTTATAATCTAAATTCACGAATGTTAGGACGAATGAAAGCAAGAAATGTAACGCAAAAAGTTACAACCTTTTGTAATAAATGTACAAGGAAACCTCACCTTTGTTTACCTTGTTTTAATAAATTACATTAATGTTTTTAAATATTATATTCTTTTCCTAAAAGCATTGATTAAACAAACACCGATGTCATCTAAATTAAATGTTCAGTCTCACAAGTATGAAAGGACCGACACGCGCGCGGTGATAACAAAAGCGAGAAGTCAGCCGTCGGTCCGCACGGACCGACGAGGCCTGAACGGAAAGTCTAGTGTCGGTCCCTAGGGACCGACGTGGCGTTTAACGTGTTAAGCATTTACTTGTAAATTGTAAGTTTGTTAGTCCACGTTAGTTTTCCCGCGGGTGTTAGACATCTTACTGCGCCGGAAAGCTCACGGTACTTTCCTGGCCGCACCGTTGCACCTAGCGAAGCACTTGCCCTCGGGTTGGACAGTCTCCTCTCGCAGAGTCGAGTGACTTTTGTCCGGATACAAAAGGTCTTCGCTAAAACGCGTATCGCAAGTGCTTCGGAATATCGGACCTGTCGCGTACGATGAGCGTGCGGGCGCTCCCGATTCATTAGGTAGGGTTTATTTTGTATTACATTGCGCGGCATTCTGAATTTGTAATTATTTACTGGTGCAAGCGGAATCGGTCGTTCGCATAAATAAATTATTGTGGTTAATCAGATAATTTTATTATTCTTGACACGTCCCATTTCTTCTGTAATTTCATAGGGTCATCCGCGGCTCCAAGGAACCTCACCCTTTGGTCTCTTTCCTCCCGAACGGTCGGGAAATAATTATTTGTGTCGCGATATTCCCTGAGGTTTCACCCAGTCTCAGGGGCCCCTAATTCGTGCATTACAAATCTTTGAGAGTTAGTTTATTAGCTGCTGGATGTTGACGTGTAATTCACATTCTGTGTTCCATTCTTTCTGCTGTTATTTGTTAGGCTTGTTTCATTTGAGATAACATGCCTCAACGTGCATTGATATTTAATATTGTTGTGATCTTTACATGGGTCACACAAACTAATTTATTAAAAATATTATTGACATTACGATTGCGTAAAATTAACGCACATCCCTAGAGATAGGTATACCACATAGAGAATTTCAATATTTCAAAACTTTTGAAGAAAATAGACTTCCATATATATTTACCTCATTCAACGGATAAAAGTCAGTACAAGAGATAAAAAAAAAATGCGAACGGTTTTTGTAATTTTTATAAAAAAATTCGAAATGCGTCAAAACGACGCGTGTCGTAAACCTAGCGTTAACATGGTATGCTACACTAAACAGTACATGACGTTAATAGATATTAGTTCCTTGTCGAATCGAAATCGCAAACCTTCCTCAAAAGACACTCAAAATCAGCGTACACTATAAATGGTACACGTTTACTGTTCTTACAGTTCTTAAAACTTATCCATCTTACATCGTAGAAACTACTATTCTCACTGAATCAACTTGTTTGCAGTTTATCGTACGTGTGTCTAGTTTTTCCTGTCAGTGGAAATAATGCAAATATCTGTAACATAATTGATTTAATTTAATTTGTTGTTGGGGAAAATAATAAAAAAATTGTATGTTAATATGCAAATTATTCTTACCTCTCACAGATAAATTTCTTATGACTATTTTTATTGAGTTGACTGCTAATAAGTCTCGAGAGGCTTTGATAGATGTAAAATGTCCTGTGCCATCAGTATCGCTTATGTACAACATATTTGCATGTTTGCTTCTCTTCAATTTGGTCAACTGTAATGCCACTATTTTGCCAAAGTCTTTCCTCTTTCCATCATCAGCATCATTATTATCATCATTGCTTTCAATTACGAAAATATTTATGGAAATATCATTATCCACCTGAAATGTTTTAATTTGCTCAGTGATTAGTAGTGTGGATATGACGATGTGCAAGGTGTATTCTGTCTAGCTGGATGCAATGATGCTACAATTGACCATGCAAAGCATGTATTATTCGTATTTTCAATACTAATAATGGCCCTTTTCTTTTGAATAAATTCAGGAACACTAACACATGATCTTGCTCTAAGCGGATTGTAATGATTGATGTTGACTTGTAAAATTTATAATATTTACAAGTCTCTATTCACTTCCACGTTCTTGGAACTCTTCAAACTCTCCTAATAGTGGTCTTACAACTCTTTCTTGATACCAGTCTTTTAAATTATCTGTATTAATTAATACAGAATTTTTGGTAGCAAAATTTTTAATTTCTGATAATTCACCACTTTCAAATAATCCATTAAACACACAGTTAACTTTTATAAAACTCACATTCACAAGGACATTATTTAATTTGATAGTAATTATTTCCTCAGCATCTTGAAAAAATATAGTTGGATCTATGTGATTAAAATTTACAATCATACCACTGGTAATACGACTCTTGAATGAAGATTCTAAATCTTCCCATTGAAAATATGATCCTTTTACATCAGCACCAAACTTCGATGATTGCCTTTCTCTTTGCGCTCTTAAGAGCATGCACTTTATGCGTGCCATTTCAGCAAATTTTTTTTGCCTAGTGCCAATTGATGTATTACAACCAAAACTATTGTTTATTGATTCAATTAAGTTTTGGCTCGAAATATTCCAACGTTTGAGATCACAAGGATTTTTCAATAACTTCAATTGTGAACGCAAGATGTTTTCCATGTTTGCGAAATAATAATAACTTTGAAGAAGGGGAGAAAGAGATTTAATTTAAAGTTTGCTTCGGAACGTTTTAGATGTAATGAAGCACTCTTATGAACTCCATATAGTCTTTTTTATATGCTTGAAAATAATATAGTTTGCATTTTCAAAAATTTCAATGGAGGGGGTAAATTTATGCAATATTAATGACATTTGAGGGTGAATGGATTCTAAGAAAAAATTTTAATAAGCTTCAACCACTTTTGGGGTAGAATTGTATAGCAGTAAATTTTTAAGAAAAACTGTAGTTGTAAGGGTAAAATTTCATCATTTTTACACTTTTTTTTTCATTTAGTAGTGCAAATCGCGAAATACATCTACATGGATGAAAATCGTAGGGGGAAATTAAAACTTTGCACTTTTCGATTTACGTGTGTGGTAGGGATAGTTTCCGCACCAATGGGGTAAAAGAGGGAGGGGATTGAACTGCGCGGTGATGGCTAAATTTCATCAATTCAGAATGGTAGTGGGGGTAGAATTCGTAGAAAAAGAAAGGGGAGGTATACTTTAAGATCATTGTTATTTCGCTAATCTTGCATAGCTTGGTAATCTGATACACTGATGAGAAAAATGGTAGTGTTCAAAGTCACCCCCGCCAACCCCGCTTCACCCTTCACGCCCAAATGTTTACATGTGTGCCATGTCCGTGCGTGTATGTGTATACTAACACGTGAATATTTAGAACCGGTATAGCTACTCTAATTAAGTTTGCAAAATAGATTTGCTGTTAGGTCAGGGAAACAGTGCGGCTCCCTGGTCGGAAGAGTCCAAACCATGTAGGATTGATATGTAGGATGTAACAAAGTCGATAGTAATCCTTTACACCCCTTAAAGATGAGAATGTGTTGAGTCGAAGAGTCATATGCAACTTTTGCCGAAAATACATAATTATTGAGCTATTGCAGATTTAATAGTAATAGGCATAGAACAATCTTGGGTTTATTTTAGTAGTGATGGCATTTTCTTTAAATATAGGCAGTAACTGATCATTTTTAAATTTAATAAACTATTTTTTTTCATCGGATTGCCATAAGAGTATTACAAGAATATTTCTGATATCTTCCTAATAAAAATTTTCGGCAAAAGTTGTTCATGACATTTCGACTCCACTCATCCTCATCTTTAAGGGGTGTAAAGGATTACTATCGACTCTGTTACACCTTGTATATCAACCCTACATGGTTGGGATTCTTCCAACCAGCGAGCCGCACTATTTCCCTAATCTAACAGCAAACTTATTGTCTGCGATGCTTTCCACCAATAAAATTTTTAAATATAGTGTATAATTCGAGCATAAGCCTTAAACACGGTGTTTCTCGCTACTCAAAAGGGTAGGGTTGCTAAGTGTTCAAACTCCTTTTGTAAAAGTTTGACGTCACTTCATATAGACAATTTGTATATACACGACAAGGCTACAGGGTGTTACGAATATCGTGGATATTCGTCGTGTTTATTTTAGTGCTGTTAAATGCGTGAAAAGTGTACGTGCAGTGATTGTGGTTACGTAGTGTTTCCTTTGTCTACAATTATCATGGGAATTAGGATAATTAATCATTTTTCTTCGTCAGGGATTCCTTTCCATGACGGGAGGATGATTTTGAAAATATATGAAGTTCATGGTAAGTCCTTAAAAGTATTAAATTGTGAAATAAGAGTTTTTACTTTTTGCCTTTGGTAGATTGTTAAAATTAATATTTTAACAATCTGTAATTAATGATACTTCTAATAATTCATTAGAATAGAGTTGATCAGTTATGTTCCTGGTGAAATAACTGAAATAACGATTGTTTTACTGCAAAGATAAGAAGTATCATGAGCTTATGCCAATTATTAAATTAACATTTACTTGAGATGATTTTAATTAAATAATTAGGCATCAATGAATTATTACTTAGTGTGCCTACGTAATTGGTAGAATGTTTTTTTGCATTTTTTAAGTGTTTGCGTGCCTCGGGGTAACGCTGCACTTTTCTTAGCTCGCTACGGTGCTGTATCGCTTATGTCATTGCGCGCGACCGTACCGGCTGACTCAAGCTCTCGAATGAGAACCCAGCACATTGCGTACATAAAAGTATTAATAATTCAAGATTGAGCCCCTAACTTGAAAAATGCCAAGGGTAAAAAGCTCTTAAAATAGGGTGAGGAACCACCCCTTCCAAGGAAGTGCGGTTGTTTTGTAACATCCTGTATACTACTTGGCACGAGAATCTACCAAATCTTCTAATTTAAAAATATATATTACAAATAGAAAAATAAAAGTAAAGAAAAAAAAAATGCCACAGATGTCACTAGTTTCAGCTTTAATTTTTGAGCAAAACAAATTAAATATTTTAGAAGATCGAAATAAGCGGTATTTCAAGAGAAGCAATTTATTTAGCAAGAATCTCTATCAAGTTAATGAAAAAATTATCATGGAATAATAAATAAAATTAAGAAGCAATTACAACGAAATAAAACAGTTTAAACTTAATATAGTGAACATTGTTTATATTCTGATTTAATTCACAATTTAAGGTATATAATAAATCTGATTATTTCAATTATATTTTAGATAATTACATACTTTTAATTACCGTATAGTATGATAATATTGTTTGTAGTACCTATCCAATAAATAAATTTAATATGTATGTTACATTTAATTAAAGTAGTAAATACATTCTTATTCAAGCTTACTTACCGTACGAAAGTATCGAAATGATAGATAATATATTTTGAATGCATTAATAGTACAGGGTTTTGCACTTCTCATTATAAATAGTGGTAACAGTTTTTGTATTTTTGGTGAACATAAGTACCATTGACTGAAATATCTAAAACGATTATTTTGTTAGGATCTGTTAATTTTTTCAAAATATTTTTAAGAATAATTTATTCAAATTGCATTATTTTTATATATTACTCACATATTGTCTGATATTTTCGAACTTAAATCTATTAACTTTTGCCCTGTATAAGAACCGACTACATTATAAACTAACATACCAAGTATTTCAATTAAAGCTTTGAACCGTATCAACTAAAAAATATTTGTTAAATTTGAGCGTTATTTAAGTTATTTTGTACATCTTTTTCTCAAGGTCAAACATGTATTCCCTCAAACAAATATTACACTAATAAGAGAAAAAAATTACTAATGGTAATTTTTTATTTTTTCAATTTAAAATTTATAACGTTAAAATATTTTATTTATAAAAGTTGTGTACAAATCAGATGAAACAAAATAATGGTAAAGCAACTTGTTCATTGTATATACAGAATATCCGGAAAAAAAGGAGACATTTTTTGAGTGGTGGTTCCTAAGACTATTCTAAGAACTTTTTTCTCTTGGCATTTTTTGATTTGAAGCTTTATTTCTGAGATATTCAACGATAAAGTTGCCATTACTTAGACAGCAGTTGAAGTAAGATGGCGCCACTCTATCTCGCTTTAACTATCGGAGTGCCTCTGTTTAATTAATGGCAACTTTATCGTTGAATATCTCAGAAATGAAGCTTCAAATAAAAAAATGCTAAGAGAAAAAAGTTCTTAGAATAGTCTCAGGAACCACTCTTCAAAAAATGTCTCCTTTATTTCCGGACACCCTGTATATGATATAAACTATTAATGGTTATATGATTATAACCTACCAATTTATATCATATTTATATCACTAATTTTACATAAATATTATTCTTTAATAAAGCATTAAAAAATTTTAAAACTTCATTTTCATTGAAAGGTTTAAAAATACAAAACATATTTATTATGAATATGTACATTCCAAGCAGACATGGGACTCCGCACGCACGGACGCACGTACGCACGCACACACACACACACGCATACACACACACACACACACACACACACACACACACAAAACCGTATAATATTAGACACCGTTTACACAGACGAGACTAACTAACACATACACCAGGGTAGGATATCGCTATCGGAATGCTGTAATACCGGGAAATTCTAATACCGTAGGAAAAGCTAGAGAAATATCTGGCTTTTTCAGGAGGGTGACGAGCGAGGAGGGATGATTGGTTTCCGCTAACGTGGGATGAAAGAGTCTTGTTTGTGCACTCGTACAGTGTAAACGTGTTGTTTACGATTTAAGTTATCGCAG
Source organism: Sclerodermus sp. 'alternatusi' (assembly GCA_037305995.1). Classification (NCBI taxonomy): domain Eukaryota; kingdom Metazoa; phylum Arthropoda; class Insecta; order Hymenoptera; family Bethylidae; genus Sclerodermus; species Sclerodermus sp. 'alternatusi'. The sequence goes on along the minus strand of JBBEEM010000016.1, from coordinate 385,359 downwards.
ATTTGGTGCTATTAAGTTTTAGCTATTGTTGCTTGTGGCAGCATAGCTTCCTCCTTCCTTTTTGTTTAGCAGTCAATTTGACTATAACGGCTAAAAAAATACTTTCTCTCTCTCTCTCTCTCTCTCTCTCTCTCTCTCTCTCTCTCTCTCTCTCTCTCTCTCTCTCTCTCTCTTAAAAAACAAGATAATATAGGTCTTCTGACTACAGGAGTCTTACACTCACCATAATCATGAATCAACAACTTACTGAATCAAACCCCTCCATCGTTCCAAGCACTTCTACAGGACCATCTTACTCTTTAATTTCTCAAGTGGACTCCTTTCCCAAAAAAGAACAAGGAATCATTTTGGAGACATACGAAGATATCTCTATCAAGGAGTATATTAAATCTATAGGCAAAATTGTACAACCATCTAATATTAGATTCGCCTCTAAGATATCTAATAATAGAGTATGTTACAGGATTCCTAGCGTTTCGATTGACCAAAATCTATGAAACTCCTTTTTTCAAGAAGTAAATTAGCTTAATTCGTGTCTACTGCACTGAGAAAAAAATTTAGCTACTTTTACTGGATACATTTAGTTGCAAGAGAATTAATCGATCTGATCATTTCTTGTTTATAATAACTATAGAGTTATTGAAACAAAGAAATATTGGTTGTTGATAGAATTAAATTTGTTAGTTGCATTCCTTAATTTACGCAACGTGAAAATTTTGTAATAACAACTAATTCTGAATTGAATTAAGTAATTAGTTTATTAATTTTTTATTCAGTTCCAATTAAAATTATTTGGTTGATTCAACAAAATATTTGGTATAATTAAATGAACTAAAATAATCGAAACTTATAAAAAATGTTTTGAAGCAACAATAAAATCTTAATTAATTTTAATTAATCTTTCCAAAAAACATTTTTTTTAATAAATCTAATAATATTTATTTATATGAACTAATTTTGTTTAATAAAGTCAAGAAATCCACTTTCACGTGGGACCCCGTCAGAGCGACACCGAGCCAATTTAGACCACAGTGATAAAACCAAAATTAAGTTAAAGTTAAGTAAAATACAAGAAAATCCAAAACAAGAAAACAAAAGAATAAAGGAGAATCTCCACTTAAGATAAGTAATTATTAACCCTTTCGCTGCGAACAGCGCCTTTTGGCGCTCGGCTATAGATGCTTTCTCTCAGCGAACAGCGCCTTCTGGCGCTCGACTATGGACACTTCCCTTGAGCGAACAGCGCCTTTTGGCGCCGTTGATTTGTTTTATATTTCTGTATTAATAACTGCATGATCATGCTCATTAATTCGTTTGTTTTCGACGCGATAGCTGCATACGCTTCTTTTGCGGATATTTTTTCACATAATCTAATACAGTTATTCATAAATTTTGCCCCTATCATGGATAAATGGACAAATATAATCTATGATGATACAGAAGAATCATCGGATTTTGAACTCCCTGCAATTTTTGGAGAAATTGGATATAAAGGTAAAATTCAAAACTCATACTGCAGGAGATGCCTATTATCAAGTGGCTCGGAATCATATTCCACAAGTAGTGAGGAATTACCCGATATCGATTTACGGCAATTTTTTTGGAGCGCACAGAATTTGGTTCCAAAAGTTTTTGATTTTGATGAAAATCTATCTGGAATAAAAGCAAATATTGATAATAAATCGTCAATATTAGAAGTTTTTCAACTTTTTTTTTCCGAAAATTTACTCCAACATATTGTGACAGAAACTAATAATTATCATACCATATTTTATATGACATTTTAATGTCATATAAAAATACAACAGTGACCGAAATGTATCGATTTTTTGCTGTGTCGATGTTAATGTCAAGAATTAAAAAGTTATCAATAGACGAATACTGGTCAACCGATGAACTAATACGCACGGAAAGTATTCCAAAAATAATGAAAAAAGATAGATATATAGCTTTATTACATATGTTGCACTTTCATGACAACATTGAGACAACAAATCAAGATCCGCTGATAAAGATACGGAGCATCATCGATAGACTGCGTAATTCGTTTTCACGAGCATTTTATCCGCATAAGCATTTATGCATCGACGAAAGCTTGCTTCTTTTCAAAGGACGATGTCACTTCAAGCAATATAACCTTCAAAACGCAGTAGATTTGGAATCAAGTCGTATGTTATCTGCGACTGTTATACGGGGTATATCCAAGATTTTATAGTCTATTGTGGAGCACGCTCGGAGATGAATAACAATCATTTAGCAGAGATCGGCAAATCCGGGAATATTGTCATGACGCTGATGGGACCGTATCTAAATAAAGGTCATGTTTTGATTACTGATAATTGGTACTCGAGCCCGGCACTATTTTCGCTCCTATATCATAATAAGACCAATGCATTTGGAACAGTGAGGAAAACTAGAGGTGGAATGCCTAATATGTCTACTAAATTATGCAAACACGAAATTGTGTTTCAGTCTACGGATAAACTGTTAGCACTAAAATGGATGGACAAAAGAGAAGTGTTAATGTTATCAAGCTACCATTCTGCTGAGTATACAGAAACAAAAAAGATTGATATTAAAACAGGAACAGCAATATTAAAACCAACTGTCGTAGTAGACTATAGTAGACACATCACGGTCCTTTTGTAGTAAACATCATATCTACAAATATTAATGAAAATATAGGTAGTTACCACCTTATGAGAGTTAGCAAAACTGTTAAAGAATTTTATAACGAAAATTTCACAATCTCACGAGGCGGTAAATACATAATAAAATTAAAATCTGAAAACCTATTCCTGGCAAATAAAATTATAGATTTACAATAGACAATAAGCCACAAAAGCTGGTTATTTTACATTCCATATTTCGCAATTGGAAAAACTGGCATTGTTAAGCATGTTAGCCTTGACCTTGAGCTAGAAGACATAAAACTAAATATCAACACCAATAAAAGAAACCCCCAAGCAAAAGATGCTGAAAGACTCACAAGATGGGACAAAATAAACAATGTTCCCATTCCAACCAATTCCCTAAAAATAACCTTTCTAACAAACTCTCTCCCCTCTCACGTAATAATAAATAATGTAAAACTAAAGGTTAAGCCTTACATAGAAAGAATCAGAATGTGCCACAAATGCCAGAGATTTGGGCACTCTGCCCTTCAGTGTAGAGGCCATAATCGTTGTAAGAAATGTACAGGAGACCACCCAGAAGAACAATGCATGGGAACCATTTATTGCGGGAACTGTCATTAAACTAACGACCATACAAGCCTTAGCAATCTATGTTCAACTTTGAAATACCTAAAACTATTAAAAATAGTCAAGGCCTACAAAAACTGCAACAACTGGGAAGCTAAAATATTTCTAAATAACCACAAATACACTACCGAATATGAGCTAGAAAACCACTTTGAGAGAGAAAACAGAGACAGCACCAACTATCTATTTGAATGGTTGAAAATCTACCTTGACAAAAAAGAAACTTACAGCAAAAGATCACAATCCAACAATATGAAATCAACAAACAACGACAATGATTTTAATACAAATAAAAAAACTAAACTCACAAAAAGAAACAACTCCCAATGAGCAAAACAACTATATAAGGGAAGAATTAATTGACAGCACTCTAATACCTCACATAAATGAAATTACATGCAACAATATAATACAAATAGAATCAATTGATAACATTCCCCCCCCCCCCTTGACATAAACCTGACATAAACTCCAATGACCTATTCATGGACTCAAACGAAAATGACCAACAAGAATTGAATATTAAATATCTATACAAACATAAAATTAACAAAATAACCGAAGAAAACAAAGAAAACAATAATACCACAGGAATACAATGCACAATAAAAACTAATGCGAAAAAAGACAACCCAATAATACATGCAAAACAATCAAAAATAAGCAAAATACAAAAAACAATCAGAAAACTAACTGAACAAACAAAAACAAAAAAGATAGACGTCAGAGACCTAATAAAAAATAACGTATAATCCCCAAACACCAGACTAAACAACAAACAAAACAACTAAATAAACCAACAAAGAAAGCCAAATATCACCCTAACAAACCACACACAATCCCACCAACCATCCCAACAACCATCCGACAACATAGAATCGACAATCATTCTCTGGAACGCTAGAAGCATACGATACAAAAAAGCCTCACTAAACTATCTAATTGATAAATATCGTTTTGACGCACTTTGTCTAACAGAAACTTGGTTGAACAATTCTGAACACTTCTACTTAAAAGACTACAAAATAAACAGAATAGACAGAAACACCTGTGGAGGAGGAGTCGCTACATTCACAAAAAATAACCTTCTCACTTTTAACGTCCCACTAAAAAACAACTATGGCTCCATAAAAGAAATCTGTTGCATAAAAATAAAAATCCTGGACAAAATGCTACTTCTATTCCGTATATACAATCAAACCGACAACACAATACTAGAATATGAATGGTCAGACCTACTTAGAGATATTAACAAAATAACAAATAATAACAAATACTATTTAATACTCGGAGACCTAAACTGCCAACACACAAGCTGGGGCAGCACCAACTCAAACAGAAATAGGACTATTCTCAACAATTTCATAACCAAACATAATTTACAAATACTGAACAAAAACAAACCAAGAATGATCAAACAAAACCACACCACAAGCATACCAGACATCATTATAGGACACACAGAATTTTACAACAAACATAACTTTAATATAAGCATTGAAGATGATAATCTAGACAGTGACCATTTACCAGTAATACTAAAACTTAAAAACACAAACAAAAAAAGAGAAGAAGACCCCATAAGAATTAAGATTAACCATCTAAAACTGAACCTTCATAACTTCAGAAGAGCCATTCATAGCTACAATACAACAGAAGAAATCAATGAAACAAACTATCTTCAAAAATACGATGAAATCAAAAATGATATCATAACCATGATCCAAAACAACGATGGACTACCATCTCCACATGACACTCAAAATTCAAACCAACTAAACAACCCTACCCCAAGCTACAAACACCAACAATTCATTCCCAAGACATGGTGGGACAATGAATGCAATGAATCTAGAATTGCAAAAAATTTAGCTTTCAAAAAGTACTTACAATACACGAGCCAACAAAACCTTAACAACTACTTAAAAGAAGATAAAAACTTTAAAAACTTAATAAACAAAAAGAAAACCGACAACTTTAACAAATACATCGATAGCATAAATAAGGATACATCAATCAAATCACTATGGGACAAAATTAGAATGCTAAAAAATTCAAAACACCTAAAGGATATAAACACTACTGAGCTCTCTACCAGAAGAAGAAACTCTACTAAACACCATTTCCAAATTAACCCCACAATGGGTAAACCCCATGCCCTCTTTCAAAAACAAAAACGAAATTAAACAATACCGATTCTAATACCCCATATTCCTATGATAAAGAAGAATTCACCTTAACAGAACTTGAAAACACAATAAAAAACCTAAAAAATTCATCCTCTCCTGGTCCAGACATGATTGACAACAAAATAATAAAAGAATTCGGAAACAACATAAAAGAAAAACTACTAACCATATTCAACCAAATAATCAAAATGGACGCCTTCCCTGAAACCTGGAACGAATTCTACACTATCCTAATAAAAAAAGACCACTCTACAAAATTAAGGCCTATAGCACTGCAAAGTTGCTTGAAAAAGCTTTTTGAAAAACTAATCACAAACAGGCTTACAAGATTTCTAGAACTAAACAAAATACTTCCTGATTCTCAGTTTGGTTTTAGGAATAATAGGTCTTGCTGGGACAGTTTAATCATCTTTTCATCAAATATATACCACACCTTCATAAACAGATCCAACCTCATAGCCATTTTCTTAGACATTGAGTCTGCTTTTGACAAAGTCATTCCCAACCTATTAATCGAAACCCTAGATAGTATTAATATTCCTCGGCAAATCCAAAAATACATATATTATACACTAACAAATCGGAAAATAAAATTCTACCTAAATAACAAATTTATTTGCACAAAAGACTCATCAATAGGTGTGCCCAAAGGTTCCTCCATCAGCCCAATTCTTTTTAACATATACATCCACAAACTAAATAAATGTATAAGCAAGAAATGTCAAATTATACAATATGCTGATGATGTCCTCATATTCGCCACAGACAACGACCCAACAAAAGCCTTAAAAGATCTAAAAGAATCCTTAGACAACATACACGAATTTCTAAAGAGACTAGGACTAAACCTATCTCAAGAAAAATCATCCCTCATACACTTCACCAAAAAAACCTCAGTGAACAAAATAAAGGAAATTACTTATTCATATGGCACAAAAAACTCTACAAAAAAACAGAAATTCCTAGGAGTCATATTTGATGAGAGATTGCTCTGGACAGAACACCAAAAAAACAACTCTAAAATGTTCTACGGTATGGCAAAACTAATTAGATGGCTCACTAAAAACAAATGGGGATGCAACCCAGAAATCCTTCTCAAAATAATCAACACAATTGTCAGATCTAAACTCGAATGGGGCTCCATTATTTTCCTAAACCCATCTAACTATACTATCAACAATAAATATAACTCACAAACCCTAACTTTAATCAAAAAAAGCCTAGGATTAACAACCTCAGCCTCAAACAACATAACATGGTTTATATCTAACAATTATGACATTCTCACCATGGTGAACATTTCCTTAACAAAATTCCTCCTAAATAGACTCTCCCTAACAGAACATTCTACAACAAAAGCAATAAAAAACCTCCACAAAACAATTATAAGCAAACTCAATCCTACATCCAGATACACCCCTTTCTATATTCACATATATCAAAAATTAAAAGAATGGTTCAAACACATTCCAAAATACAACCAAATTTCTAGCCTTTCAATCCCAAAATTCGACAAAAAGGAAGTCCTTAAAATCAACTTACAATTAGGAAAAGATACCTCAACAAACACAAACCCTAACGAAACTTTCAACACCCTTATTGAAAACATTAAAAAAGAAACACAAAACATATGTGGAATTTTTTACACCGACGGTTCAAAAAGAACTAGCAATAATGGAAATATATGCAGTTCAGGAATGTTTGACCAAACCAACAATATTTCCTACAGAATCCATTTAAACAACTTAAACGACATCTTTTCCGCAGAACTATCAGCCATCTGGTATGCTCTATTAAAAATACTTAACAAAAACAAAAATAGTTCAAAAGAAAACATAACAACTGAAAACAAAGAAAACAACAAAATCAAAAACTACATTATAATAATAGACTCACTTAGCTCTATTAAAAAATTACAATCAGAAGACTACAAAAACATTTACAACTTTTTTATTATTAACATAAACAATACATTATCAAAATTGCTTAACAAAAAAGTAATAATCGCCCTAATTTGGGTGTCAAGTCACAAAAACATAACAGGAAATGAAATAGCAGATAAAATAGCAAAGGATTACAATTCAACCCCAACATTAAAATTAAACTTAATAGACATAAACAGGATATATAACAAAGTAAAAGACGATTAGATAAAATCCTTATTTGAAAAAATACAGATACCCAAAAATAACTCAGAACATAAATTCTTTAAAATTTTCAAAAACCCCAAAATCAAAAAATGTTGGTTCGACGAACAACAACTAAGCAGACAACAAATTTCCTTGATAAACAAAATATTGACAAACCAATTCATCTGCAATGATTATCTATACAAAATTAAAAAAATCCAATCTCCCTTATGCGAAACTAACTGTAATCAAATCCAAACACTAGAACACATCCTATGGACTTGTCCAAAATGGGACAAAAAAAGATACATGGTAATAGACCTCTTAAAAAACTGTAAATACACAGATAACCTTGAAATCTTAGAATTCATTAGCCAAAATAACATAGAAGGCATTAAAAAACTCTGCAATTTTCTCACTTCAGAAAAGTAAAAAAAAAAAAAAAAAAAAAAAAAACAGGAGAGAAAAGAGAGAGAATCAAACCATTACACTAATCACACAAGCATACAAAGGAAACACCTACAATAATATACCTAACATAAAGACAAACTTCGAACACACTTGAAAGACACACTGGTAGATCACTTTCTAGGTAAAATCCAAAGAAGGATAGATAGATAAAGTCAAGAAATAAATTTTAATTCATTTAAATAAAAATATAATTAATGTAAAACATAGAAAATTATGAAGAAAATGTAGTACGAGCTTTCACTGAAAAAAGTAGTAATACGATCTCATTAATTATAGGGTGTAAAAATGATCCTCTTTGAGATTTCAATGGATTATAGAGGGGGTGATTTTACCACGATTTTTCATTTATTATTTTATGATCTGAAGCTTAGTTTTCTATTCGGTCTATTGTAACGTGGCATTTTATTAAAAATGCGTTACAGGCTCAGCTGATTGGAATATTATAATATTCCAGATGATAGCATCATTTGAGCTCGGTCCGGGACGCCAACGGTGATCGTTGTTGTTGTTATTCGGCACAGCTGATTACCGTTGATCATTAAGCTAGTATTAGCTAATGAGGCGTCCTTGAAGGGAATTTAAATGATCTAAATTTTCTTACTGGGGCCGGCTGATATCGCGCGATCAGCTGGCTATCATTCCAAATATATTCGTCTCAGCGATCGGGCGTGTGTCGCTAGAGCGAGTGTCTTTATCGAGTTCCTACTAGTAATCGTAAAAGCGAGAGGACGCGCGTCGCGGGGACGATTACCGGAAATATATCCGAGGATAGTTCGGTGACCGTCGACAGTGTAGTGAGTGGTCCAATATCTCACCGTCATTACGACCCCGAGACCGCATCACCAGACGACCGGACTTTTGGCGGACCAGGCATACGTGGATTACGCCGTCTGAACGGGACTACAAAAGTAGTAAGTGGAGCGCCACGCGCTCATTTCCTACTATTGGGTAGAGCGTGAAGTGCCGGTCAAGGGACACGGACTTGACTGTGCCCGATTGCGTTGCGTGTGGAATCGTGTGCTCCGACTGTCGCAGCAGTCGTAGAGCTCGGGACCTAGTCCTTATCCCCAGGGAACGTCCGCCCAGGTTGCCTGAAAAGCTCCTGGGTGTTTTAGACGACCTATTCCCTGTGACGTGGGGGCCGTTGTTGCAGAGAGCTCAGCGGTCTCTGCGTTGCCGACGCCGACGGACTGCCGTAAAGTCCGAATACACTAGGTGAGGCTAAAGGGGATGTACGGGCACCCCGCGCGGTTTATTGTTTAACAGAAAAATCTTGTACTCTTCCGGCCCAATTGGGGGTATATTAATTTTTAGTATTGTATCGATTCAGGACAATAAATCCGCGAGATACAGTAGTCACATGGTACGATTCATTTCTATCACCGCCTAGTCCTCAACCACGGGAGAACCTCCCTTGGACCCCTTACATAGGAGTTGGTGTCCTCACGGGTGAGGAACTCCTTCGATTATATTATTTAAAAATAATTGTGACTGTGCTGTGGCTTCAGGAGATTCACCTCCTCCCGAGGTTACGAAAGTACACGTTAGACTATAAATATATAAATTCCGGAAATAAAAAAACTATAAACTAGACAGAGACAGACAGCTAGTGGAAGTGAGATATGACTTTCTCTTATTTTAATCAACTGATTGTCTCTATCTAACTAATAGCATCTTTATCATTGAATGTCGTGGAAAATATGCTTGAAATCAGAAATTGATAAATAAGAAATCATCTTAGTATCACCTCTTCTACAACCCCTTGAAATTTTGAAGGGGATCATTGTTACATCCTGTATATTTCATATAATATAGTTAGTTCTCATTTTAATAATTTAGCATATTTTAAAAATATGCATATATTTATTTAATATTCTATTTAAGATTGTCTAAAGATGTATTAATTAAAATAGGTTGAAAATATTATATATTTTTATGAAGTATTTCGATAATATAAAAGTATGCGTAAGAAAGGATTAATTCAATCATATCTTATGTTCAAAAATAATATATTTTGTTATTAAACTCATCTTGTAACGTGCGTTTTTCGTAACCCCGGGAGGAGGTGAATCTCCCGAAGTTACAACATAGTCACAATTATTTAATTAATATATCACCGGAGCTCATCACCCTTGAGGAAACCGACTCCGATGATAGGGGCCCAAGGGAGGTTCTCCAGTGGTTGAGGACTAGGCTGTGATAGGAATAAATCGCACACAAATTATACTACTTTATCTCGCGGATTTATTATCAGACTCGATATAATACAAATTGACTGTAAATTCCCCGTAGGGCCGCAAGAATACAACTACTAATTATTGATAATAATCCGCGCGGGGTGCCCGTACACCCACTGTAGTCTCACCTAGGGTATTCGGACTTTACGGCAGTCCGTCGGCGTCGGCAACGCAGAGACCGCTGAGCTCTCTGCAACAACGGCCCCCACGTCACAGGGAATAGGTCGTCTGAAACACCCAGGAGCTTTTCGGGCAACCTGGGCGGACGTTCCCTAGGGATGAGGACTAGGTCCCGAGCTCAACGACTGCTGCGACAGTCGGAGCACACGATCCCATACACAACGCAACCGGGCACGGTCAAGTCCGTGTCCCTTGACCGGCACTTTACGCTCTTCTAATAAAAGAATATGAGCGCGTGGCGCTCCACTTACTACTTCGGAAGTATCCTGATGTAGATAATCCTCTGCCGGCGGTCCGCCAAATCCTTCCTCCGGTTATCCTTTGATGGAATTTCCTGGATTGGAACAATTGGCACAATTTGGCACCTCACAATCGCCGGAGCACGATGCACTCTCTTAGCCTCGATAATATACTCGCTCTAGCGACGCACGCCCGATCGCTGAGACGATGATATTAGGAATAACAAGCCAGCTGATCGCGCGATATCAGCAAGCCCCAGTAAGGGAATTTAAATCAGTTAAATTCCCTTCAAGAACGCCTCATTAGCTAACACTAGCTTAATGATCAACGGTAATCAGCTGTGCCGAATAACAACAACAACGATCACCGTTGGCGTCCCGGACCGAGCTCAGCTGATGCTATCATTTGGAATATTAATATATTCCAATCAGCTGAGCCTGTAACGCATTTTGTAATAAAAATGCCACGTTACAATCTGTAGGACAAATCTTTTAGAATCATTTGTTTGGAAAGCATTTATGTACAGGATGTCCGGAAATAAAGAAAACATTTTTTGAGAGGTGATTCCTGATTCAATTCTAAGAACTTTTTTCTCTTGGCATTTTTTGATTTAAAGCTTTATTTTTGAAACATTCAACGATAAAGATACCACTAGTTAGAAAGAGACACTCCGATTGTTGAAGTGTCTCTGTCGGAGTGTCTCTGTCTAACTAATTGCATCTTTATCAGGAGACTCGGTAGAGTCTCGCGCCAAGTAGTATAGCTTCACAGAGACGTCATGTGCTACTGTACGCGAGACACCGAGTATCCTTTTCCCGAAACATCAAAAATTTTATGTCGATTTTTTTAGGAAATTTTAAAGCGAAAATATGTTTTAAGACATCCTGAATCTAAAAAACGAAAAAAAAAAAAAAAAAAAAAATGGTTAAAATGCACCAAAATGCATAGAAAGTGCATCTGCATAATTTTTTTAATTTTTAATTTTTTGAAAAGTGTATGTTCAGTTCCGTCGTCGTCGTCGTCGTCGTTTACACCACCCCCTCCGCTCACTTACTTATTAAATGATTATTATTTATTTCTAATAATTAAAATTAGTTGATTTAATTAAATTTTTATATAATTATTAATAATAAGCACCCACCTACTATTTTGTCGACACCCCTTCGTCCCACCCCCTTTACACCACCCCCTCCGCTCACTTACTTATTAAATGATTATTATTTATTTCTAATAATTCAAATTAGTTAATTAAATTTTTATATAAAAATTAATAATAACCACCCACCAATCCATTATTCACCACCCCTTTTCCCCATTCTCTTTGCATATCCCCACCGACCATTTGCGTTTTGAATGAAAACATTAAAACTAAACTTACAAAAATGAGTGAAATCCACCCTAAAAAACATCCCGATGTAAAAAAATACGCCAAGTAGTTATAATTTTATAATTTTAGTTATAATTTTAGTTTATAATTTTTTTATACAGAACTTGGCGAGCCTCCATGCTTTTTTAAATGACACACAATAATCAGGTTAATTAAAAATATCTCACTTCTTATAATATATAGGAATATATTATAATTTCATAACTGCTATATGAAAACATTTGAAAATTCGGCGAGCGACATGCATTCGTTCTTATTACATGAAAAGAAGAGAAAATTCGTTAGCAGGATTTAAAGTAAAAGCAAATGTCATTTAAAAAAGCATGGAGGCTCGCCAAGTTCTGTATAAAAAAATTATAAACATATTGTTTATAAACTATATATAAAAAGCTTCTATGCAATTTGTTTATAAACTATCTGCATTTCAAATGCAGTTTCTCTTTTTTATACATATTTTTTATAAACTATATGCTGAGAATAAATAAAGATTACATACTTGGCTTTATTCTATATATGATTTCAATACTTTTTAACAAGATAAGAAAAATAATGTATTTTTTGTAGTGACTATATATTTCAAATAAATATATTCTTTTTATTGTTATACCTTTATTAAGAGAATTCATTAAATAAGTGTATAAATAATATATATTTTTTGAATAAGGGGGTTTTTAGAAGGTTATTGAATATCTTGAAAATGAAGCTTCAAATCAGAAACTGCCAAGAGAAGAAAGTTCTTAGAATTAAGTCAGGAATCACCCCTCAAAAAATGTCTCCTTTTTTTCCGGACACCCTGTATATCTTTAGCGTCATCAAAGAAATGGTTTCGATGAAGAAATTAATCGACTGCTCGGTTTGTTAACGTTTTTTAATTTTTCGATTAAGAGCTCGCCGTTGATGCTAAGTCGAAAAAATGTGGTGGGGACAACAAATGCAAACTATTCGGTGGTGAGACGTAGTATTTTAGACTTTATCGCATTAGTTTTCTGTGTTCTAGTTCTGATGTCTGTCCAGATCCCTCGCATGAGTGATGCCCATTTTAACACGTTACAATTTGACACGAGACAATTCAACACGTTACTATTCGACACAGAACTATTCATTACGGATTTCTTAAACATTATTTTCTTTGTATTCATATTCAACACGTTACAATTCGACACGTTAGATTTAACACGTGCAATATGGCAATATTTAGTTGCACATTTTATAATAACATGTGTATATGGATGATTGGTTCTAAGTAGTTAACACCTGGGGGTGTGTGTGGTTAACTCGTCTTTATTTGTTAATGTGTTAAATCGCATATCATAACACTTAAAAATTTCGTGTCGAATTGTTACGTGTCAAATTGTAACGTGTTGAATTGTTACGTGTCGAATTGTTACGTGTTGAATTGTTACGTGATGAATTGTAACGTGTCAAATAGTAACATGTCAAATAATTACCTAACGAAATTAATGTTAAAAGAATACGTGATGAATAATTCTGTGTTGAATAATTACGTGTTAAAAACAACGTGTTGAAAAGTAACGTGTCGAATAGTCCTTTGTTGAATAGTAACGCGTTGAATTGTTGCGTGTCGAATTGTGACGTGGTGAAACGGGACCTCCTCCCCTAGCATAGCAGTGGAAAGTATTTCTTTAAGCAGTTATAAATATTCATATGAAAATTGTTTTGAAAAGTAAAATAATGAAACTAAATGGGAAATAATTTATTGTGAATGATTCATTAATTGTGAACAATGTCGAATGAACAAACGAAAACAAATATTAACATCTTATAAGCTAGCACCGCCACCACGATAGACCACAAAAAAAAATTGTATAGCATTTGTGGGCTATTTTTGGGCTCTACGAATATGCAAGTCTCGATTTTTTGGCTCTTATAGTTTTCGAAAAACTGTGGCGATGCTAGCTTATAAGACGTCAAATATTCCGCGAGTGGATAGATCTATTAAAGTTGTAAACAATAAGTATTATAAGAAATTCTAATATAATCGTGGAGTACCACAGGGCTCAGTTTTAGCCCCAATATTATGGAATATTGCGCTTGCCGATATCAGTAGGCTAGATTAACCCGCGAGCGTTTCTTTGATCATGTTCGCCGATGATATTAACTGTCGTCTGTCAGGCTAGGAATAGAGAAATAGTCGAGCGTATTTTGAGAGAGGCACTACTCGAAATATCTAGATTCTTATCCGAAAAGAATCTTAAAATATCCTCAGAAAAATGCAAGTATTTCATACACACTGGTTATCGAAATAATAGCATTCGCGATTTGGAGGTTAAGATAAACACTTTTGATATTGTAAGGGTTAAGAGTATGAAATATCTAAGCGTGATACTAAAAGGCAAACTAAACTTTATTTAGGAGTTGTAAATTACTGAAGCTAAATACCAAGAAACTATATATAAACATTATGTTTTCGATACTTTTGTATGCTATTCCCATATGGTATAAGGATGTTTTAGTGATATATAAAAATCTAAAATGAATTATTAAGGCAATTAGATTGATCCTTGTCAAGGTGTCATATTCATATAGATCTGCACCATTGTACTTTGTGTATGCAATCTTGCGTATATATCCCATAGAAATGTTGATTTGGGAGCGGAAGCAAAATTACCTAGACTTCAGGCGCTATTTTTCAAATGGTGAACTCGAATCCATTGATTCGTCAATAAATAAAATAATATTGGATTTAACCGTTTGAGTGCGGTGAAGCGCTATCGCGCTTCGCTTGTCATATGCTAAAAATTCTTCCGCACTCAAACGGTTAAAAAGAAAAATTATGAAGAAAAACCGCGAAAATGTGGAGCTTGTATGGAACGATGCATGGAGTGACGTTTCATATTCCAATTATTATGCATTTTTTCCTAAACAAATTGTGAACTGGATGAATGGCCGGAAATTTAATTTCAGGATTAATGCTTTTGTGGCTAATATAATTTCAAGACATGGGCCTTTCCCATTTATATGAAAAGAATTGGCAAAATTAACTTAAATATCTGTCCTTATTGTTGGGAGGAGTTAGAAACAGCAAAGCATTACCTATTAGGATGTAAGGACTCTGTATTTAGTGTTCCGCGGGATTCTCTCCGGAAATCATTCCGGGGCGAATTGTACTCAGTGGATATTTTTCTTAGTGAAAAGAACTTTGATGCCTTCAAAGTTTTTTGCAAGATAATTGTCCAGGAACTTTACATTCACTTCAATTCCTAGTGGATTATTGTTCAACCGACTGTGATAAACCCGTGAAAGAAAAAAATAAAACTGTTATAGGATGGGTATATATATCTAGATTATTTATTTATTTAAATAAGAAATTCTTTGCATAATGAATAGTTTTTATTTGGAGAGATATGTGTATACAGTTATACAAGGTATCCCGAAATAAACGCATTTCCTGTTAAGGGGTGATTCCTCCGATACTACTGATCTGGATCTCATAGATAATGAAAAGAATTTAAACGAAATTTTGAATTATGAAATTAATAAAGAAAAAGATTTTTTTGGTTTTAAAAAAATTATTTTAAAAAATTAAATATATGCTTATTATGTTTAACCTATAACCTTTAACTAATGATCCTGTACGAGGATGAATAGGAATATGAAAGAATAGATATCATAAATATTCTGAACGAATCTTTAAATAATATTAGGGAATTAGGTCAATTTAGGATAGAGGCCCGAAACTTGGGAGTTAAAGACGCGTTCAATTTCAACAATAATTCCGAGCGGCTAGAATTACTGCTGAGATGGGTTTTTCCTTTGGTCAAAACGCTTAGCGTACTTTATCTGATTTTTAGAAAAATGATTAAAATAAATAAGGAATGAATTATAAATGTTTAATACAATCTTAACACAATTTACAATCACTGATATATTAAAAATAAGATAACAATTCTTTAAGTAATGTTACACAATTAGGATTTCGAAAATATTCTTTAGATAATTACGGTTTATATTTTATTGAACAATTACTCAAATGGTTATTATTCAAGGAGAGGGATGTGTATATCCTAAATTCAATATAGAACCGATCGATAAATAATAATTAAAATATAACCTTTAAATGTGACAACCAGGATGATAGTGCAGTGATACGTTGAGGTGTAGTATTTCTGCTGAATACTGGTTACGCACTCACTAATACACAAGAACGACTCTTCACAAAGATGTTAATTTTAACGAATCTATGTAAAAGAGGAGTATCACTAGAATTCCCGAAATCTAGTATTAGCCGATCTCACGTCGTTATGCACTAATAACCGGCTGACGATAATCTAGTATTTCAGTTCAAAAAGATCTCCTGCTAGAAGAGGAATAATCTTTTAGTGACAAGTGCAAGTCGAATCTGAGAATTTACGTTATTGATGCCGCAGTAAATCGCGGAACAATTCAATAAGTTACTATTAATCTCCTTAGTCAAGTTGATACTGAAAATAAATTTTTGATACTCCTTCTTTTAAGCAAAGATATCGGACCATGAAGAGGGTCCGCTGAGCTTGCATTCTAGGTGGTGAAATGCATAACGTTAATGCCCTATTTTCTGGTTACCATGTGCAATAAAAAATGCAATTTCTTTCCTGTATGTTTCGAATTACCGATGTTCAGGAAGTATTAAGAAATAAGTTTTTGATACTAATGAATTATCGTGGCACGTGTGGTGATTGACCTGTGCAATTGAGAACTAAAGTCAAATGAACTTTTAGGAATCTCTTCCGTCTTTCGGCAATCGGTACATTCCTATTCATTGAGAAACTATTGCATTGTAGTACTAACTTATTTATTGAATTTTTAAAATTCTATACTTCACAAATATAAAATTAATTCTTAAAACTTCACTTAAATGTCAAGCTATATTAGAATCTTAAAAAAAAAAAATAAAACTTTAAGTAGAAAATGTCGAAATATTTTAGTTCATATTATTTTATCAGAAGTTTTAAAAAAAGTTAAGTGGTATGTATCATATAACTAAAAATAAAATTTTTTACAATTCTGATTATATTTTTAAATTAAAATAATTTTAATTTCATAAAATTTTATATATTTTATCACATAAAATTATAGAACTGTTCCCAACTGAATTATCAGCGACATATTACGTTCCGTCTATTAGAAAAGATTTTTTTTTTAAATAAAAATCAATAACCTTGGGTGGAAAATTAGTTGATAAGTATCGTAATAAAATTCGAAAATACAAAACAATAAGTTGCGCATTCTTTAAGAAAGATAATTCGGACACCTCTACTTCAACAACTTCAAATTACTCAACGGATGAAAGCACAGAAGGTTATTATATTTATTGTATTTTTTTTTAAATGTATAACGCATTGTAATAAAAATTTATTTATTTTAATGTAGAAGAAAACTTGCAGTTATTACAAAGTATATCATGGCTGAATAACTTAGAACCTTGGGAACTATTGATACAACATTGGGACATAACTACAGGTCATCGCCTTAATTAAATAAAAAATTTGCCTGAAAAACATATTTTTAAAATTTATTAAAATTAGCCACCTTTGAAACATCCTAATGGTTATATTTTTATTGAAAAAGATTTCTGTGCTTTAAAAATAGCTAAAGATAATAAGGCAATTGATAATTGAAAAACTTTTTCGAAAATATAATAAAAATATGTCCCTATAATAAAAAAGACGAAAATGGTAAAACACTTAATGATTTATTAAATAGTGACTAATTAAATAGTGGTTGGTAAATTTTTACCCAGGACACTAAATATTATTCACGTGTACTAGTATGCTATTTTTAATTTTTAGAAAACAAATTTATAATTAAGGTAAATTACGGTGTCGAAAAAGACATTGGAAACCGTCAATTCGCGAATATAAAGACAGTATTGTTCACACGCCTTTGTCAGTAACTTTTAATTTTATTACTACAATTTAAATTTTTTATATGATTTTTATTAATAATTAAAATAATAATTGTGTTTATTTAGGTTCCTGGTGATGTCACAAAACTCCAAGATAATAAAAAAAATAAAATGGAAGTATTTGGTTTACCTGTACAACCTTATATAATTATTGTTGGAAAAAGTTTATGCCAAATCAATACATTTTATATCTGCATTGATAAAGTCATACAAAGTATCATCTGTACTGCAAGCTATTGACATTTGTTTTAAATCATTTCATGAGCTTCAAGCTTCATATCCTCCTGAGAGTGAGCATATATGGTTGTTGATACAGCAAGGATTATTTAAGTTTACGACAAAATGGGACAAAAGTATTTTGTATATAACAGAAGTAATTGAACACTTAAACCATAATGAAACAGAAAATGTAAATTCTTCATAAACGTGAATTATTCTATATTATGAGTTACTAAACTTGAGATTTATAATAATTTAAAAAAAATGTGTATTATGGATTATAATGTATTTATGTCCATTTTGTAAATATTTATTCGAACTTTCTACATATTTATCAAGTCCCATCAAATTAAGGCATAAAATTTTAATGAACAGTAGATGTGACTGTCGTTGTAAGAACTGCTTTCGAAGGTTTAATAATGTATATGCTTATAATAGACATTTAAGTTTAAATCATTGCAAAGACAAACAAATATGTTGAGAAAAATAAGGATGAATTTGTTGAATCTTCTGCATTATCTTTTTCATCTGAAGAAATAAGTAACTCTTTATTTTTCATGAATAATGTCGAAAGTTCTGATTCTCTTAGTATTGAAGAATTTGTGAAACAAGTGCATACAAAAGCTACCTGTCTTATAGCACAATTGTATGCTGATATAAGTATTCCTAGATCTTATATTCAGGAGATAATGAATAGGTTCATTCAATTTTTCTCAACATTTTGTATAAAAACTTTGCAGCAGAAGTATAATAGTTTGAATGAAACAAAAGATGCATGTGATATGAATGGAATGTTTCAAATTGTATTAAATGCATTTGAAGATTTTAAAACAGAACACAAAATTTTAAGTTCTTCGAAAGTTCCAGTAATTTCATAAACCTGGAGTCTATATTAATTGACGTTGTACTAGAACCGTGGTATATGAAAACAGAATATAGAAATATGTGTATAAAGATATATACAAGTCATCTCTTTAAAATGTGTTTTAACAATATTTTTAGAATTATCTAATATTTTTAAAACAATTATATCGTTTATGCAAAAATGTAGACAGGATACACTTTTTGTTTTTAAAATTCAAGGTGATATGTGGAAAAATATCCAATCAAAATTTAATGCTAAAATAGTACTTCCGCTTATTTTATATTGACAATGAATTTGAAATTAATAATCCCTTAGGTTCTCATAAAAATAAACAAAAAATTGGAGCAATCTATTTTACTATAGCATCAATACCATGTAAATACAGTAGTATGTTGGACTATGGGAATCAAATGATATTAAAAAATTTATTTCAACAATTAAAAAATGTTGAAGATAAAGGTATCACTATAACTGTATCCGGAGAAAAGAAACAAATTTATTTTGCATTAGTGCTTATAATTGGAGATAATTTGGGTGTTCATTCGATTCTGGGATTTTCAAAAAGTTTTAATAGTAATTATCCTTGTCGGTTTTGTTAAGCAGAAAAAGAAATATGTAGAAATCAACTAAAGTGTTAGCCTCATTAGACATTCAATTATTGCTAACTTATATCAGATAAAAGAGTGAGACGATAAGGATAAAAAAAGCAAATAAAACTTCAGGTTTGAAGTAATACTGAAGATGGCAAAATCGCTTTTACTAAATTTTAACTAAATATCTTAATGAAGCATCGAAAAACCTTACCAGAAGGGTTCAAGGAAAAACCGTACCTAAATCATTATTCAATATGCAATAAAAGGAGGATATGGCATAAAAGAATCCTTTCAGTAAGGAAAACAAGCCACTCTAAAGTTACTGAACTGGCCAACAAGTAATTACATCAATTCTTTCTAACAAGGTTAAATAACGGCCTAAATACAAAATCACAAACAAGGGAAGAAGTTAGGCATAAAAAACCCCTGTCGGCAATACCGAGGGAAAAAGTCATAACAGAATTTACAACAATCAGAACGTAAAATTACGCAATGACGGAAAGTTAAGTACAAGTTGCAGACATCTTATAAACCATCACAGATATGATCTTCTTGGGGTACCGCCAGACCTGGTCAGAGAATTCTCCCAAAAACCAGGATCGTAGATCCGCAAGTTGTTGGGAGTGAATGGGAAGGATCGTCAAATCCTCAGGTTTTCACCTGTAAACTGTTACCAAAAGTGAACAGTTCATTCGCTATTTGCCGCACAACTATAACTGCACGTAGCAGCTTCGTTTTTCAGCGGCTCGACACACCCCAGATCATATTAATGAGAAACATAAAGGGAAAAAACCCCACACAATTGCGACTATCAAGAAATCGGTTTTAATTCTTAATGTAAGCACTTACAATCTACTGCAATTGTATCAACGATTGACTCATCATGGCGTTCACACTAAAGAAACGAACAAAATATAGTTTCGACTCGTACGAACTACTAAAAATCTAAACAACCCTCTACACGTTAGTCCTACACGCAATGCACGCACGCACGCACGTTTGTCCCCATGCTCGCCTCTCTCACTCTTTAGTCCCCCCACTCCTTTCCTTTGTCACACACTCACGCCGATCCAAAAAACAGAGAGCGCTCGAATCGCACACTGGCGGGAAAAACAGATTTAAATAAAAGAACCTTCAACATAAAGGAAAATAAAAAATTGTTACGAACTAAACAAAATTATAATGAAGATCACGTTGATCATTTTCACGGCGCTACACAGAACTGTTTATTGACCTCTTTAACAACTTTTCATGTTATTGATAATATAGCGATATAATGCATGATATTTTTGAAGGGATTTGTCGTTATGATATACCACAAATTTTATATAACTTAATACATGTAAAAAAAATATTTTCTCTTAATCATTTGAATGATAGAATGCGGTTTTTTATTTATGGTACAAATAAAAGTATAAATATTCCCCCAGAAATAAGCTGTGATGCTTTGAAGAAAAAGATAATTTAGTTTAGAATTATACAGAAAATTGGACCTTTGCGTTATGTTTCTTGTTTTCGATTTGAAGCTAAGGACAAGAATTTAAAAGCCATTGCAAAGAATACATCTCGAAAAATTTCTCCATACACACTTGCTATAAAAAATCAGTTAAATTTATCTTATCGTTTTTCTAAAAATGAAGGATTTTTAGATCGTTTTGCATTAGGTAAGGTACGCGACATATAAGTGACTCAATTATCCTATTATTTTCATATTAAAAATATACTACCTAAAACTGTTAATGAATATTTAGTGTAACGATGTAAAAATTGTTGCATTATGCTTTGACCGATTCTCAGTTTTAAAGGGAAAACTGAGAATGGGTTGAGTACACTTGGCACCGAAGCGCCTAAGCTGTTGTAGCAGAGGCTATCCTTGTCTCGCTCACTGATGAGTCGCCTAATGCAAGGCTAGATTGATATCTTCGATCACAATAATAACGTCCTGACTTATATGTGTATATGTGTGGGGAGGAAAAGTTGAACTGTCAAACTGACAGTTCAACGAGTTTTCCTCACTTTATTGTCAATCGTCGTACTGAGTGGATCGGCGCGATTTGTTCTAGTAAATTTTGGAGTTGACCATTATTGAGGCGACCCGATTACTGACTTGTCGGGGTATTCACCTTGTTACTGCGTCGGTGGTGTCACCGTGGGATAAAAATTTGTAAACGGTGGAAGTGCTTCGCCGCAGGAATACCGGAGAGTATTCCACGGCGGATTGGCCCCTGGAATTCGCACCAACTGTTGACCAGGATCAACCAGGGAAAATCAGAGAGAATCTCTGAGGAAACTGCGGCGAGCGTGAGTGGTACACCACTAATGTATTGTTAGTTTGTTAGTTCCCGCGGAGGCTAGCTACCTCAACGCGCCGGAAGGTCATTGGGACTTTTCCTGGATGCGCCGTTGCACCGACTGGAACACCTCTCCTCGGGTTGGACAGTCTCCTCTCGCAGGAGCGGGTGATTTTCGTCCGGATACGAAAAGTTACCAGTCATATGCGTTTCGCGAGTGCACCGGAGTTAGGATGTGTCGCGTGCGCAGAGAGTGCGGGCGCTCCCGATATTATAGGATTTTATCTGTTTTAATTGTATTGCCGCGATACTTGTGTAAATACCGTTATAAATTATTTGTAAAAATTGCGTGCGGAACGATTGTGTCGGTAGTACGTTCTTATCGATTAAATTGTTAAATTTGAATTATTTCATTTTTATTTGATACGTTACGAATTTCCCAAGGTCGTCCGCGATCCACAGGAACCGCACCCTACGGTCTCTTTCCTCTCCCGAACCGGTCGGGTAAAATATTTTTTGTGCGCGGATCTTCTCGGGGTTTCACCCAGCTCCGGGAAGTCGATAATTTGCGTATTTCATTATTGATGTCTTCGGTTGAAATTAATGGAACTTTATATAGAGAAGAAACAGTTGTTACCACAAATAAAAAAAACAGTTAACATATACTTCTGCAAAAATCCTAATTAAGTTTTTTAGTATG
Organism: Sclerodermus sp. 'alternatusi'; assembly: GCA_037305995.1. Taxonomy (NCBI): domain Eukaryota; kingdom Metazoa; phylum Arthropoda; class Insecta; order Hymenoptera; family Bethylidae; genus Sclerodermus; species Sclerodermus sp. 'alternatusi'. The sequence continues at coordinate 362,690 of JBBEEM010000016.1, read as the reverse complement.
TAAAGTTATATAGGACTTCCAGAAATTGGTGCACAACCTTTGAAATACAACTTTCTGACGATAAACCGAGTCGAAAAGTTTTTTACCATTTTTTGATGCAGAACTTAGTTTTCGAGATACTAAATGATAGATACTATTAACTGAATAGTAACAGGCAGATAATTGAAGAGAGATAGCACTAGTCCACCTTTCGTCTGTCTCCATTTAAGTAATTGTTTTTTTCTGTCCGACTAATTTTATGTATCTTTATCATTAAATATCTCGAAAAGTAAGCTCTATATAAAAAAATGTTAAAAGGACAATTTTCAATTTTCAGACACCCTGCTTAGTTCTTTAAGTTAGATTATATAAGTACTCTATAAAAATTAAAAAATAATAGCGATTACTGCGTTAGGATTAAGTTAAGATTTATAAGAAATGTAAGACTTTAAAAAAGTTTTACTTAACACTTTCGATACAACATTAGATGTTTATTTCCTACGTCGAATTATTTGTAAAGCGAATTATTAATTTTTTTTAAAAAACAAGAAATTTGAAAGAATTTTTAATTGGTTATATTTCAAAAATATAATTAAAATATTTTATTTTATTAAATTTATTTTTCAAACTCATTGTTATATAATAAAAACAATTAAAAAGTTATGTAAAACTCATTAGTATATGTAACAATACATATGAAAATGTTAAACTTTGTGTTCACAAGTTAAATACTAACAATTCGGGAAAATACATTCATTTTCTTTAAAATTCAATAAAAATTTTATTTGACTACAATATTTTTGTTTTCTTATAACCCACAATTTTTTTCGGTTTAATAAAATTTTAAGTTAATACAAATAATTTATAATATTAATATGAACTAAGTATATTTTTCATTGCAATATTTGATTTTTTTAATCAATTAAAATACGTCTTTACTTCAAATATCTCTTCATTACATATAATTAAATACATGATTCATTCAACAAAATATTCGGATTTGGAAAATATAAACTTTGTCCAGTAGATTCAATTTTCATTTCTTTTTAACAAATTTTTGTTTAAACATCTTATTTATTAAATATTAAATTTATCAATATCTTTTTTGTTTTAACTATTTTTATTAGTTTATTTAAATATGTCTTACTTACGTCAAAAATATGTGTAGTTGATTTAAATAAAAAACAGTTGAGTAAATTATATTATGCAATTTATTGAAATAATATTTTTTTTACTAAACAATCTTCCAATTATAACAATCACTTTTGTTGTTGTTATAATTTAAAACATTATTTATTTCAAATAGTTTATTATTTGAAATGACAAGTTTTGTTTTTAATTTGAATAAAATATAATTCTTATTTCAATTAAATCTTTTCGTTACGTTACAAAGATATTTGTTTGAACGCCCGTGACCGCAGGATTTATTTGAATTAATGCAATTTTTGTTGGTATTACAAATTATTTTTCTCAGTGTGGTTGGCAATTTTAACAGTCATCACGTGTTCTGGAATTGCTCGAATGTAAATTATAGCGGTAGAAGACTACTACATGTCTTAGACTACACCAAACTCATACTTTTAAATCACAATACCAATACCCATATCAGTTTTTTAAACGAAAATCTGTCTAATATTGATCTGATCTTTGCATCTCCAGATGCGTGTGATGGTATCAGTTATACGGTCGCGGATGATACATAGGTCTCGGACCATTTTCCTTTGCTAATCTCCGCCTTTACCGTGTGCAACACGCATCGGCCGCACAGGGTTAAACTAACATCTTTAAAAATGGATTGGGGCAAGTACCAAAGCTTTCTTGATCAGTATTACGATATTTTCCTGGACGTAGACTTTGAGAATAGCATTGAGAAAATGTTGAGGCCAAGTACGATGACTTCTGTAATTTACCGCGTAATGTGGCTCTTCAGGATTCATCGGATCTTTGGTCGTGTGCATACTTTCTACATTTTTGTCTGTCGTCGGTCAGGGTAGCGTGCGGAAAAGGGTGCAACCTAGACCAAGTATTGTGCGATTGCGGAGTGTGCCAGTGTAGAAAGGGAACCGGTACCACACGTGGGTGGTATCGAAGGGCGAGGGGATCCACGGATGTACCGCCAATTAGACTCCTGCGGGAGGGGACGGTGTCATTTGGACCCGTAGGAGGTTGCGACGGAGTCCACCTCCTGGGATGCGGCCCATGTCGAGGAGCCCTTCGGTAGGGAAAGGACACGGGCCTGGATGGTGGAAATGACTTGGGCCTGAGGCGTCAGGGCCATCCAGGCTGCGTAGGGCGCATCTTCCCATTGGGTGTTGGTAAGAGGTGTACAGGCGTTCGTCGCCGAAGGAGCCGGCTTAAACCCAGTTAGCGTCTTTTCAGGTGGAGGTTTCTGGCACACTCAGGATAGGTATCGAGAGCTCTCGTGATTATTGAATGTTGGTATGTGAGTATAAATGTAAATCTGTGGTTGTGTTTGAGTGGTATGTTAATTAATCGAGTTAACATTTACGTCTGTCAGGAACGAAACATAGTATCAACATGACCAAAACAGTATTTTAAAGAGCATTATGTCTAGTTTGCGAAACTTACTTGATGATAAAATGAAAGTTTTTAATTTCTGAAGGTATTACTATTTTTAGAGAAGCTATACATTTTTTTCAGATGTGTAGTAATATTCCGAGTGTTGTACAAACCTGGAAAAATTTTTTAGATAAATGAAATTGATACAGTTATAAAGATCAACTTTTTACCATTAATTTGCTTATTTGTAAATGTTCGTACGATTTTTTTTAATGGAGTTATTTAAATTTAAAAAAAAAATGTGCTTTTTAACTTTGATTCTGCACTTAAAGCAAACCAATTAAGTAAAATAAACTTTTAAAAAAGCATTAGAAAGGTAAACATGTTCTCTTTTAAGATCTTTAGTGCAATTTTAAAGCTTATGCATTTTTGAGTATCTAACTTTTAATTTTCAACAGCGCCTCTTGAACGTCAAACCTAACGTTGAAGTTAATCCTCCGTCAAACTTTTAATACTTGATTTTAAGGTGGCCCAAACACACAATTGAATCTCTGAAATGTACACTTTAAAATGCTATTTGATTTTTTAAGATACCTACATTTTCTTCCAAAATATTCATAATAAGAGGTGGGCTTGGCATGTTTGAAACTCGTACAACCATCGCTGCGCAGTGAACACTGCTCTATTTCGGACTTTCGTACTTATATACGAAAAGCTTGACTTTTTCACTTCCTTCTGATTTAACTGAAGCGATGCAAAAATGCATTATGCAGACTCTTTAACTATTCGTTATAGTGCTAATTTTTTACATATGTACATGCTTCTCAAATTTAACGTAATTGATCGCTCTTAGTCGAAACCAGGGACAACGAACGAGGACGTAGCGATCTCTGTCTCCATCTTTTTTTCATTTTTATTTAATTTTGAGCCTTTTTTTATTTTTAAAAATTGTTTTTTTATTCATCTCTATTTTTTTGCATTTAATATCGCGTGTTTCCTCCGTGACTCGTTATCACTGCGTTTAATCTTTCACGCATATTAATGCAACGCTTAATCTCATTTTGCGGAATATTTTTCCAAATTTCAATTAGGGCAGCGCTTAGTTCTATGAGATTTGTGGGTTGTATCTCGCGTTTCTTTAATCTTCTTTTAAGAAGATCCCATATATGTTCGATAGGATTGAGATCTGGACTGTTTGGAGGGTGACTCAGAGTTTTAATATTATTGTCTCGAAAAAATTGTTTGGTAATGTTTGCAGTATGCGGACGAGCATTATCCTGCATAAAAATAAAATTTCTGGTGTATCGATTTTTAAGTGGTAATATATTGGGCTCTAATATTTCATCGATGTAACGACGAGCTGTTAATCCTGGTGGCGGTATTATTATTAGATCTGTACGAGAATCGTACGAGATAGCAGCCCAAACCATTACAGATCCACCATTATAAGCAACAATTGGTGCAAAGCAATCTTGATTGTAGCGTTCTCCTCTTCGCCGCCAGATTCTTGTTCGATCATCATTGCCATATAAGCAAACACGACATTCGTCAGAAAACCAAACGTGCATCCATTGTCTCAATCTCCAGCCTATATGTTCATTAGCATAGGCTAAACGTGTATTTCGGTGTTGCTGGGTTAATAGTGGTGCATGAGCAGGTCTTCGAGCTCTCAGATTGGCTTCATGCAATCGATTACGAATCGTATCAACACTTATTTGTGTCCTACCTGGCAAATTATTTTTTATTTCTTTGGCCGTTATGAATCGTTTTTCAATCGCATTTCTAACAATGCATCTATCGGCTCTTGCGGTTGTAATTCTTGGGCGACCTTGACCAGTTCGACGATGGACCTCTCTGGTCTCTACGTATCTTTTCCAAGTACGATTTATAACTGACACCGATACGCTAAATTCATGCGCAACATCTCTTTGAGAATGTCCTTCTTCCAAAAGAGTAACAGCTCTCATCACTTGAAGCTCTGATAAATAATTTCGAGGCATAGTCAATGGAATAGTAAAATATAAAGAAATATTCTAATCTTATTATAAATATGAACCTTTAAGCAAAGAATTGTCAAAATAAAACAAAGAAAAGTTGCATTAATATGCGTGAAAGATTAAACGCAGTGATAACGAGTCACGGAGGAAACACGCGATATTAAATGCAAAAAAATAGAGATGAATAAAAAAACAATTTTTAAAAATAAAAAAAGGCTCAAAATTAAATAAAAATGAAAAAAAGATGGAGACAGAGATCGCTACGTCCTCGTTCGTTGTCCCTGGTTTCGACTAAGAGCGATCAATTACGTTAAATTTGAGAAGCATGTACATATGTAAAAAATTAGCACTATAACGAATAGTTAAAGAGTCTGCATAATGCATTTTTGCATCGCTTCAGTTAAATCAGAAGGAAGTGAAAAAGTCAAGCTTTTCGTATATAAGTACGAAAGTCCGAAATAGAGCAGTGTTCACTGCGCAGCGATGGTTGTACGAGTTTCAAACATGCCAAGCCCACCTCTTATTATGAATATTTTGGAAGAAAATGTAGGTATCTTAAAAAATCAAATAGCATTTTAAAGTGTACATTTCAGAGATTCAATTGTGTGTTTGGGCCACCTTAAAATCAAGTATTAAAAGTTTGACGGAGGATTAACTTCAACGTTAGGTTTGACGTTCAAGAGGCGCTGTTGAAAATTAAAAGTTAGATACTCAAAAATGCATAAGCTTTAAAATTGCACTAAAGATCTTAAAAGAGAACATGTTTACCTTTCTAATGCTTTTTTAAAAGTTTATTTTACTTAATTGGTTTGCTTTAAGTGCAGAATCAAAGTTAAAAAGCACATTTTTTTTTTAAATTTAAATAACTCCATTAAAAAAAATCGTACGAACATTTACAAATAAGCAAATTAATGGTAAAAAGTTGATCTTTATAACTGTATCAATTTCATTTATCTAAAAAATTTTTCCAGGTTTGTACAACACTCGGAATATTACTACACATCTGAAAAAAATGTATAGCTTCTCTAAAAATAGTAATACCTTCAGAAATTAAAAACTTTCATTTTATCATCAAGTAAGTTTCGCAAACTAGACATAATGCTCTTTAAAATACTGTTTTGGTCATGTTGATACTATGTTTCGTTCCAAAATTACAACGATTTGAAGTTACGCAATATTTTCATCAAAAATCAGGTGTTCCCTTAATTTTTCGTTGCAGTGTATAAAGGAAAGAATCAAAAATTTATAATGTAACACAGGGTATGGCAACTTTAACAGGATATTTTGATAATTTTAACATAATAAAAATAATAAAATCATAATGAACGAATGAAGATAAAATTCTGATAGAAAAATTTAATAATCAATTTGTGTATGGTATATTTCAAAGCATGGATCAACGCATAAACCTACATCGCATTTTTTACATTCATATCTACTTTTTCGTCGGATTTTATGTTTAGTGCATACCACACATTTTCGCGTTTGATTCTTTTTTATCGCAGACGGATTGAAATAAGTACTTGGAAAACGCATTTCAATAAGAAACTTCTCTCTTATCCTACCATTTCATACATAATAAAGTTTTAGTTGATCGAAATGATATTTTTCCTTTTTGCAGTTTGTTTGAAATAATTGGTACATATTTGCGGTTTTTTCTTACGGTACCACAACTATTTGTCTGGTTTAAGTGTAATGTGTTAAATAAAAGTGGACTCGTGTACCAGTTATCCTATCCGCATATAAACTGTGACCTTTCCCGAGATAATCTTTCATGAGAGTCATCACTATATTACCGGATTTACCAAAATTTTCTTGAAACACCGAAATTTCTGTTTCCGAACCTGAATATACTATCATGTCTAAAAGTACCCCGTTTTACAGTCGCAAGCAATGAAAGACTTTATGCCAAATCGATTGCGTTTAGATGGTATAAATTGTTTGAATGATAAGCGACCTTTGAACAATAATAAACTTTCGTCTATAAAAATATTTTGAAACGGGTAGAAATTTTGTTTTAAAATCAATCGAAATCTATCATTTAGTTCACGAATTTTGAACAATTTATCTCTACAGTTTAGTACCTCGGGATTGCTAAAATGTAAGCATTGCATTAAGTTTAAAAATCTATCTCGAGACATAATATCATGAAAAATGTCACTTTTCATAAATTTGTCTTTCGACCAGTATTCCGGGTAAGAAAGTTTTTTTACGCGTGACATTAGTAATACGGTATCTAAAAAACAGTATATTTCATCTACATTAGTATCGTACCATGAATTTATTCGCGACTTAGCCTTCCATGTACGCTTTTTTTTTTAATAATTATGGTATTTATTTGTTTCATTTACAATAAAATTTACTAACGATTCTGGGAAAAATAATTGAAAATAACCTAATGGTTTTGACGTGTTGTCTAGGGCTGCTTTGCATCCAGAATCTCTATCATCAAATTTGTGTACTTTTGGAATGAAATTTTTATGCGACCAATAGATGTTTACAAATGGATCTGGCGATGTAAATTGATTGCCATTATTTTCTTGCAATTGTGAAATATCTTGTTCTCCAGTTTCTGATTCGGAGCTTGAACTTAATACGCGCAAAACGCGTCTTTTTTTTGACCAATTAAATTCTCTTCTTCAGACGAGGAAAATATGTTGTCAAGAAGCTCTATGTCTTCCTCTTCACTACTACATAGGTACACACGTTTTCTTTTTTTCTGGCCGAACATTTTTAGGGTGTACTATATTATTTAAAAAAATAACGAATGGATAAATTCAAAAACTAACCACAAAATAAAATAAATAAATACTTACATATCCAGTAAAGAAACAGGTTTACAGGAATCAATGCACGGAGAGATTATACGAGAGTGTACGTAGAAGAGCAGTGTAATATGAAGGTAATTGATTGAACGATATTGAAAAAATTGCCGATATTTAGTTGCTATGTTACATAAGACAACAAATTCCATGTTGAATCAGTTGGTAAAACATTAATAAAAGTGTTATAGTTAAAAAATACAGAGGGCGTATATATACGCTTTTCGTATAAATTGATGGATTTGTGAGGGCGTATATATACGCCTTTAGCAGTCAAAGGGTTACAATGTTAAAAGAATATTATGAAAATAGCGTCAGGAATGATATTTCAGAAAATTTCCTTTTTATCGGATAACTTGTATAACAAAAAAAATAATTTGAGACCTTTTTTATTTTTTAGATTGAACTATAAATTTGGCTATTTCGCAAAAGATATTTCAGTGAAAGGAGTTGATACAATTAACGGACGTGAATTCGACATCTGATTTCCAAAGGAAAATAAGGCTTTCGTTGGCAACGCCGATTTTCTAAAAAATAGAAAATAAGGATATCGTCTGGACGTCTCTTTTGAAAATTAGGTTTCTTTTTAAATAAATATATAAGACTAACCTGCTAAATAATTATTAATTTTTCTATAAAATTAATAATTATTAATTTGTCATCGAAGCACTTAAGGCTATTTATAGATTTGTCAAGCGTATAAATTTTTAAAAAATTTACTTAGTTATTGTCTTACAAGTTATATGGAGTGAAAGCAATGATAGTTTTTTTTTAAATAAAGTTATATTTATTTACAAATATTATTCTTTACTTTCCTTCTTTTTCTTTCTTATCTATATCGAAGTTTGAATTGTACGTTGTTTTTACTAGCCAGACATTTAAATCTATAAATAGGCCTGCCGGTGTTCGATAATAATGGGAACAATGGTAGTGGGAGTAGCTCGGAGAGGGGATCTTCGCCACGTACACTGACCGGCAATGAACGAGTCCCTGTTAGGCATCGAGTATAGCATAAAGCAGGCTGGACAAAATTTCGCTCTCTCTTGCACGTGACGTCAAAATGCTTGTTGGCAGGGTGGTAGGAGAAGCGCCATGTCAATGTGTGTGTATCAAGTATAGGCCAGTGTATGGCAATACATTATATTATGTCTATAGGTTGACTGGCGGGGGCAAAGGAAAATGTGGTGGGAGGTGTTTCGATTCCTCATCCTCGTCTTACGCACGCTAAATGATAAGGATAGCTTTATATGGGACGAAATCTCTGCGGACAAAAGTCGAGTCCCTATCTGCGTCCTTGTCTAGCGGCCGCTTTATAGTATGCCTTCAAAAGTATTAAACTATCCTTATCTCACGAGGAGAAGGAGGCGGCTAGCTCTCTCCACTTGGCATCTTAATCCGTCTTTGTCTAATGAATGCAACTGATTGTTTTTCTCTTTCTATCTCTCACTTTCTGACTGGCGGGGGCAGAGGAAAATGTGGTGGGAGGTGTTTCGATTCCACATCCTCGTCTTACGCACGCTAAATGATAAGGATAGCTTTATATGGGACGAAATCTCTGCGGACAAAAGTCGAGTCCCTATCGGCGTCCTTGTTTGGCAGCCGCTTTAGCATACTCTCTAACTTATTAAACTTACCTTTTCTATCTAAGGAGCGCGCGCAACGCTAGGCCGCTCTTTGACACTTCCAACTTATGTGTTGTCGCACTCTCACCTGTCTTTTCTACTTAATCTTATAGGAATGATTTTTTTGCAGGGAAAATAAATTATTACTTTAATCATTTTATAATTTATATTTATTTAAATATTTTTAGAGAAAGAGGCAGTTCCTTTTATAATAAATATAGGGTTCTTAAAAGAACCGATTTCTTTACATATTTTCTTTTTAATTATATTGTGTGGTTCTGAAAAGAACCGACCATGTAAAAATTTACTTTTATTAATAATGAAGAACATTTGGGATTTAAGAAGAAAAAGGTGTAAAAAAAAGTATGTAAAGAAATCGGTTCTTTTAAGAACCCTATATTTATTATACAAGGAACTGCCTCTGCCTCTAAAAATATTTGAATAAATATAAATTATAAAATTATAATATTAATAATTTATTTTCCCTGCAAAAAAATCATTCCTATAACATTAAGTAGAAAAGACAGGTGAGAGTGCGACAACACATAAGTTGGAAGTGTCAAAGAGCGGCCTAGCGTTGCACGCGCTCCTTAGTTAGAAAAGGTAAGTTTAATAAGTTAGAGAGTATGCTAAAGCGGCTGCCAAACAAGGACGCCGATAGGGACTCGACTTTTGTCCGCAGAGATTTCGTCCCATATAAAGCTATCCTTATCATTTAGCGTGCGTAAGACGAGGATGTGGAATCGAAACACCTCCCACCACATTTTCCTCTGCCCCCGCCAGTCAGAAAGTGAGAGATAGAAAGAGAAAAACAATCAGTTGCATTCATTAGACAAAGACGGATTAATATGCCAAGTGGAGAGGGCTAGCCGCCTCCTTCTCCTCGTGAGATAAGGATAGTTTAATACTTTTGAAGGCATACTATAAAGCGGCCGCTAGACAAGGACGCAGATAGGGACTCGACTTTTGTCCGCAGAGATTTCGTCCCATATAAAGCTATCCTTCTTATTTAGCGTGCGTAAGACGAGGATGAGGAATCGAAACACCTCCCACCACATTTTCCTTTGCCCCCGCCAGACAACCTATAGCTAAAGAAAAAGAAAAGGAAACCCTCGGCCGTGCATTTGAGAGAGATAGCATGGTATAGTGTATTGCCATATACTGGCCTATACTTCATATATTTAGACCAGCATCGCGCTTCTCCTACCACCCCACCAACAAGCATTTGACGTCACGTACGAGTGAGAGGGCAAATTTGTCCAGCCTGGTAAATGCTATACTCTATGTCGGGTAGGGACACCATCCGTGCCGGTCTGTGTACAGACGGGGACATAAATGCCGTCTCTGACGTCACAGGGAACTATATTCAGTGGTCTCCCACCACACGAGCTGAGTGCGATGGAACATATTCACCTCTCACTCAGAGCTGCTTCTCCTCCGCCGCATGGTGGGAATTGGGAGTAGGGATTCTCACTATTCACTATCCTTTACGAAATGCGTGCGTGCGAGAGAGAGAGCTTATACTGGCGTTCGCCTGGATGTCTCGGCGTCGTTTTGTTACAGTCCTATGATGGCCTACCCCTATTTGTCTCTCTCTCTTTCAACTGCTTTCTGCGTGATGTCCTTGTTTAATGACGAGGTGGCGCCAATGTGCAAATTTTTAGGTTTTCCTGAGGCGACGCTGCTGAAGATATTGGCGGAAGGTTTGCGCTGAAGCAGTCATGGTTTCGAATCCTAAGCGGGATAAATATTTTTTATTATGTTTTATACTTTCCAGGACTTACCGAAGGAAGCTGCAATGTTATCATACTTTTCTTAAAATTAATAAAACTTTATTTTAATTTAATATGAACCTACATTTCTTGGTTTTCGGATGGACACCGCGTTCGGAATTATTATCTAATTGCCGACATTTCACAAACATTCCAATATGTTCAATATTCAATATATTTTATTAACAATAATAATAATAATACTAATAAATAACTAAAATTATCGCAAGTGCACTAGTTATATCTGTGTTTTCATTAATTTTGAAATAATTAATGATTAGCCGTGGTGGCTAAGTAAGCGGCGATTAAGTCAGAAGCAAGGCGGAGTGTTGTGGATCGCGTCTCTCGGTGAGGGAGTTTTTTTATTTTTTTTTATTTCCGACATCTCTTGATATCCTCTGTAAAATTAAAACTTTTTTAATTTTTCATTATAAAATTTTTTAAAAATAGGTCCTAAAAAGGACCGTTTTGTGATCTTGAAAAAGCATCACATTTTGGCCCTAAAAAGAGCCGATCTGCCCACATCATCACAGTTAGTCTGTCACTGTTCGTTTCGTCAGTATCGTCTGTCAAGTTAATAGTCAGTCCAGTATCCGGACCGGTCGAGAACTTGGTTGAGTCTATTAGGTATAGACGCAACCAAGTTTGCAAGAAACTGTGGCTCACGACGAAGATCGTTCCACACAGTTTTCGCATTCTCAAGTACCGCTGCTCTCGTCCTCTCCGTAGGCGGGACCCATTTCTTGGTCATCTGCGCCCAAACGTTTTCTATTAAATTCAAATCAGGACTGCGAGCAGGCCAGTGCACCAATTGTATTTCCGGATGTTCCCGGAACCACTCACGAGTTTCATAACAGGTGTGGACACCTGAATTGTCTTGCACAAGTCGGATCACTGGCATGTCTTCAACGGAATACACAGCTCGAACACTTGGAAGAAGCACCTCTTCCAGGATCGAGATGTAGTCCGAGGAAGTCATTTTAGGAGGAATTTCCACCAATTCACCAACTGTGCTTCCAGATATCCACCCCCAAACTCCACAAGTGATTCGTCCAGAATGATGATTCTGGACTATGTATTCTGGTTCCATCCGAAAACCACTTGGGCGCCAGACGTGAAGGCGTTGGTCCACGTTCGACTGGAAGACTTTTTCGTCTGTCCAAATCGTCGCTTTCCACTCTTCACGGCTCGTAACTAAATTTTCTAATGCAAACGCGACCCTTTGCTCTCGGTGCTGAGAGGTTAAAGGGATTTTTACGGCCGGACGATAGCAACTGATACCGACGGCGTTTAATCGCCGTCTACCGGTTCGCGCGGATAATGGAAATTCTGTTTCATGTATCGCGTCCGAGACGTTGGCGAACGGATGCTCTAGCATATAGTCCACTAGGCGCTGGTCATCATCCTGCCGCGAACCTTCCGGTCGCGTGTTCTGCCCTCGATGATCAAGCAATGCTTGATCACCGCCGCTTTCAAATCGCCGAATCCATCGGCGAATGATATTCTCGGATAACCCGAGATAGGCAGAAATCTCAGCAGGTGATTTACCGCTCTCCCAGTGGCCTATAATTCTCCCCCTTAACGCGGGACTAATATTGGGGGCCATTTAAAAAACGTTCGAATCACTAATAAAATCGCGAAATAAAAATCAATGATAATTTGGAAAACGCGAAAACCGTAAGCACGGCTGTTCTGATGCAGGACTTACGGAGGTATGAATTCACTTCTTTATGTGCTAAACAACCAGAGAAACAATTGACAGAATGTTTTGATTTTTTTCGCCGTCTATTGAACTTCATTGTTTACAGTAGCTAGGAAGTTTTTACTTTTTATATTACTGAATAGAGTATATAATATGCAATATTAAAAAGCTATCACATTTATACTCCTTCACATTCACACCCACCAAATTTTAAGAAGTTGTAAAGGGCATGATTCCAGGTTCAATAATTAATAACAATAACAGGAGAAACAGCTTCATATTATATTAAAATAAAGTTTTATTAATTTTAAGAAAAGTATGATAACATTGCAGCTTCCTTCGGTAAGTCCTGGAAAGCATAAAACATAATAAAAAATATTTATCCCGCTTAGGATTCGAAACCATGACTGCTTCAGCGCAAACCTTCCGCCAATATCTTCAGCAGCGTCGCCTCAGGAAAACCTAAAAATTTGCACATTGGCGCCACCTCGTCATTAAACAAGGACATCACGCAGAAAGCAGTTGAAAGAGAGAGAGACAAATAGGGGTAGGCCATCATAGGACTGTAACAAAACGACGCCGAGACATCCAGGCGAACGCCAGTATAAGCTCTCTCTCTCGCACGCACGCATTTCGTAAAGGATAGTGAATAGTGAGAATCCCTACTCCCAATTCCCACCATGCGGCGGAGGAGAAGCAGCTCTGAGTGAGAGGTGAATATGTTCCATCGCACTCAGCTCGTGTGGTGGGAGACCACTGAATATAGTTCCCTGTGACGTCAGAGACGGTATTTATGTCCCCGTCTGTACACTACTATTCTTATTATATATTTATTATAATTCATATCATCGCCCTCAAGTCGCGGCGGTGCTAGCGCTTGACTTACAAGCTACGCTGGGGCCGTGTCGCGGACTTCATTCCTCACTACGGAATGCCCCTAAAGAATTAAGGGGAGAAATACAATTAGAATCTTCTAAAATCGAAATTATTTTTAATTAATAGTACTATTAATATAGGATGTTTTTTCAAAGTTTCGAAGGGTAATTTAAAAAACTGAGAAAGTTACAGGTCTTTGAACGATGCGCCACACCGCTTAGATTTGGATATAGCGCGTCGGATTTCAGTAATTTGAATATCTATTTGTATATTTTTATTTGTGTCTTCCAGGCCACAAAAAGAAAGAAGCCTATGCATCAATCTGATAAAAGTAGTGAATTTTAAGGAGACAGTGCTAGTACTCGAAATTGAATTGTATACCAAAAATTTTGCAGACCACAATGACCAAAAATGAAGACAACGACAAGAGCGGCGCATCTTTTCAGACTGTAAAAAATGCAGTTTTAATAAATTATTAACATTTATAGAAAATATGCATTTTTAAACATTTTTATTCATGAATAAATTAAACTATTACAATATATGTTTGATAGAGAAGGGGAATATTAGGACACCCTCAAAATTTCATGCAAATCGGTTTATAAATGAAAACGTTACAGCTTATTAAAGATGCAAAAAATATTCAATTTAACATAAAATTTTGGAAAACTTTTCTATTTTTGCATCTTCAGTTCGCTGTAACTTTTTCATTTATGGACCGATTTGTATGAAATTTTGAGGGTATACTAATTTCTACCTTCTCTATCAAACGTATATTTTAATAATTTAATTTATCCACGTATACAAATGTTTAAAAATGCATATTTTCTTTAAATGTTAATAATTTATTAATACTGCATTTTGTTTACAAATTTCAAAAACTTGTTATCTAGTAAATAGTCTCGCGTAAAATCACTTTTTTTATCTATTAATTGTAACAATTGTTTAAAAATTTATGTCACTTTTACGTGTGTACAAATACTTTTTACACCCACTGTATGCTTTAAATTAATTTCCTTTGGTCTTTTGTTGCAAATCAAAAGCTGTAGGGCGCTAGACTGCACGTTGACTTAAAACTGCTTCCGCAACTTTGTGCTCCAACTTCGTCATTTTAGCTTTAATTGTTAAAAACAAATATTTCATGTTGAAATGATATGTTCATTTAAGAAATGCAATAATTAATTTTTTTTTATTTGTATACTTTTTATGAAGAGAATTCAATTAATATAAGGGTTTTTTATACAAAGGTTTTTTAGAAGGGGATAACTACTTGGCAAATTTTTTCTATATCTTGATGATTTTTAGGGGGGATTTCACGTATTTTTGTAAGTTTAGACAATTTAAAAATTTAGATAATTAAAATATTATAGATTTTTTTAACTTATCTTAATTTACAATGCTGGTTAATTTACTAAATATATTGCAAATGCATTGCCCATAGTTTGACAAATCTAGAATTGTTGTGTTCGAGGACATCAAGTCCCTCCACCTGGAGGTCTGTAACTCCATGACCGCAGCGGAATTACAACAGTCCAGTTACACGAAGGCCCACACCTATCAACTGGCTGTTGAAGCATTCGAAACCGCGGAAATGTACCTGGACGAACACCTGGATCGGCTGGACGAAGCCTCCAATTCAGTAATCGCGGCTTCATCTCCTGGAGGCACGTCAACGACGTTTCATTACTCACTGAAATTGCCGAACATCCACCTGCCGAAATTCGCAGGGGATTATCCAAGCTGGCCGTCATTCTGCGACAGCTTCCGATCCATGGTACACGACAGTACCAGTCTACCGGTAGTGCAGAAGTTCCACTACCTGAGATCATGCGTAACTGGAGAAGCCCTTGCTGCTATCCAGAACCTGCCGCTCACCCAGGAAAATTATTACTCGGCCTGGAACACCTTAAAAACCCGGTATTCCAACCGGCGGCTTCTCATAAGCATGTTGCTTACAGAACTGCTCGAAGTTCCGAAGGTCCGATTTGAACATCTGCCTTCATTAAAGGCCCTTCGAGACGTCTCGACGCTGACCCTCGATGCACTGCGCAACGCTGGGTGCGAGGTTGACTCTTGGTCGCCTCTACTCATCCAATATTTTATTGGAAAATTCGACGACGAGTTGAGCGACGAATGGGAGAAGATCCTGGGTGATACGACAGAGTTCCCAGAGTTCTCCAAATTCACCGACTTCCTCGCCCGACGAATCACTGTCCTGGAAGTCCGAGCCACTTCCAAGGGAAAAGGAAGGAAAATCGCGGAGAAGCCAATCCGTGTACACACAACTGAGGCCACACGAACAAAGTGTCCTCATTGTCATAAAGAGCACCCTGTTTTCCAGTGTCCGAAGTTCCTGGGACTGAATCCTGACGGACGCTATAAGGTTGCTTCAGGTGCCAAGCTTTGCCTGAACTGTCTCCGTAGCGGACACTCTGCAGGGAGTTGCAGCTCTAATAACCGCAGTCGTACTTGCGCCAAGCCGCATCACTCGCTCTTGCACTTTCCAAGAAAGGTCATGTCCACGGTCCAGGCCAGACCTGCGACTACTGCCGACGAATCAGTGGTATCACAAGTGACCACTCTCCTCAGTGCAGATGAGGACAAGACGGTGCTACTAGGCACGGTAATGGTGGAGGTGCGTTCGCAGGACGGGAGATCACTCACAGTGCGAGGTCTGGTCGACAATGCGTCCCAGAAAACCTTCGTCACGGAGAAACTAGCTCAGAGGTTGCGCCTGCCGCGCATTCAAACCTCATCCACCGTGTACGGAGTAGCTGGCATCGCAGCTTGCAAGGCTCCTACTTGCTCAGCGATTACGCTGCATTCTCTGAAGGCAGACAAGGCATCACTGGATGTCAGCGTATTCATCTTACCAAAGGTAACCAGCTATGTACCACCTCCGTATTCATCAGCGAACTTCCCACATTTACACAAGTTGGACTTGTCGGACAAGTACACCTCGTCCAGGGCTCCGATAGACATCTTAATCGGAGCGGATTATTATCCTCGAGTGATGCAGGAGCATACCTTTAAGTCTCCAGATCAGACTCTCATCGCGTAATCAATCATCTGCGGTTGGATTGTCATTGGGAATGTGCCCGATGTCGAGGCCATACACTCCAATTGCATTCAAGTGCATCACTGCTGCAATGTGGATCAGGCGCTACGACGATTCTGGGAAATAGAGGAGGTGCCTACTTCTTCAGCACTTACTCCAGAGGAACAACAGTGCGAGGACTTCTTCGTCGAAACGGTGACTCAACTCCCTTCAGGACGGTTCTCCGTAGGACTTCCTGCTCGCCAGGACTTCCATCCGAAACAATTGGGTCCATCGAGAACCATGGCGGAATCCGCATTGAATCGGGTGCTCCGCCGATTCCAGAAATCACCACCACTGCAGCAGAACTACAACAAGTTCATGGAGGAGTACGAGTCGCTCGGACACATGAGCAAGGTCACCTCCACCTCCAAGGATCTCTCCCTGGTATATCTTCCGCACCTTGCGGTATTCAAGACGGAGAACGGGAAGGAGAAAATACGAGTGGTGTTCAACGCCTCAGCGAAAACTCCCAGTGGGTTATCGTTGAACGACACCTTATTAATTGGTAAACTTCAGAAAGACATCACTGCTATATTGATGAACTGGAGAGGGCACCGATTAGCAGGAGTGTCGGACATCGTTAAGATGTTCCGGCAGATATTGGTGAGGGAGGAAGACAGGAGATTCCAAAACATACTTTGGACTCCTACTTCCCAGAGTACACCTCAAACATACCAATTAAATACCGTCACATACGGTACGGGTCCAGCACCATTTTTAGCCTCCAGAGTGATACAGGAGCTAGCTCACAAACACGGAGGAGATTACTGGAATCTACATACGTGGATGACATCCTGTTTGGGGCAGATGACCAGCGTCAGTTAACAGCCATCAAGGAACAGCTGATTCAATTACTCGCAAGAGGCGAATTTGAACTCGGCAAATGGGCATTCAGCTCGCCTTCCCCGCCAACGGAACCATCCGATTTTGGCAATAGCCATTCAACAGTCTTCGATGATGACTCCGAGTCCAATCAGAAGATTCTTGGCGTAGCCTGGAATCATCACCGTGATGCATTTCACTTCTCGATGTCCATGGCGCCCTTGAGTGTATTGACCAAGAGGGTCATACTCTCAGAAAATGCCAAGATATTCGACCCAATGGGGTGGATCTCGCCAGTCACTATTGTGCTGAAGCAGTTGATGCAGTCAACATGGCTACTAAAGATCTCTTGGGATGATCCCATACCTGACCTTATAAGGTCAAAATGGTTGCAGCAATACCAGCAATTGGGAGAGCTCAAGGCCATAACTCTGCCACGATGGGACGGAAGAGTCGCCGGATCCGGACGACTACAATTGGTTGGCTTCTGCGATGCATCCACACTTGCATATGGAGCAGTAGTCTATGCTCGCTATATAGATGACTCTGGACACATTACAGTCAGTCAGGTGATGGCCAAGTCCAAGGTTGCTCCAATCAAGCCAGTGTCAATCCCACGGATGGAGCTGCTTGCTGCGGTGCTTTTGACTAAGTTGCTGCTTCACATCAAGTCCTCGATGACTTCAACGGTGGACGAGACCGTCCACCGATTCTTCCAAGTGGAAGATGTTTGTAGCCAATCGTGTGGCCTACATCCAGGAGAATGTGCCTGAAGCGCACTGGGGATATATCAACACCAAGGATAACCCCGCCGATCTCAACTCTCGCGGACTAACTCCCGCACAGTTGAAGGATTCTTCCCTGTGGTGGAATGGTCCCAGCATGCTGCAAGATGCATCACTCCAAACCCATCAGAGGGTCAAGCTGGAAACGTCTGAAGAACGCAAAGTCGTCACTCACGTCGTGAGCAACAAGGAAGAAGAGGTATTCCCACTTCTCTCCAGGGTATCCTCTTGGACACGATTAGACCGAATTATGGCACTCGTATTGCGCTTTGTCGCTCGAACACGCCGACGCACTGGGTCGTCACAGATCCAGCTGACTTGCGCTGAATACCAGGCCGCAACCAAGCATATCATACGACTGGTACAAGACCAGTCGTATAGAACAGAGCACAATGCGCTAAAAAAGGGCCAGCCCCTTTCTCGCGCCTCTGCACTAAGTGCATTACACCCATTTTTGGAGGATGGGGTTTTGAAGGTGGGTGGAAGTTTGGTCAATTCCAATCTAACCCCATCCCAGAAACATCCAATCATACTACCTAATGGTAATGTAGCCACGTTAATCTGTCACAAGGCACACTTGGACACATTACACGGAGGTCTACAGCTGACCTTAGCCACTGTGCGAGGTCGCTATTGGGTAGTAAATGGGCGCAGCCTGGTAAAACAGGTGATACACAATTGTGTAGTTTGCCTGCGAGCCAAACCAAAAATGGGCCACGAACTCATGGGGCCTCTTCCTGCCGCACGAGTTAGAAAAAGCCACCCATTCGAGCACACCGGTATCGACTATGCCGGGCCCATTCTCGTCAAACAACACGCCGGACGCAACGCTAAGGCGGTCAAGGCGTACAAGGCCACAAGGGCCATCCACCTAGAATTGGTGTCCAAATACACCACAGAGGAGTTCTTGGCGACTCTGTCACGATTCATTGCCCGCCGAGGAAAACCAGCGATCATCTACAGCGATCATGGTTCCAACTTCCTCGGAGCTCACGCAGAGCTAAAACGGGCATTCAAGAGTGCTCGAGACAACGCCCAGACAGCTGAGGTAGGCCTGGACATTGAATGGAAATTCATTCCAGTCGCCACACCACACTGGGGAGGAATCTGGGAGAGTGGAGTGAGATCAGTGAAGCATCATCTCCGTCGTTCACTTGGATCTTTCATTCCAACGGAACCGGAGATGAACACATTATTGTGTCGCATCGAAGCCTGCTTAAACTCTCGGCCGCTCATGCGCCTCCACGACGACACCGAGAGCCTGGACTTCCTGTCTCCAGGTCACTTCCTCGTAGGACGACCTTTGCTATCAGCCCCGGAAAAATCCACGCTGAACCTGAGGCTCTCCACACTGAGCCGGTGGCAACATGTCACCCATGTAGCAGAAACATTCTGGCACAAATGGTCTCAGGAGTACCTCCACACCTTGCAGCCAAGGTCAAAGTGGAGAAATAAAGTCGAGGACTTTAAAGAGGGCGACGTGGTCATCATTAAGGAGCCCAACAATCCCCCGTGCAAGTGGAGCCTGGGAAAGCGGACCAAGTTCCCTTATCACTAGCGACCAAGGACTCAATCCTTGCAGTATCCAGCATACCAGCAACCTACTCAGACCGCGGAGGCTCTTCGCAGGTCTTCCTACCTATCTCACCTCGTCGACCCAGGACTCCTGGCGAGACAACCTCCCGCCTGCTGCAAGGACTCCTTGCCGGGCAAACCTATCCACTAGGATACTCCCGGGAGTCGCCAGCCGACTTCCCGGCCTCCTGCCACCGCTCACTTGCCAGCCAAGTGACCGGCCGAGCAACCGCTCATTCCGCTGCGTTGAGAGTCTTTCGCCAGTCGTGGACTCTCAATTTCTGGCGAAGATTCTAGCTAATTAGCGTGGCTAATTAGCTAGATTCATTTTTGTTTCGTTAAAATTTAAATATAATTTTTGTTTTGTATGCTCATACCGATAAGGATTTGAATTCTTATTGAAAAATAAATTGTTGATTTTTAAACTTAACTGCGTTGTCGACTACCTCATTTTGACCATCCTCCTACTTGATCTTTTCGCTGATTAGGAACTCGAGAATTACGCAAAATCTCGCACACCAAAAAACTGCAAAATTTGGTTTCAGAGGCTAGAAACCACACTTTCCAGATGGCAAACCACATCGAGTGTGCCATGAAAATACTCAGGGAGATCCTGGCATTTTTGGGCTCTGCGTTAGAAAGGAGCCCCCTCACTTTCGATCATTGAGAGAGCGCTTTTTAGAATTTAATTTATTTGCTGTATATTAGCAAATGTGGTTTAGACATAAAATTATTTTGCAATACTATTTGTTTTGTATTACAATCATCATATTCTATCCATTCGTTTCGTGGTCTACAACATATAGCCGTATAATGCCCAATCTCGGGTCCTGAGTGTCTTGTTTTAATTCTTGGCGCTTTGAAATTAACAATCCCTCTTAATATAAATTCTTCATTTTTGTTTAAGGGGTTTAAGAATCTCTTTGGTAAATCACTCAATTTTATTATGGGATCTGTTTTAGGACATTTCGCGTCATATATTTCTATTAAAAGAATATTTCCCAATTGAGTGAGTTCCCTTATCTCTTGTCCGGCACAATTTTTTCTGCAACATGAACGTTCGCCTCTTAATAAAATATTATCTTCTATTAAATTCTCTATATTTTTATCAAATAATTTAGAGACTTCTAATTCGATGATGGTTAAATTTTTTTCTCTTGCAGGACATCCATTTGAACATGTTGATGTTTCTGTTAACGTAGGATATTCTTTAAAAAGTAGATGACTTAAATGTCCTACGTTAACAGCGCAATCAACAATTCTAGAGTTTTCTAATGTTTCATTAGATGGAAAGAATTCCAATAAAATTTCAGCTCGTGTTTTATACGAGCTTACTGTTATACCATTATTTATAATGGAATGTATTAATTGGAAAAATTTATGAATATTTCTATTTTCATTAATGTATTCTTTAATTATCTCATTATCGCAAGTAGCGGCTAGTATTACTTGCACTATACTATCGAAGGCACGTGTATTTGTTAAAGAAATGTCTTTTTCGTTTATTTTGATTGATCTTAATCCAAGATCATTTCCATTTTTCATTATTGGAATTTTCTTAAATTTTTCAAATTTAATAGCATCTTGTACAGCTCTATTACTAGTCAAATATCTTGATTTCTTTGTTTTATCTGAAAATGCTAATCCTCGCCAATTTTCAATCTCTCTACTTGCGATAATTTTGTCAATATTTTCATTTTTTTGACATAATTTGCATAATCTTTTTTGTCCGTGACCTTCCTCACCATAAGGTACTGAGCAATTGTCTAAGGCATGTACTACTTTAGAACAAATTATGCATGTGTGGCTTCCATTGGGGTAATCACCGTTATCACATGCCGGACATGTTAATTGCACAGACTTATCTGGTGATATTAAAATTTGCTGCTCTTCTTGATCTTTAACATCGTTAATATTTTCAAATTCTATGACATTATCTGTAATAAAAGAATGATCAGTTTCCATGCTATTTAAACTTACATGTTCTGTGCTTGGTACTTCCTTTTCTTTTTCTGTTTCCATAGAATCAGCAATTTTTATTTTTCCACTGATGTAATCCACATGTCGCTGAATGAAATCATCCACTCTAATTGGAAGATTTAAATTTGTCAATAAATGAGTTTTTATTATTTGAAATTCACTTTCTACACTTGCACTCGAAGCAGGAACTCGGCCAAAACCAAATTCATCACGACATACACTAGACCACATAGGAAAATATTTTAAATCTTTAAGAAGTTTATTGGCAAAATTCGGTAGATAATGCGCGTTATCCCGGTCACCTTCTCCTAATTCTTCTATTTCTTTATTCATTCTTTCAGACCAATGAGTTAATTCACTGGTTTTTAGTGGATAGACATATTTGTCTGCATTATTATTTTCTTTTTCATTTTCACTTTCATTTTCTATTTCTTCGACTTCATTTTCTGTTATAGAATCCATATTACTATAATTTAAAAAATCTTCTTCGTTTATGACATTTTTTAAAAATAATTTCTCAATTTCACAATTTGTAGATTCACCAGAAGGTAAAATACCTTCTGTTTCACTTTTTGCCACTGTCAAAATAGATTTGACTAGTTTTTCGGCATTGTGCTTATTCCGAGCCATTATTAGTTTTCCTAAAGCAGATAAATAGAAGATTCTAATTTGTTGTCTGCTTTCTTCTTTTTTCAAGAATGATGCATATATTTTAATAAAATGCGCAACATCAATTCGAATATAAACGGCTGGTAATTCTTTTGTCCAGCACGCATATGAGTATTCTTCTAATGTTGAATGTTTGGAAAACGTTTTTATGCATGCTATTAATAATGCTCTAGAAAAATCACATGTGATTTCTTTAGGAAACATAATTCCACATTTTATCCATTCCATTAGCCAAAATTGAATAAAATTTGTTGTTTGATTTTCTGACAACATCTGAGAAATAGGAAATGATCCTTTATCACAATGTAAAACAGCTTGATATAAAAATATATGTTTCGATGAAGTATCATCACTTTTTATAATTTTTCTTACGATACTTCCAGTAGCATCTATTGATATGCTTGCATCTTTTTTTGTTGACAAGTTTCTGTATAAATGCAATTAGTGATTTGACCAATAATGCAAAAAAAATGGATCTGAACCAATATTGTGAAGCATGTTTTTTAATGAATATCTCTTCATAATATTCAGAGACTTTAGGGGATCTTTATCTAGAAAATTTGAAGCGATATGTTCATGCTTTGCAGCATTTAAAACATTCGTCTTAAATAAATGTGGTGGTTCCGGATCTTGCGATAACATTAATTTATTTGCTGCTTCAATTCGGTATATATTTGCTGATTGAACCATTAAATGAGACGCAACTTTCCTTCTTAAAGGCTGTCTTAAATATCTTTTTCCACGCTTACCAACAATTCTTGCTGCTTCATTAATCCTGCATTTAATTTGTACAAAGTCTAAGTCCTCATCTGTATTGTCTATTTCACAGATTATTGAAGTGCCGCATCTGCATAAACCGAATATTTTTCTTTTCGGCCGACATTTGTCAACTTATGATTTTTAAAATTAAAACCGCATTTCATTCTGCAGATGTTCCATATTTTTTCAGTTATTAACTGTTGCCATTCACCAGACTTCAAAACCGTGCATACTCTTTGATACACTTTACTTCTAGATTTTTCAAATCTTCTATATTTTTGCTTATCTAGAAGTTCTTGAAAGGTTTTTCTTGGTATTGGAATGACAATCTCTTTAATCCCCACAGTTTCTTCATTTAAAATAGACACATTTGTTTCATCTCCTTCTTCAATTTCATTGATATTACAATGGACATTGCTATTATCAGTTATCTCACGCGTTTCTTCTTCGTGATGAACATTTCTGAAAAGCTCATTTCGCAGATTATACCTGTTGCATACCACACTTGAATATATTGTTGCAGGAATAATTGTTTTGCCTAATTCTAAGGATATATCATTCCAAATGCTCTCTCTTTTAGAAATAATTTTATTGTTTTTAATAATAATATCCTTTTTAGAAAGGATAATATTTTTCAGAGCATTTATATCGTAAGATGCTTTTCTTCCTTTATGAGACATTTTGTAAATTTTGGAATTTTCCTTTTTTTCCTATTTTATTCTCTTTTGTTCTTTTTCTTATTTCTTCTTTTTCTCATTTTCACTTAAAATAGTAGAACTCCTAACTGAAAAATTATTAAAAAATCTAACACATTGTTACCACAAATCACAATTTACTAAATCTTAAAATTATTAAAAAAAAAAAAAAATGGAACGTATACATACGCGAAATCACGCATATTGTATAATATACAATTTCACGCGTTTAACAAGTAATAAAATATACACACACATATATATACATGTATGTTGAGTGGATTATTTGGGGACAAAATTTTTATCTATTGCATAGTTTAAGAAGTTTTGTGTTCTTTGGGGTCGGACCCTGAATAAACTGTACACTGAATGCATCATTTAAAGTCGTTTTCAAAACTTTCTATCTAATAGATAATTTGAAGACTTCTTTAGAGTGCTTACGGAGCGCATATTTCAGGGTCTTTATATAAGCATATTTCTACAAACAGCAAATATTTTAGGGTCAGTCCCCATTCTAACTATTGTGTCATTTCAGATTTCCTTTGAGTACATTTAAAATAGATGTGTGTCCGAAAATAAAATTTTGGTATATACAGCAAATATTTTTGGGACAGTCCCCATTCTGACTATTGAGTAATTTCGGACTTCCTTTGAGAACATTTGAAATAGGTGTGGGTCCGAAACTATGCACCTGGTATAAACTAATGTATACAGGATGATTAAAAAATCGCTCAGTCCCTTTATGAGGATTAGTCCTATGGATAAATTGAGTTGAAAAGTCCTTTACCATTTTTCGATTTGACGCTCAGTTTCCAAGATTAAAAACTAAATTTTAGATCTAAAAATGTTAGAGGACTTTTCGACTCAATTTTTCCCGAGTCTTAACTCTCTTACAGTGAGTGCTCGAATTTTACAACATCCTGCATATTAGGTGCATAGTTCGCAATACAGGATATTCGGAAATTGGCGCACTTCCTCTGAGATGTAGTTTTCTGAAGGTTAACCGAGTCGAAAAGTCCTATATCATTTTTTAAACTAGAGCTTAGTTTTTGAGATATTTAATAATAAAAGTACCATTAGTTAGACAGAGACAGTGAATTGATTGAAGTGAGATAGCATTTCTCTGTCTCACTTCAACTATCTGTCTGTTTTTGTCTAAGTAATAGTACCTTTATTATTAAATATCTCAAAAATTAAGCTGTAGATTAAAAATGATATAGGACTTTTCGACTCGGTTTTCCCTTAGAAAGTGTAAGTGAATGAATATTTTTTTAATCTACGAAAGAAAATTCTATTTTAATTTATTCCAAACTACTATTTCCTTCATTTGTCTCATTACCATCACCATTATAGTCAGTTTTCTCAGTTTTAAAAGGAAAACTGAGAATGGGTTGAGCACACTCGGCACCGAGGCGCCTAAGCTGTTGTCTGGATCAGCTGGCGATATCGATGAGTTGGAGAGAGATAGACATGGGCCGTGCTGTGTCTCTGTCCGACGGCCGAGTTTAGCAGAGGCTATCCTTGTCTCGCTCACTGATGAGTCGTCTAGTCTAATACAAGGCTAGATTGATTTACTCGATCATAATAATAACGTCCAGGCTTATATGTGTGTATGTGTGAGGAGGAAAAATTGAACTGTCAAACTTAGTTCCCGCGGAGGCTAGTCACCTCAACGCGCCGGAAGGCCATCGGGATTTTTCCTGGACGCGTGTGATTTTCGTCCGGATACGAAAAGCTTCTTACTCATACGCGTTTCGCGAGTGCATCGGGTATAGGACGTGTCGCATACTTTGAGCGTGCGGGCGCTCCCGATATTCTAGGGTTATTTATCTATATTCCGCGAAGATATATTGTATATATTGTAAATATTTAAATAATTTATTTGTACAAATTGCGTGCGGAACGACTGTATCGTTGAAAATATCGGTGGTGCATTTTTGTTGATTAAATTGGTAAATTTGAATTGTTTCGTTATTATTTGACACGTTCCTAATCTTTCGAAGGTCGTCCGTGATCTACAGGAACCACACCCTACGGTCTCTTTCCTCTCCCGAACCGGTCGGCCATGAAAACACGAGTTAACTTGTGACCGGTCAACAATGTGTTGTAACGGGCGAATTGAGGTCCTAAAGGGCCGAGTGAAACCATATAGGAAACTCCTGTACAAATATTACCGAGACTAGCGCGAGAGGTAAGGACCGAAGGGTGAGGTCCTGTTCGAGCAGCGTTCTCCTAGTAAAGACGTGTCAAATAATTAATCAAACTAATTAATCCAATAAGTTATTTTATTTCGTACCACCGATATAATTCCGCAATAGATATCAATCCGCAAAAATATTTCTCAATAGAAATTGCCCCTTATATACAATTTAAATTATAATAACTCGCTAGAATATCGGGAGCGTCCGCACACTCTTAGTACGCGATACGTCCCTGATTCGCGGCATTCGCGCAAGCGCGTATGAGTTCGAACTTGCAGTTCGGGTCTGTAATCACCCTTTCCTGCAAGAGGAGACTGTTCAACCTGAAGAGAGATGTTGGACTCGGTGCACGCGACGTTGTCTGAAAAGATAGATCCTAACGGCGTGTTGAGGTGGCTAGCATCCGCGGGTACTAACAACACTAACAAAATCACAGACTAACAATAGTAACAATAAAAATGGCGTCCCACTTATGCTCGCCGCTGAATAATAAATCCCTGATAATTCCTGAAGAAGATCCTCCTCGTAGTTAACAAGCCACATGTCCCTGGCTGATCTTTCAGTTAAACACCTCCTTGGTAATCGTTATTCCTCCAATTAAGTATCAATAGTAATTCTCCAGAATATCCCTGTTAATAATTTTTACAACAAAAATGCACAGGCCACAATGATAAACTCCCGGTCAACAACTAGTACACTAGTTATCCTCCTCTAACTTTTCCAACTAATCCTTCACTAATTTGTATACACGAACTCCACGAATTTAGGTCCTTGAACCTTTCTGTATCTGGACCTTCATGTTTGAGCCGCGCATTGCACCCTTACTTTGCATTTATAGTTTTCTATCCAGACATTTAAGTAGTTCTTAAGATACGTTTTATAATCAATATTGTATAATTATGTATTTAACTTTATCTATGTATATTTTGTATGCTTATAACCCATAAGGGTTCCAATGCATTATCAAATAAAAAAAAAATCAGTATTTGAAATACTGAAAATACTTAAAAATAGGGCGGCTTTATGGAAATTTCGAGCAGTGTAGCCGTATTTTCAGAGATCGATTTTAACAATAATTATGTTGACCAACTTAATCATTCAAAAATCAACATTAAAGTGAGCAAAAGACGTTGAACTGTCAGTTTGACAGTTCAACGCTCTTACTCTCGCATATAAAACTAGTATCATAGACATACACACACATGGAAGCCGGAACGCAATTGTTTTGGTTGAGGATTAGACTGTTCGTTAGTGAACGGACAAGAATAGCCTTTGCCACACTCGGGGGTCGGACAGAGACACAGCACGGTCTATTTTTATCTCTCTTCGACTTATCGATATCGCCAGCTGATCCAGACAATACAGCCTTGGCGCTTCGGTGCCGAGTGTGCTCAACCCATTCTCAATTTTCCCCTTAAAATTAAGAATCAGTCGAGAGATGCAATAACGATGCATTCACATCGTTACAGTGTCAATCGGGTTGGAAGTGAGCACTTGTTAGTAATCAAATTTTTCGTAAAAATTGTTGTATCTTCTTTTGAAAGAATCAATTATCGTGTACTTGTTTTGAAAAGAGCTTACTACTGGATATTCTCGTATCGGAATTTGATCTTGTATCGTCTACTAATTTTTTTTTTATTTTAATATAAGCGTTCTAAAAGATTTAAACTATGATTCTTCTTTAGAATCCTGGAGATAATTAATGAAATAGATTGCGAGCGTTTATCGAAGGACCAAGTAGACCTCATTCCTCTATATTCCCGCTTAGCTTCTTTATTTTTGTTTGTACTGATTTTCTGTGCATTATTTTGTTGAATTTTGTTAATTTGCGTGGATTATTGTAGTTCGTTAAAAAGAATATATATACAGATCAAAACATATTTATTCAGGTTTCACGAATTATAATAGAACTTAGAGAATAGTGACATGATGAGAACAGATTGAAGTACCAGGAACAAGTGCGAACTAAGAAGTAGCCAGCGGCACAACGCATAAATTACAAATACATATATAGGTTCCACGTGCTACCTTGGTAGGACAAATACAGATTTGAATCGTGTTCCAACAAATTTAATTAGAATAAATTATAATTTGATTGTATACTTGAAAGTGAAATACGAATGTTTTACGAGTTATTAATGATTTTACGAAACATTAAAAAAAAATTGAAGTAGGAATTTGTTAATGAAATTGTAAAACCAGAAAATAGGGCATTAACGTCACGCATTTCACCATCTAGAATGCAAACTCAGCAGACCTCTTCATGGTCCGAGATCTTTGCTTAAAAGAGGGAGTATCCAAAATTTATATTCAGTATTCACTTGACTTGAGAGATTAATGATTAACGTATTGAATTGTTCCGTGATTTACTACGGCATCAATAACGTCAATTCTCAGATTCGACTTGCACTTGTCGCTAAAAGATTATTCCTCTTCTAGTAGGAAATCTTCTAGATCCGAAATACTAGATTATCGTCAGCCGGTTATTAGTGCATAACGACGTGAGAACGGATAATACTAGATTTCGGGAATCCTAGTGATACTCCTCTTTTACATAGATTCGTTTAAATTTTAACATCTTTGTGAAGAGTCATTCTTGTGTATTAGTGAGTGCGTAACCGGTATTCAGCAGAAATACTACACCTCCACGAATCACTTCGCTACCGTCCTGGTTGCCACATCTAAAGGTTATCTT
Source organism: Sclerodermus sp. 'alternatusi' (assembly GCA_037305995.1). Classification (NCBI taxonomy): domain Eukaryota; kingdom Metazoa; phylum Arthropoda; class Insecta; order Hymenoptera; family Bethylidae; genus Sclerodermus; species Sclerodermus sp. 'alternatusi'. Next base: position 334,119 of record JBBEEM010000016.1, on the reverse strand, counting down.
TTAATTATTATTTATCGATAAATTTTGTATTGAATTCAGAATTTACACATCCCTCTCCTTGAAAATTAACTATTCGAGGAATTGTTTAATAAAGATAACTCTAATCGTATATCGGATATCTCCGAAGTTACTTAAAGAATTGTTATAATTATTTATGAGAATTGCAATTGTTTCGAGATTGTAATAAACTATTATAATTCATTCTTAATTTATTCTTACTCATTTTACCTAAAAATCAGATAAGGTACGCTTAGCGTTTTGACCAAAGGAAAAGCCCACCTCAGCAGTAATTCTAGCCGCTCGGAATTATTGTTGAAATTAAACGCGTCTTTAACTCCCAAGTTTCGACCTCTATTCTAAATTGATCTAATTCCCCAATATCATTCTAAAGATTCGTTCAGAACATTTATGACATCTATTCTCCGATATCTCCATTCCTATTGACAAGGATCGTATTTAAGGATTATAGATTTACTTAAATAAACAACCGTACACGCTCCGCAGTACGTAACAACGCGAAGTGTCGAATTTCAAGAAGATGCGTTAGATTGCGTAACTAAAGATCCGACGAGAGGTACGCAGTCTGGGTACCGATCACATGAGTGTGTGATGAGTTTAAAGGGAGGAAAATTTGCACCTTTACCAACTACAAAGAATGCGAGAATTAAAACCGGAATATTTAGCGGAAAATTGAACCGAGAGGACTATATTGTTGATAATTTCTTGAGAAGTGCTGCGAAAATCCTGATATTTTTCATCGTGTATTGTTTATAGATGAAGCTTCACCCGTATTCGCAGACCTACTAGCATAACTGTTTCACAACTGACCAAGATATAAAACCTATGCTTCATCCTAGTAGACCCCAGGGTAAAAAGCAACCTCTTACCTTTCTGTCTTCTGATCATACGAGGCGATCTCATATCCGGTAATATTCTTGTATCTCTCTTGAACTCCAAAAAGGTATCACACTTCATTTTTGTCTTTCTTTATAATCACGGTACTCATTTTCTGTATATTTTAAGTTTAGTAGATTTTAATATACGGTCATTTTTAAATTCAAAGCTTCAGTTAATTTTCTATTATTTTCTAGTATCCATCGAAATCATTTAGCGTATACAAACTGATAAATCACTACCGCACTTTACGCAATGCGTTTGTGAATATTTAGGAACGACTTAGCTAAATCGACTTATCCAATTACGCACTTAGATTTTTACTATGGGGATACGTGAGGTCATTAGTTTGTACCATTCCTGTTATAAATGAAGAGAATCCATTGCAAAAATATTGGCAGCGAGCAACGAGGTTCAAAAAAATAATAATATTTTCATAGAGGTTCGGAAGAATACATCAAACAAATATAGAGCATGTGTTATGAATCGCGGCGGCATATTAAACATTTAATTTAATTATTGTGGAGTGACAATATTAGTGGTGGTCCTCAATGTTTCTGTGCATGCGAGTGTATGTATAGTGTCAGTGTTATAAATGCTGCTATTTTTCGTTATATTAATTCTTAATAAATCTTGAATGCTTTACCTAAATTTTACACATATAGTTTTTGAGCCAAATTTGTGAGAAATAAAAGTATTAACAAAATTATTTACTGAATGGTTAATTGTTGATAATTTTTTTAGATTTTCAAAAATCCGCCTCAGTAAGATGATTCAAAATTCATTTTACCTATGCAGTTCAAAGGCTTTTACAATAATTTCATTCATAAATGAGGAGAAATAATTGAACTAAGATTACATGAAAAATTATGTTGATCTAAAGTTACTTTAAAACGGTTACTTTTATAAATTAAGGCTAAAGTAAAATGAAGAAAATGAATATAGACAAATTTAAACTAATATTTTGGTTTAGATGTATCAGTAAATTTCTGTTTAATTTCTTATTTTTTAATTTCTGCGAAACCTTACATTTTATCACATTTTCTTTTTCACTACAATAGATAAAATGCTAGTCATAGGCGCATTTTGAAGAGATTTATTTCATAATTTTAAAAATTTCATCTTATTTAACTTACTGGTATTTAAATAATCTTAAAAAATGAAGAGTTTAAACGAGAAGTTTTAGTTCAAGAAGAAATTGATTCACGAAGTCAAGTTGAATTGCGATGAATGATATAGTAGATAATATAGTTAAGAACTATATTTTAGTGAAAAAAAAATCACACCAGCACACTGTCAGTTTTTTCAAGTTTTAAAGTATGAAACAGTTTAAAACACAAGCAGATGAATGCTAGATAAAAGAGGAACTTTTTATATTTTCTCAAACAAGTTTGGTTAATATTTTCAATGAATTTAAAAATAATATATATTTTGATAAGAGAAAAAGGGTTCTTTCTTAAGCCGTAAATGTTATAGAAGAATTCAGGCCATCATGTGTTAAAAAAATAGGGTATATGACACTATCTTGTAATGCGATGATAGAAATCCTACAATTTTATTAATTTAAAAAATTTTTAAATTTTAAACTTGTATTTCCAATCAGAATGTAGAATGCAAAAAAACCCTTTAATATATGACAATTCAATAACAATATTCAAAGCGAATATTTTTCTTTTAGGTGGGAAATAATAAAGCAAGTTCGTGATTAAAGTTGTGTATAACTAAATAAGGAATCGTTAATATAATAATCGGTTATTACATCAGTTGCTTAAAAATGTTAGTAATTAATTTTAAATTAATGAAGATTTACTTACATTAAGTAAAACATGTGCAAATCAATTTGTTAATATAATTAAATGTTTAAATTTATTATTTATTAATTATTTAATTAAACATTACTTCTTAAAAACGTATGAATATATCTTGAATATTAAATTTCAGATAAAAGTGAAAACGGGATCTTCTATTTGGTTTAACCAAATAAAAATAAAAAATTATGCCATTTTTAGGACATCCTGTATTATTTAAACTTATTACTCTTTACTAGTTTGTAGTTTAAAAAAAATTGACAATCAAAATAATCTTATAATTAGATTTCAAGTATAATATAGCTTTAAAAATCCACATATTTGACCTTTTTGAAAAAAATGTCTTTTACAGATAAGATTGAACTTAATAATGTTAAATTTATAAATCATTTAATATTACTTACGTGTATATTGCTAATTTGTACAAGTGAAGGACTTATAATCACTACTGACGATACAATAGCAATGACAAACATTGGTGCATAATATGCATTTAAAATTTCAGCAAACCTCAAAATAAAACATGTGATTAATTTAATAATACAAGTAAATATAAATTTTGAATTCAGATTAAATTATAAAAAGTAAAATTGATATATAAAATAGAAAAACTAACTCTACTGTTTTTTGGTAACGTTTGATACATAAATTTATGGAATAATGGTAGCTGCTATTTATAAATTTTTTCTTATTTTTGATTTGAGGTATATTTGGAATTGCATGCTGTAGACGATATCTATTATTATTTAAAACATTTTTTAAATTGGTATTTATCAAAACACACATACTTTAAGTATGCATTAAATTCTAAATACACTGCAACGAAAAATTAAGGGAACACCTGATTTCTGATGAAAATATTGCGTAACTTCAAATCGTTGTAATTTTGGAACGAAACATAGTATCAACATGACCAAAACAGTATTTTAAAGAGCATTATGTCTAGTTTACGAAACTTGATTGATGATAAAATGAAAGTTTTGAATTTCTGAAGGTATTACTATTTTTAGAGAAGCTATACATTTTTTTCAGATGTGTAGTAATATTCCGAGTGCTGTACAAACCTGGCAAAATTTTTTAGATAAATGAAATTGATACAGTTATAAAGATCAACTTTTTACCATTAATTTGCTTATTTGTAAATGTTCGTACGATTTTTTTTAATGGAGTTATTTAAATTTAAAAAAAAAATGTGCTTTTTAACTTTGATTCTGCACTTAAAACAAACCAATTAAGTAAAATAAACTTTTAAAAAAGCATTAGAAAGGTAAACATGTTCTCTTTTAAGATCTTTAGTGCAATTTTAAAGCTTATGCATTTTTGAGTATCTAACTTTTAATTTTCAACAGCGCCTCTTGAACGTCAAACCTAACGTTGAAGTTAATCCTCCGTCAAACTTTTAATACTTGATTTTAAGGTGGCCCAAACACACAATTGAATCTCTGAAATGTACACTTTAAAATGCTTTTTGATTTTTTAAGATACCTACATTTTCTTCCGAAATATTCATAATAAGAGGTGGGCTTGGCATGTTTGAAACTCGTACAACCATCGCTGCGCAGTGAACACTGCTCTATTTCGGAGTTTCGTACTTTTATACGAAAAGCTTGACTTTTTCACTTCTTTCTGATTTAACTGAAGCGATGCAAAAATGCATTATGCAGACTCTTTAACTATCCGTTATAGTGCTAATTTTTTACATATGTACATGTTTCTCAAATTTAACGTAATTGATCGCTCTTAGTCGAAACCAGAGACAACGAACGAGGACGTGGCGATCTCTGTCTCCATCTTTTTTTTTTAATTTTTATTTAATTTTGAACCTTTTTTTATTTTCAAAAATTGTTTTTTTAATTCATCTCTATTTTTTTACATTTAATATCGCGTGTTTCCTCCGTGACTCGTTATCACTGCGTTTAATCTTTCACGCATATTAATGCAACTTTTCTTTGTTTTATTTTGACAATTCTTTGCTTAAAGGTTCATATTTATAATAAGAGCGTCATATAACCTTAGAATATTTCTTTATATTCTACTATTCCATTGACTATGCCTCGAAATTATTTATCAGAGCTTCAAGTGATGAGAGTTGTTACTCTTTTGGAAGAAGGACATTCTCAAAGAGATGTTGCGCATGAATTTAGCGTATCGGTGTCAGTTATAAATCGTGCTTGGAAAAGATACGTAGAGACCAGAAAGCTCCATCGTCGAACTGGTCAAGGTCGCCCAAGAATTACAACCGCAAGAACCGATAGATGCATTGTTAGAAATGCGATTGAAAAACGATTCATAACGGCCAAAGAAATAAAAAATAATTTGCCAGGTAGGACACAAATAAGTGTTGATACGATTCGTAATCGATTGCATGAAGCCAATCTGAGAGCTCGAAGACCTGCTCATGCACCACTATTAACCCAGCAACACCGAAATACACGTTTAGCCTATGCTAATGAACATATAGGCTGGAGATTGAGACAATGGATGCACGTTTGGTTTTCTGACGAATGTCGTGTTTGCTTATATGGCAATGATGATCGAACAAGAATCTGGCGGCGAAGAGGAGAACGCTACAATCAAGATTGCTTTGCACCAATTGTTGCTTATAATGGTGGATCTGTAATGGTTTGGGCTGCTATCTCGTACGATTCTCGTACAGATCTAATAATAATACCGCCACCAGGATTAACAGCTCGTCGTTACATCGATGAAATATTAGAGCCCAATATATTACCACTTAAAAATCGATACACCAGAAATTTTATTTTTATGCAGGATAATGCTCGTCCGCATACTGCAAATATTACCAAACAATTTTTTCGAGACAATAATATTAAAACTCTGAGTCACCCTCCAAACAGTCCAGATCTCAATCCTATCGAACATATATGGGATCTTCTTAAAAGAAGATTAAAGAAACGCGAGATACAACCCACAAATCTCATAGAACTAAGCGCTGCCCTAATTGAAATTTGGAAAAATATTCCGCAAAATGAGATTAAGCGTTGCATTAATATGCGTGAAAGATTAAACGCAGTGATAACGAGTCACGGAGGAAACACGCGATATTAAATGTAAAAAAATAGAGATGAATTAAAAAAACAATTTTTGAAAATAAAAAAAGGTTCAAAATTAAATAAAAATTAAAAAAAAAAGATGGAGACAGAGATCGCCACGTCCTCGTTCGTTGTCTCTGGTTTCGACTAAGAGCGATCAATTACGTTAAATTTGAGAAACATGTACATATGTAAAAAATTAGCACTATAACGGATAGTTAAAGAGTCTGCATAATGCATTTTTGCATCGCTTCAGTTAAATCAGAAAGAAGTGAAAAAGTCAAGCTTTTCGTATAAAAGTACGAAACTCCGAAATAGAGCAGTGTTCACTGCGCAGCGATGGTTGTACGAGTTTCAAACATGCCAAGCCCACCTCTTATTATGAATATTTCGGAAGAAAATGTAGGTATCTTAAAAAATCAAAAAGCATTTTAAAGTGTACATTTCAGAGATTCAATTGTGTGTTTGGGCCACCTTAAAATCAAGTATTAAAAGTTTGACGGAGGATTAACTTCAACGTTAGGTTTGACGTTCAAGAGGCGCTGTTGAAAATTAAAAGTTAGATACTCAAAAATGCATAAGCTTTAAAATTGCACTAAAGATCTTAAAAGAGAACATGTTTACCTTTCTAATGCTTTTTTAAAAGTTTATTTTACTTAATTGGTTTGTTTTAAGTGCAGAATCAAAGTTAAAAAGCACATTTTTTTTTTAAATTTAAATAACTCCATTAAAAAAAATCGTACGAACATTTACAAATAAGCAAATTAATGGTAAAAAGTTGATCTTTATAACTGTATCAATTTCATTTATCTAAAAAATTTTGCCAGGTTTGTACAGCACTCGGAATATTACTACACATCTGAAAAAAATGTATAGCTTCTCTAAAAATAGTAATACCTTCAGAAATTCAAAACTTTCATTTTATCATCAATCAAGTTTCGTAAACTAGACATAATGCTCTTTAAAATACTGTTTTGGTCATGTTGATACTATGTTTCGTTCCAAAATTACAACGATTTGAAGTTACGCAATATTTTCATCAAAAATCAGGTGTTCCCTTAATTTTTCGTTGCAGTGTATATGTTTCAGTATTTTGTTATTTAATTAGTAAAAATTAGTATTATAAATATAAATTATGCTTATATCAATACCCTATTACTTCAAGCATTCCATAAATATGCGATATATGCACTAAAAACATAGTTTGATTAGCGAGAAGAACAATAATTATTAATGCAGTCATTATATGAATGTAAAGTAAAATAGTATAGAAATATTTTTCCTTATCCAAAAAATATTCATCATTAAATGGATGTTGTTTTTGACGAGTTTCATTAAGTGGTAAAATTTTATCTAGAATTTTCGAATATAAACTACTTATTATTATAAAAAGTATATATATAATTAAAGAAAATCCTGAAAATTGTTAATAAGTATTACTTTATGATAATTAAACGATAATAAGATATATTATTTCTTACGTGTCATATATTTGGTTAGCATTAATGTCCATTTGGCATATGATTCTTTAATTTTTGTTTCCTCTTTATTTCTTTCTGAAAGCCAATCATCTCGCATTTCTTTCAGCATTTTTTTATTCTGTACAGATAATATTTAACACTTACATTACTTCTAAGGAATAAAATTCTGTTTAAAATATTTTATATGTAAAGTATTATAACTGTTTGTTAATGTAAATTAAATTTCTCTTATGTATATAACACTGGTCAATACTGAGAAATTTTCCAAAGTTTTTTTGATCATATTTAATTAAATTTAACGCACTGATTACGAAACTAATACCAGTTTTTATCCAATAGCTCTATTTTTCTATTTAAATCAAACAACAAAATTCACAAAAAACATAGTTTTTCATTAGATTTAATAAAGAAAAGTCACTTCAAATCATTTAAATTTTAAATAATAAAAAATAATCATATTTAAATCTCAGTGGTGATCCAATTTAAAAAACACTATTGTACCAGTGTAGTTTTTTGATTATAATAATGCTAGTAGAATAGAAGTGAATCCATTGACTACTGTTTGAGTACTACTGGGCACTATGGTCGAAAAAATTACTAGGTCAATAGTATTTTTCAATAAGGGAATTGATAGATATATGATGAGTAAAACAAAAACGATATGTACCTATCGTAAAATCAAGATTTTACGGCACTTTCAAATTTAGAGTATTCCAAATTTCTGGAAAAGTAGAGCTGATGGGTAGAAATGAATATAATTCACGAGATTAATACAAAAAATACATAAAACTTAATATCAATATTTTAGGAAAATTTTATGTAGTTGATTTTTGTTAAGTACTGTAATGCAACATAAATATTTATAATTATAAAAACTTAATTAATGCAAGCAAATCATAATTATCAAATTATAATATAGTTTAAAATTAAGTTTTAAAAATTATTTTTATTTCGTTTACTTACTTTTCCAATATTAATTTCAAAAATTATTAAAAATGTAGAAATTGATAATGTAAATGCAAAAGTTGGAATGACTTGAAGTACAATACTTATGTCTCTCTTGCATTTATAAAGTGTTGCGCACTAATAAATATATTTAAAGTTTAAAATATTATTTATATAACTAGAGTTAAGAGCAAATAATAAAGTAATGAATAAATTCCATTAAAATATAAATAATACCTGTACAAGAGTACAATATAAAAAGAACAAATTGATTATACATCTTCGAATTATTGCAGAACTTCGTTTCTGGAGAGGCCAATGACCAACTATAGAAAGTAGGAATTCATTTAACTTATAGTAACAGCTTTGAGGGTAATCCATTCTTCTCTCCTCATAAATTCTAACTAATACTTAGTTTCTTTCAAAGTACTCTTATTTTTTCTTTTTAATTTATTAAATATTAACTCATAGCTATTTTTCAAATTTAGAAAAGCATTTAATAATTAAACATTAAAAATACTTTCTAAATGTATTCGTTTTTATGCTGCATTCAGTGAGCATTATTAAATATGAATATACTATAGAAGAGCAAGAAGAGAAAAGTAAATAAAAATTTATATTTTAATTACTTATTTTCTCAAAACTATAATAATGCAAGAAAAATATAATAAATAAATTATTAATAATCTTTGATCTTTTATTAAAAATTCATACAATTTTAACTGTGAAAAATTGTATGAAAAATATTTAAACCTTATTTAATAGCAGTACATTATAGTTTGAATAAAAATGAAGCCAATATATTATTAAGTTATTAGACACTATTAGGCTTTAATCGTTTCTTTAAATTTAGCAGTTGTAGTACCTACGACTTTATTATTCTCATAATACACTACATATTGGAGTATCAAGAATATTTTCCCCTCCTTTGAAAAAAAATCTAATTTTACTATTCTGATATTACGTACTGCATGTTATTATCAGTATAATGAATAAAATTTTATACTACAACTACATCAAGATATAAAAATTTACCAAGCGGTTAAATTATATCTTACAAAGATTCAAGTAAAATATATTTAATATCTATACATAAATCAATTCTTCAAAATATAAATGAAAAACCATTAGTCGAAGGTAAGTACTATAATATACAAGGTGTCTGTAAATTATCATATTTCCTTTAGATGATAACTTTCTGAAGATAAAACGAGATGAACCGAGTAGTTTTTAACCACTTTTTGATTCGGAGTTTAATTATTGAATTATAAGAGTTTTTTTGTACATAATTTTATTAGCTGTTATTCACAGCCATATTTTTTTACCTTATCAGTCGTAAGTCACCTCTGACGTGACAACAATAGTGACATGCGAAAATAACATTACGTCCGATAAGGGTTAAATCGTTGTAATGTCAGTGGAAAAACACCATTGTATTATAAACTACAATTAACTAATATACTGTAAGCTACAATAAATTTAATTTAATTTAAACTAAAATTTTATATAATTATCTAATTGATTTCGCACCTTTACTGTGTACTAGTATGCGCGCCAATCTTTTATTAATAATGAAATCATTAATTAGACTCGCTATGAATTAATATTGTTGATTTTCATATTCTTAATATACATAATTTTTCATTATATAATCATTTAATTAATACTCAAGATTGCATACATATATGCTTATTTTTTATGTAAATAACCTTTAACCCCTTCATTGCGGCAATCCACTCCGCTCTGAATATTATTTAATAGTGAATAACAAGAAACTAATTTTGCGTAGATAATAAAAAAAGCTTCTTATTTCTGAGGAAATAACTGTAATTTTATTAATTTTCTCTTGAATCAACTATTATTAAAAGTTACTTACATCAAACAATAAAAATTCACAGGTATTCGTTATAATTGTTCAATTAATATTAATTAATCATAAATATTAAAAGTATTCTCACCCAACCTAATTTTTACTTTTTGCTTTTGTTTCTTAAAAATGAGCAGATTTAATGGGGTCTACCAGTGTGGCGGCTAAGAAATGAAGTAATTTTTAGTAATTGTTTTTACAAAAAAGTACTTCATTGATTTTTTTTAAACTTTGAGAATTTATTACTGTATATTTCTAAAGTTTATTAATATTTTTTTCAATTAAAATATTTCATTTAACGTATCTTTCATTTAATTTCATTTAATATCTTCCGAACATCCGAAAAAAAACATGGAGTGACTGCTGCTATGATTCCGTCCTTTAGAATGCCTGAAATAAAAAAATTAAAATTGTTAAACTAGAAGATATTTTCTATACCGTGAACTAGGGTTTTTGAAAAATATTTCAATTTGAAAAAATGGTGGCGTTTTGAAACAAAAATTTTTAATTTAGCATAAAAATTCGGCGAATTTTTGCTTGTCAAAAATCCATTTCTTACTTGATCGTAAATATCGTGGTTCAGGGTATATAAAAAAATATGCTGAGTATGCTCGAAAAAGTTTTAAGACAATCAAATTATTGGTCTTTGAATTATCGTGGCAGCAAATTTGAAAAATGTTTTTAGAAAAATGCATTTAAAGTTTCAAATACTATTTTCATTGTTATAAAGTAATATTCATAATGCTGTTATCTAATCTGCCATTCCAGGCCCATACGATTCGCCTTCATGTTCCTCAAAAAATGCCTGCTGAGCTGCTACTGCCTTCTTCCGAGCTGTCCGAGCTTCTTTTGAAGCTTCTTGATGACGCTTATTTGCTGCAAGGAGCCGACCCTCGTCTCTTTCGTTAGCATGTGCAGCGGTGCCAACAATGATTCCCATCACATTCATCATTTTAAGAAATGACAGAAAGTTATCGTTAAATATCCCAACAGCAAGATAATTCGCTAAATTATCGAAAACCACTATGAAGTTGCTTTGGAACAAAGTGCCACAGCAAATTGTTATAACTTTTGTTATTGTTCTGTGTATTACCTCCTATACATCTTTTGACCAATTTTTGCCTACTCAAGTCAGTATATTTTGGCTCCATTGCCTTTTTAACCTCAAGGTCTAGAGGAAGGTAATCATGCTTTTAGTTTCCGCACGACGATACGCGCACCAACTTTTCGCACCTTCTGGGTAGTTTTGATGATTCGGCTTTTCGTCAGTTGAACTAAGTTGATAAAATATGGCTCAAATCTCTTTATACATTTCATGGATATTATCCTGATGTCTCGTGATTGCTAAACCATAATATTTTTGAAGATTATTAATTAACTTCGTCGGTAATTTAATCATGGTCGCACTCTTTCCCCACTCTTTTTTTTTTACATGTAAGTAGCGTTCGAGTTTTTCTATTGATATATCATATGGATTCAAATCCAATAAGCCTTTAAATGTGGTACTACCCCCATTACCAATGTACTGCCAATATTTCGCACCGTATTTTTCAACAGAGCGATTGAACATTTCTTTTACACTATCCTCTTTCATTTTCCCAGCCGTTTCTCTGTGATTTGTGTCATAATTTTCATGCTGTCAGAGCCACTTCTCGTATCCTTCAGGATTATTATCTTTTTTACCCTTCCATAATTAGCAGGCTTGACAATAGGTGGATTTCACTACTGCATCAATAATCTTTTTCGAATATTTTCCAGCAAGTGTCGTGACGTCAAAATTCAAGGTGTGATCACGTTTTTGCACGTACCATCCCCGGAAACTGTTAAGTTTATATTCGAGTTTTCTTTCTCTAGTATCATGGCTTTCCTCTTTTTTTACAGCATTGGCTATTTTCGATACACTATTGAAACATCCGGAAAAAGTGACAATATTAAATTTTCTTGTAAAGTCCATCAATCCACAAAAAAGATTTATTCCGTTTATTCCAAGACCCAAGAGTCGCATTGCAAATACTATACGACGATTAATGTCATAAGCATTATTAATCATTGGACCCGAATCGATATATGATACACCGCATTGACATCGAACAGCAACTTTCAATTATAAGCCCCCTTGTACTTGCTTCATTAAACTTGATATTTTGTTTACATATTTTACACAACACCAAATTACTTATTGTACTAAAAACTGAAAAAAATTGAGGGATACAATATCCATGACTTTTATCGATAATTACTTCATTATCTGCACTTTGTAATAATTTTTCGGATGACGTACTAGTGCTCTCAGTGGACTGCTTGAACGCATATTAATTTCCCCAAAATTTTCTCTTTTTCAATCTCGATTTACGCATAGGATTATCGTGCGTGCCTTTTTGATTCAAGTGTGGAAATTTTTCTTCCATTTGAACAAAAATATACTAGACGCGCTCTTTATAACGGTTAAATTATTAATAATTATTAATACATATTAACCGTGTTAACATAATTATCGTCGACCGGCGTTTATTCACATGATTCAACTAACCTTGCAAAAGTAGCTCCACCTGCTGATTTTTATAATAATTGGAATAACAAACACTGACCTATCTTGAAGATTGAGCGTGATCATGGAGTCGGTGCATAAGCCTAGTAGATGTAACAAAGTATTCAAATATTTACCAGTAATAATCTTATTTCTAATTATTAAAAATAAATTATGATACAACAATTAGCAATATTAATAATTATTGTATAATTAACAAAATTTATTTATATTTACAATATTTACAATAGTATGTACATTTCCAAGGAACGTTTTCATTGAAATGAAAACGAATAATGATAAAAATGTAATAAGAAGATTGATAAGAAGGAGTTCGAAACCATAGAAAGATGATACTAGAAGGACAAGAATAAGAAGAACAGTTGACTTAAAAGGGTCATTTTACTCCTGTGGTTAAGAGTCTGAGGTCAACAGAAGGATTGTAGGAAGAGAACTACAAGTAGACAATTCAACATTCCTTAGAATTTTAAGAGATGATTGCGCCATCCATACAAATTTATAAAAGTTTAGTAAATAAAACCAACAGATTATAAAGATAAAATATTTGGTCAATGATTACTGAACAAAGAAGAAACAGAACATGGATTTTTTAGAAATATTATAAAGCAAATTCAACCAGGGAATGTATAATCAAAAAATTATACATTACTAATCGAACGGAAATTCATTGTCATAGAAAAAGTATATCAGGAGCGAAGGAGCATCTGTTTCTACACCAACAAAATTTATGTAAATATTTTAAGAGAAAAACCTTCAGAAATTCTTTAATATTTGCCACTAACAACTAATCCACATTATTCTACAATATCTGACTGACTTTGAATTAAATTTTCCGGAGAAATAGAGAGGTTTTAGAGGTCGAAAGGCATTCACATATAACAGGGAAACAAGAGGTAAAAGGACACCCACGCTAGTTACCATCAAACAGGAGAAAATTGCCAGAATGCAAAACTTTGTAGAACATCTGCAAAAAATAATTATTTTACCAATAATATGTAAATTAAAATGATTAAAATATGATTTATAAATAATAATTCAACTTACAATTTACAAAAGATGTTCAAAATGCATGCCGTTCATTTGAACGCAGAGCTGGGCTCTTTTTAACAAATTTCGTTACATTCTGTCCAAGATCTTCTCCGTGTTGATACCTAGTGCGGCATCTAACCTTGCAGCTAGATCTTCTTGATCCTCTATTTTCCTGTTATATGTGTATGTTTTGAGATAGCCCCACAAGATGGTTATTCAATTCGTCCTCCGCGACCTATCCATTTTTTTAGGAAACTTTCGTTCAACGCAGTCTTCGCTATTGCAGAATAATGGGGACAGGCACCATAATGTTGGAACCACATGTGTTGTCTTGCCGTTAGTGGCAAATCTTCCAGAAGTTCCGGTAATTCTTCTTTTAAAATATTTTCATATGTTTCTCCGATGAGATGACTCGGAATAAGGATAGAATTTATAATTTTTAATAAATTATATTAAAATATAATTAATTAAATTAATATTCAAATTTTATAATTTGAAACTTACAACTTGGTTACCGATAATTCCGGCCCATAAATTAATACTTCATCGCTGCTGATAGCTTCTTTCTTTGAAAACGAATGGATTCCTCTGTTCGACCAATAATATGTATTTTTTGATTAAAAACACCCTCCTGGGGTCGAACTTACTTTCGTCAAAAAATAATATTTTTCTGGAAAATCTATGCTCTGTTTCTTCTCTATCCAGTAGCCAGTGACAAAATATTCTTCTTCTTTCGTAATCCATTGGCTTTAGCTGCTGGATTTATATAAATTTGTATGAATGTTGGTAGTCATCTTTTAAAATCCTATGAACTGCTGAATTGCTTATTTGTAATTCTCTTCCTATAGTCCTTGTCCTAGTTCCAGGCTCCTCTTCCACGCGTTTTAAAACTGCGTTCTCCAAGCTAATTGTTCTTGTTCTTCCAGTGTCAGCCATTTTCGGCTGCACTTCTCCTATGTCCCGCACTCTTTGTACCAACCTTGTTTTGTGGGTTTTGTGAGAAATAATTATTCGTATAATTCGTACACTGTATTTTATTGTAATTAATTGTTCTTGTAATTTTATTGTAATTAATTGTTTCTTGTAATTTTATTGTAATTAATTGTTTATTGTATTGTCGGCGTTCTCTTTGTTCGAACGTCCTTGTACGGAGGTCTGATTGCTAATTCGAGCCCGAGTCTCCTCTCTTAGATTGCCCCTCTCGCTACTTGTAGTTTTTCTAGAATATTTCCGAAAATGAATAACGCGGTGTCTTTAATATGCGGTGTCTTTGAATATGCGGCGTCTTTGAATACGCGCTGAATTTACTTAGAGCCCCACTTCAAACGCGCGGACAAGACTATATGCAAACGAGAGAGTATCAACGATTAGGAGTCAGTTCGTACTATATGTTTCGTGGTCTTGGATCCAAGTATGCGCATTTTTGATTGTATGATAATATATGTATATACAGGGTGTCTGGAAAAAAAGGAGACATATTTTGAGGGGTGGTTCCCGACGTAATTTTAAGAACATTTTTTGTCTTGGTATTTTTTGATTTATAGCTTTATTTTTAAGATAGTCAATGATAAAGATGTCATTAGTTAGACAGAAACGCTCCAATAATCGAAGTGAGATAGAGTGACGCTATTTCATTTTAATTATCGGCGTGTCTCTGTCTAACTAATGGCTTCTTTATCGTTGAATATCTTAAAAATAAAGCCTTAAATCAAAAAATACCAAGACAAAAAAGTTCTTAAAATTGCGTCAGGAACCACCCCTCAAAAATTAGAATGCATGTTCGATTATAGACAAGTAAAATAGGAAGATATAATTAAATTGTATATGTTAATTTAACATTTGTGATAATGTGTGATATATATATATTCTACAATAAATTTTTTATTAAATAAAATATTTATTTAATAATTTAAATTAATCATAAAATAATGAATATTTATAAAATACTGTTAAATATTCTATAAAAATTAGTTTGAAATTCATTGTTTTAAAATAAAAATTACAAATGGCTTGAATTATGTAACGTGTGCTTCGTTAACCCCGGAAGGAGGTGATTCTTCCGAGGATACAGCACCGTCACAATTATTTAAAATTATTAGTAAGTGGCTTTCCTCACCCGTGAGGAAACCAACCACTACATACAGGGCCCAGAGGAGGATCTCCCGTAGTTGAGGACTAGGCACTGTTGTACAAGGTGAATGATTAAGCACGGCTACTTTCTCTCGCAGATTTATTAATTGGAAGCGATACAATTTTAATTATACGAATGCCTCCGTAGTGGCCGCTGGAATACAATTATATAAGATTAATTAACAACCCGCGCGGGGTGCCCGTACACCCCTGTAGCGGATATAGATGGCGCAGCTGTCTCCGCCACAGTTTGGGGCATGAACTTGCCTCTCTTAAAAGGAAAGAGTATCTCGCTCACTCTTCCGGTTCTTCCCTTTTGGTTCACACGTGTTTTAATAAAAGAAGAGAATAAAGTCTGATATCATCCAACCTTAGTGCTCTCATTTCTTATCCACTGGATTATTAATGGTTATACCTACCCTGATACTCTTATTCAGTATCTGTATAATCGGCTGGGGATATCTCACTAGGAGATCCCACATTGGTGACCCCGACGTGATCAAGAGGATCGTGCGCGAAATATTTCTGGAGGTCAAAGGAAACCATTGTTCAGCCTGCGACAAGGTACTCGTGCACATAATGTCCAACGAAGAACCACGCTCTGTTGAAGGACGAGCCAACATAGCGGCCGTCAGCGTAAAACCTCCCCCGTTCTGGAAGAACAAGCCAAAGCTATGGTTCAGGCAAATCGAAGCACAGTTCCACACAGCGGGAATCAGAGTGGAGGAAACAAAGTTTAATTACGTCCTACAAGCGTTGGACTCAGAGATACTGGAAGAAGTCGGTGACGACATTTTCGAGGACAACTCAGGTAATCGCTACGAGAAACTCAAATCTCAACTAATAAAGACATATTTAGACAGCGAACAAAAGCAGCTTCAAAGACTGCTCAACGAATTAGAGCTGGGGGACCAACGGCCTACACAACTACTCAGGAAAATGAAGGATCTGGCCGGCAGCAGGATGGCTGACGATTTCCTAAAAACCTTATGGTTACAACGACTCCCAGCGCATGCACAGGCTATCTTATCCACCAGTGAAGTGGAACTCAGCCAACTAGCTCAGCTGGCAGACAAAATCTGCGAAACACTTACACTGTCAGGTAACGCTGGTGCAATAGCTAATATAAATCAAGGCATAAATATACCATTAGACGTACAGATAACAGCACTCTCCAAGCAAGTCGAGGCGCTATCGACGTCAGTGTACAGACTTGGTGGTCGTAGCAGATCACCTTCACGGGACAGAGACGACAGAACAAAAGCGAAAAGATCCTCATCGGGCGATCACAGATATTGCCGTTACCATTGGCGGTTTGGTGCACAAGCCAAGAGGTGCACTTCACCCTGCTCCTGGAAAATTAAGAAACAGGGAAACTAATTGATCTGCAGGTTGCGGCGACAAATCTGCAGGCGAAGAGCCGTCGCCTAACCATAATTGAAAAGATATCGAAAAATAAGTTTCTAATAGACACTGGCGCGGACGTGTCGGTAGTACCTCCACAAACCGGTGATAGACGATACAGGTCAGCACTAACACTCTACGCCGCAAACAGAACAAAAATTGCGACGTACGGCACAAGAACGTTAACACTTAATTTAGGTCTAAGACGCAGTTTCACCTGGACGTTCATTATCGCAGACGTTTCCACGGCTATTTTAGGAACAGATTTCCTTTACAAATTTGAGCTACTCGTGGATATAAGACGCCGTAGGTTATTAGACGGCATTACCTCGCTGTCAATTTCAGGCTTCATGTCCGAGATCACAAATCCTGGCATCTCCAGTGTGGACAAAGCCAGCCCATTTAAGGAACTCCTAAAAAAGTTTCCCAGTCTGACGAGGCCAAATATAGTGCCAGAGAAAGTCGCACACAATGTCCAACACATCTGTTACATGCGCGAGTCTTTGTAACGCTCTTAGTTGTTGCATCGGCACATAGACCAGCTGACATATGCAGGCAACCCAAATGTTTTATACCAGATACTGATAATTTTAAGTGCAACTTCAGAAAACTGATCCTTTGGAGGATTATCGAGTGCCGACCCTTAAGCCATAAAATACCCTTAGCAAACTTTCCACGGGTGGTCGTGCATATGTCGGCAGAGTAATAAAATCGGAGAACAGCCGAATATCCCCTCCCAAGAATCATTAGCCAATACGAAACAGACATCTAACCAAAAGGGAAGAGCCTAAATGTTTAAACATTTAGGAATCGTCACGTAGGCCCTTTTGGGAAACATATAAGAAGGCAGGTCCAGCCTCGACTAGCAACATTCCTCACTTCATACCTCACTTCAGACTCACAGCACAGACTACAGATTCAGACTCAGACTCAGACTCAGATCAGACTTCGATATCGCAACATTTGTAAGACAATTAGTCAGTTCGGTTAGACTTGTAAAAGTATCTCAATTCAAAAGGTTGAACAGTTCATTAAATAAGTGTCAGTAAATTAAAATCATTTTCATTCATTTGTTATCAAACCCAGTCACTATTGCTAGTATAGCTAATAACCAGATAAGTGCACAGATTCAATACTAAAACCATCTCAGATCTCATTTCCATTACACGAATTAAATAGAGCATTTAGGCCTATCCTAGGAATAAAGCATTAAGTTGCAACCTAAAAAGGCCATCGGTTAAGATTATTTTAGAGGAAACAGGTAAAGCATTAAATTGTTGACCACATTCTTCTGAAAACGCGCAAGCACTCTTAACCACACTTAAGATTCATCTACCATTATTATAAGCCACGGCTTTTGATAGGGTGGGGGTCGTAACACATCATTGAAACAACTGGACCTCCTACAGCGGCGAAAGCGAGAAGGTTGGCTCCTGACAAATATAAAATAGCTAAAAACGAATTTCAGTACATGTTACAGCAAGGGTTATGCAGACCATCAAAAAGTTCGTGGTCGAGTCCTCTACATCTGGCGCCAAAGAAGGACGACTCTTCAAGGCCGTGTGGAGACTACCGCAAGCTCAACGAGCAAACGATACCAGACAAATACCCCATACCGTTGATCCAGGTCTGCACACATTCTTTAAATGGGAAAAACGTATTCTCCACGATAGACTTAGTCAGGGCTTACCAGCAAATCCCAGTGAGGCCCGAAGACGTACCTAAAACAGCAATAATCACACCATTCGGTCTGTATGAGTTCCCATTTATGACTTTTGGACTCCGTAACGCAGCACAAACATTCCAGAGATTCATTGACGAAGTCACAAGGGGCTTAGACTTCGTGTATGCCTACTTAGACGATATATTGGTAGCCTCACAAGATGGCAACGAACATCGCGAGCATTTAGAAATCTTATTCAACAGATTACAGCAGTACGGCATTGCTATTAACCCTAATAAGTGCGTATTCGGCGAACAGACAGTAAAGTTCCTAGGCCACGTCATCAGCAAAGAGGGGATCCAACCGGCTCCGGAGAAAATACAGGCTATTAAAGACTACGAATCACCAAAAACAATCAAGGCACTTCGCAGGTTTCTGGGCCTAATCAATTTTTATAATAGGTTTGTACCGGGCCTAGCCGAAGCTCAAGCACCCCTACATCTAGTCATAGCTGGCACCGGGAAATCAAGTAACAAACCGGTGGAATGGACAAAGGAATTGCAACAAGCGTTCGCTGTGGTGAAAAACAAGCTGGCAGCCGCGACAGCACTAAGTTTCCCAAAGGAAACCGCAACTCTACTACTGCACACGGACGCCTCGGACCAAGCCATAGGTGCCGTGTTACAACAACAGATCGGCAACAATCTTGAACCTCTCTCTTTCTTCTCCAAAAAACTGAAACCCTGTCAACAAAGGTATAGCACGTACGATAGAGAGTTACAAGCGATATACTCAGCCATCAAGCAATTCCGCCCCATGTTAGAGGGAAGACAATTCCAGATCTTAACTGACCATAAACCGTTAATTTATGCTTTTTCCAAAAAACCCGACCAGCTGTCTCCCAGACAGTGTCGACAGTTGGCATTTATTTCCGAATTCACGACAGACATCAAACACATCGCTGGTGAGCAAAACATTGTGGCGGACGCCCTCTCAAGAGTAGAAACCATCGCGATGCCGGTCATCGTCAGCCTGCAAGAAATAGCCGAAGCCCAGAAGGTCGACAACGAACTCCAAGATCTCAGGAAAGATAACGCAACTTCACTACAGTTGCAACCTTTTCAATTAGATGACTCGCGGGCCATAGTTTACTGCGACTGCTCCACAGGTATCTACAGACCATTTGTTCCTAAATCACTAAGATACCAAGTCTTTGCAGCAGTACACCGCCTAGCTCATTCCAGCGGCAGAAGCACGTTAAAAAATATCAGCGAAAAATTCACCTGGCCAGGTATGAACAAAGATGTCAAGGAATGGGCTAGAACGTGCGTGGAATGTCAGAGAGCTAAAGTGCACAGGCACACCTCAGCCGTGCCCGACAAAATCCCGGTTCCCAACCAGCGTTTCAAACACGTGCATATAGACTTGGTGGGACCACTTCCAGAATCAGAAGGACACCGCTATCTGCTAACGTGCATAGATCGGTACTCCAGATGGCCAGAAGCTATTCCACTGAAGAATATTGACGCCAACACGGTGGCCAAGAACTTCCTACTGCATTGGGTCGCACGTTATGGCGCACCAGCCCAGATTTCCTCAGACCAAGGTACACAATTCGAGAGTGCACTCTTCAAAGCGCTTTCTCAACTAATAGGTTCACATCGGCAACGCACCACGGCCTATCACCCGGAGGCAAACGGAATATTAGAACGCTGGCACCGTTCCCTGAAAGCAGCGTTAATGTGCCATGCCAGCAGATGGATGGAGGCTCTGCCCTTTGTGATGTTGGGTTTGAGGACGGCGTTCAAAGAGGATCTTAAAGCCTCAGCAGCTGAAATGGTGTTCGGCTCATCCATAGAAATCCCAAATGAATTCTTACAAGATAAAACAGCAGCAGACACCAACATCTTCCTTAAAAACCTAAAAGAGACAATGAGAAATGTGCGACCAGCCCCAGTACAACATCATAGCAATCTGAAACCGTTCGTGTCCAAGGACCTACACTCTTGCACGCATGTGTTTCTGCGGGAAGACGGAGTAAGGAGCCCTCTAGAGACGCCATATTCAGGCCCATATGAGATCGTGCAACGCATTACAGACAAAACTTTCGCCATCAACTACAACGGCAAGAGAACAGTGGTCAACATCGCTAGATTGAAGCCAGCATTTTTGGCCACAGTGGACGCAGAACTAGCCCGGATGCCTTACCTCCACGACAACCAATCTTCACAAGCTGCACCTGGGACTACACAAAATATACCCCCGGTGTTTAAAAAAGGCAATAAGAAAAAGACTGTACGGTTTAAATTCTAACCATGTAAATAGTTAAGTTAATTAAGTTAAGCATTAATGTAAGCAATTAGGTTAAGAAGAATGTACCATTTCATTAGGGGGGGGAGCCCTGTAGCGGATATAGATGGCGCAGCTGTCTCCGCCACAGTTTGGGGCATGAACTTGCCTCTCTTAAAAGGAAAGAGTATCTCGCTCACTCTTCCGGTTCTTCCCTTTTGGTTCACACGTGTTTTAATAAAAGAAGAGAATAAAGTCTGATATCATCCAACCTTAGTGCTCTCATTTCTTATCCACTGGATTATTAATGGTTATACCTACCCTGATACTCTTATTCAGTATCTGTATAATCGGCTGGGGATATCTCACTAGGAGATCCCACACCCCCTTTAGCCTGTGCCTAGTGTTGGCGGACTTTCCGCGGTAGTCCGTCGGCGTCGGTAACGCAGAGACCGCTGAGCTTTCCACAACAACGGCCCCCACGTCACTGGGAATAATCCGTCTAATGCACCCAGGAGCTTTTCAGGCAATCTGGGCGGACGTTCCCTGGGAATAAGGACTAGGTCCCGAGCTCTACGACTGCTGCAATAGCCGGAGCACACAATTCCGCTCACGACGCGACCAGGCTCGATCAAGTCCGTTGTCCTTGACCGGCTCTTTACGCGCTACGCAGAATATATACGCATAATACGCACTGTATGCGTAATCCGTATTATTCGCCTGGTCCGCCAAAACCCTTCCACACCTGGTGGTGGTCAGCCGGTCCGTGCTTCGCCCGTGAACGGCGAGATCCTTGTCCTGTAGTCCACTCGGCACTTCACAATCGAACAAGGATACAATCCTCGAATTTTCACACTTCAGCTGATCGCGCGATATCAGCAGGCCCCAGTAAGGGAATTTAAATCATTTAAATCCCCTTCAAGGACGCCTCATAAAGCTAACGCTAACATAACAGTGTAAACGGTAATCAGCTGTGCCGAACAACAACAACAGCGATCGATCACCGTGGCGTCCCGGACCGAGCTCAGCCGATGTTATCATCGCGAATATTGTAATATTCCAATCGGCTGAGCCTGTAACGCATTTTTAATAAAATGACACGTTACAATTATTATATAAATATATATTATTGTGCTATCTAAAGTATTAATTTTTTTTAATAATAAAATTAAATACCAATAATAATTTTGAACGAGGCTGAATATTTGAAAGCAATTTTTTTTCTTTTGTTCTATCCAGGTTAAAATATTCCCCAGCTCATCGATGATGATGGTTTTCAAGGAATTTTTTACAAAATCTTTTGTTTTAATACCTCCAATTCTTGTTATTAAATATTCCTGTAATTAAATTATAATGTAATTATACATTTTTCTATAAAATAGTTATTATTGTTAATATAATACAAATTATACAAATACAAATTAATTAAAAGTGTGATATGAGCCATTGTTCTTGTAGGCGGTACAAGTCCATATTTGAAAATAAATTAACTTATGAGTATTTTATTACAACACAGCTATTTCTTAATAAAATAGTGATTACTAATTTTTGTTCAAATATGGTCTTATACCATTTTTAAAAACAGTAGCTTTTATATACAGGGTGTAACAATGATGTTAGGAGAAATTTTAAGAGGTTGTAGAGAGAGTGATTCTAAGACGATTTTTCATTTACCACATTTTAATCTTAAGCTTAGTTTTTGAGATATTTAATGATAAAGGTACTATTAGTTAGGCAGAGACAGTCAATTGATTGAAGTGAGTTACACCATTCTGTCTCTGTCATATATAGTGCTGGCAAAAAGTTGGTATAGTCTTGAAAAATCCCGTGAAGGTTAACACATAATAATTTTTAATAGAAACCCTAATTTTTTATTACATATTTTTGTAGCTTATCCCGAGAGCTTTCCAAAACACTATTATACAATATTTTTTCTTTGCAGTTTTTTCAACGTATAAAGCTTGAAAATTGCAATTTTTCTATCATACGTATTTCCGATGTACTATGTAAAAGTTATCCCAAGTTGGATTAATCCTTCTGTTTCTACCGCTTTCTCTCTGTTTTGTTCCGTTTTTCTTTTTTTGGGTGGGGTATGTGGATATTTCAGATGAAGGATAGAGTGATAGAGAGAGATACTGCAGTTTACAAGTAGTAAGATTATTAATATTAGAATAGTACACATATTGTAGTTTTAATGTTTAAAAAATCTACTTTAACGCTTTTAGCATAAAAATCTTTAATTCTTTAGGATAGTACCTAACTGATAACTAATACCGGTTTTGATACCAATTTTAATTTTAGCTGATAATAATACCAGTTTTCTGATTCTTGGTTCTGCTAAAACACATACACGAAAGAAAGAGGAGAAATATCCAAAAGAGATCCACTTTACGTAATACATATATATATAAATAAATATTTACTTATTTTTTAAATTCTTTACATAAATATTATTTATTATTTATTATAAAATATGAATAATAAATTATTTAACTTATAATAATATTATAATGAGCCCCATCCACGCTCATTATCGTGTGACGCAACTAAATAATTTGTCACTCCATTTAACATAAACAAAAATTAATCTGGAAAAAGAAAGAGCAAAATATGTAGAAAAAATCAGAATAACAAATTAGCACTCCGGAAATTCGGATAACTCGTTATTCTTTCTTATTTGGATGAAATGTTCCCTCATAAGAGAAACATCATTGCTAATGTTGTTTATTGCTCGGATCTTTTCCTAAAACTATTGTCGTTGCGAATGCAGCAGTATAATTTCGCAACTCTAACAGTCTGTTTGCGTTTGAACCTTCGGAAAAATCATATCTGCTTTTTGAACCGAAGGATATCGCAAGGAGATATATTCTACTTCTTCCTTCGAACAGTTATCGTACGTGCACAAGGGCAAACTGTCGTACATGTATAATTTGCAGCTATCGAAGAAAATACATCTCCAGTAATCCGAACAATTTCCACCAATAATTTGAAAACTTTTAGATTTTGAGCTAGCTTCAACAAATTATTTATACGCTATATATAAAACACTTTGTGTCTCGAAATCAGATGTTCCTCTTATAACGCGAAGAAATCTATCCAAGGACTCATCAGTCAATTTTTTGTCAATTGATAAGACATTGTTTTCTATGTCCTCTAAAGAGGCATTACCTGCATCAAGAAATTGGCGTTGCATATCGTTCTGTTTATCCGATATAAAAACTTGAACAACGCAGCAATCTTCCTCTTCACCAATTTTCGGATTTGAATGTAGGCAAATACTTTTTCTTTTTCTATTTTTTGTCTATTTTTTACTTTTTCCATTTTTTCCGTCCGCGCTTTATCTTGAGCTTCCAAGATAAAGTGTGGTTCGAGAATAGACATATTTATTACATATCTACTGTCAAGAATTTCGGTAAGAAGACAATGCTCATAGAATCTTATGAGCTTCGTCTTCATTTGCTTATCCCAAAATTCTTGATTTCTATTCATGTAAATCCAAATCATGCTTCTTGGTGTCCAGTCGGTAAGCAAGCAATACTGTCTGTCACGTATTTGCAGCTGTCCTTGCACTTGATAATAGTTATTATGGCGAATATGGATTTCTAATTTATTGTTATTCGTCACAATTACATTTTTCAAGCTTGTTACTGTTTTAAGTGCGTCTTCCGCTGACATATTTTCTGCTGATAACGGGTATTTTATTTCAATAAACCCATCATCATCAATTATGCCGTCAGGAGAAATACTTAAGAAGGGAAATTCCTTATCGATAAATAAGCCGCATTTTCCATTGGGCTTTTTTATCTCTTTTTCTAGATCTTCACTAGCACTTCCTTCCTTTTCACGATCATATTGTAATGCTGCAAAATCAAATATAGGCAGATATAAAATATCTTTTACCATCCGGGCGCAAGATGTACTGTCTCGCCTCCGGCACACTTTGCCAAAATTTGATGCTGTTAGCATATCTTTTCTTATGGTCATCCACAATGGAAAATTTGCCTGATCTACCGTATCACGTTCGATCTGTTTCGTATTTTGACTATTATCATTTAATTTTTGATAATGGTCCTCGCGGAGACGATCGAACACTTCTTGCGGAAGATCAAGTTTTTCCGACTGTAACCCATAATTAATATTTTTATCGTCTGTGATATCGCGGTCTACTTTTTTGTGACCTGTCACAGCACGATTTTCCTTGTTTTGTACTACGTTTTGCTATAAGGAATGCTTATAGAATACCCTTTAATTTGTAGAGGACTGGTATTTTTTCATACAAATTTAACAATTTTTTTAAGTAAAAATTATGCATATTAGTAAGAGTAGCTATGGGGATTCTGGATACATGCGTGTTAGTGCACACCGACACACACGAATACACCACACATGCACATTTGTAGGTGAGGAGGTGAGGTGCGGGTGAGCGGGGAGGGTACAAAGTCCAATTACTCAGCACTTTTTTTGCAAAGTCAGCACATTCCAGATGAAATGTAATCCGATCCCGAAAAGTATCAATTTACCCCCCACCTGGGCGATTGACGCAATGATTGACCTTCAAAATCTCCAAAATTGCTAATAGTGCAAGGGGGTGAGCCATGTAAATTCATGTAGTTGTGAGAGGAAAATCTTACACAGACACACCCATACAAGTGAACAAGGTGGTGAAGGGTGTGCGGAGGGGTGTGAAATTACCCCGCACGTGTGCGGTCCAATGGAGGGGGGAGGGCTAGTGTTGACCTTCAAATTCCTGCAAGAAGAAGATGAACCTTGAAAACATGGTGATGCGGCGGAGGGGGCAAGTATCAGATGCACATCGGATGCTGTGGGTCAGTAACCTGGAAGAAGGTGAGTCTCTTTCTATTACATTTAATATTTCATTGCATCTCTGTCTGACGTGTATCAATGATAACGCGCGACTGTCGCTAACGGCATGCGCCAAAACCCCCACCCAAGCGATATTAGCTCTTTCTTTAATAGTATGAAAGATGCTGCAAGTGTGTCTCCAAGCCCCAAGTCCCACTCCAAAAATGCGTCTGGAGACAAGCGATATTAGTTATTTCTCTAATTGTGCGAAGGATGCTGTACGATGATCCGATCATCGGCACGTGTAGCCGAACCTCCGCCCAAAAATGCATCTTGGAGACAGCAACAGACATGTGCCTTCGGCGGGCTTGTTTGATCTAAGAATTATACTATGTGTCTCGTGTTTTGTAAAAGGATAAGTTCGTGGAATGTTTAGAGGAGGGCGGTGAAGAAGGTTGCGAAAGAAAAATGCGTGATTGTTGATAATGATAATGACACAAATTTAACTTTATTGTTTTAACCTATTAGCAGCCAGAAAAACCTCACCTTAAGGGTGAGGGAAAAACTAGTGCCGGATCAACGAAATTTTAGTCGAATCGAAAAAAAAAGAAAAAATATATAAGGGGGGGTATTCGACATAAAAACCTCCACTTGCAAGTTGTGGAGGAAAAGCCAGAAGCTACGATGTAATTCAAATTAAAGTATTCTAAAATAAGAAGCAAAGGGGGGAAGTTAATGTCCTCAATTAACAATGCAACTTACTACAGAAGTCCTGGTGTATGAATTACGGATGATAGGCCACCTTCCTGATCACTCGTGCTGCGCAGTCCTGACCCGGGTAAATGTAACACCAGAAGCACCCAAAATATCGCTCGTGCTTAGAACTGATCATCCTGAGGACACTTGGATTGACAAGTCGTCCTCTACACTCAATGCACTCATCTAATTTGCCGTAGGAGGCTACCGCGGGTCAGCGGCATATCGCACGGAACTCCACCAACCAACCAACTTCCTTTTTTTCACATCACCCTCGTTTCGCAGTCGACACAAGAATTCATACAGAACTATCGCTTACGCTCGAATCACCCCACTCTTCCTCATACACGTCAGAGACAAAAGTACAGTTTTCTGGGAGTCCTCATTCCCGCTCGCCAACCCACACACACACACACGCAAGTCGCTAACATCTCGTTCTCAGTGATAAAATTGTAGTTTTTCAGAGCTATTTATGTGATAATTCTTTTAATACAGTAAACTATTTGATTATAAACTTAACTTAAAATTGCTTCAACAAATTGATCACCGTGAACCTGAACTGGTAAATTATAAAATTTAAAAACGACTTGAGAACCAAGTGTCCAGCCTGCACTACGTCTAATAATAGAGACGCAGTAAAATGATCAGTGTCAATACCAGCCTTATTAAGCACATTTTTAATCGAATGACCAATAGTTTGTGAAGGGACCTTCTTATGAGGTATTTTGTATTTCTAATAAATAAATTATCTATATCATCTCTGCGAATTTTAGTACGGTCAATATAATCCAAAACTGCCGATGCCACACATTAATATTACTAGCCGAAATCAAAGAAATTGTAGAACGTACAGTATTCAGAGTACTAAAACTTGCACTCTCATTAAAACGGTAAATCAAAAATTCAATTATTTCAGATATCTTAGCATTATAAACATCAATGTCATTAACATGTGCAAATTTTCAGCAACTTCTCAAAATACACTCATAATGTCTGAGAGTAGATTTCGCGATGGAATTTATCATTACTTCTGTTACTCCTTCTGATAAACCTTTCCTTAAGAACGCGCTCTTGATAACTTGGCTACCATCAATAAAAGGTGGGATGCCAAAGAATGCATCTCGTCCCTATAAGGAGACAATAATAAAAATCTATCGGGCTTATTTATAATTGGTGATTCAATAACTAGAGACATAAACAATGGATACCACGGTTGAGTAGGCCATAAAGGTACAACCATAACTCCCACTGCCTCGTCACTAAATATTTTTCTTAAAACACGTAGAATAAGTGCAGAAGGAGGAAAAGCATAAAAACATTCTTTTCTCCAATTTATTGTGAAAGCATCTACACAACGCTTTCTGGATCTGGAAACCTTGAATAAAACTTCTGACATTTTCTGTTTAATCTTGTTGCAAATAAATCCACAGAAAATGGACCAAAACGATTATATATCCTCTCAAAAAAATTTATTAGAAAGTTGCCATTCTAGATTTGTATTTTTTATACCAGACGTTCTATCAGCATCAACATTTTCTGATGATGAAATAAATAATGCAAACAGCCATAATTTCCTCCTTTCACACCACATCCAAATCTCCCTCGACAGATCACTTAAATGAGGATATTTAATGCCCCCTGCCTTATTAATGTACGCAATAACTGCCTTATTATCCAAACGAAGTAAAATTTCACTATTATGGAGTATTGAAGCGAAACATTTCAGAGCAACAAAGGCTGCCAATAATTCCAAGTAATTAATGTTTCTTTCTCTCTTCCAAATTCCAAAATCCCAAGGCTGTAACATTATTACAGCAACAACCCCAACTAGATAAAGATGAATCAGAAAAAATCTCAACCTTATAATTATGAAGTCTTATTGGATTACGTTCAATAACTGCATTCACTTTCCACCACTTTAAATCCTGTAACATGTGTTTTACAATTCAAATTTTACCTTCATAATCACCTCCATTTAATTTCAATGCTAAAAATTTTGGCCTTTCTAACCATTTGCAATGAATAAAACCATATTCTACCGCTTGACATGCCGATGCCAAAATGCCTAAAAATTCAGCAAATTTCCTAATCTTAAAACATTTACCAACTTGAAAATCTTCAATATGTGATAAAATAGAATCTTTTTTCTTCTCCGTTAAATTCAAAGAAAAATCTACTGAATTAATAATAAATCTTAAATATTTACAAACTCGACTAGCATTTAACAAACTCTTTTCATAATTTATTACAAAACCTAAATATTCTAAAATTCCAACTGCCCTTTTTATATTTTCTTCACACTTTGCCTTATATTTGTGCATAAAAATAAAATCATCCAAATATAAAATTAATAACATTCCTTGACTTCTCAGTAAATTAACCCTTTCGCTTCGGCTGTCCAGTCCGCCACAGTACTGTCACTGGACGGAAGCGCGCGCCGTGAATATGTGCAGTATGTGTTGTTGCTATGCACTGTGACTCACAAAAGTCTTCGTACAGTATGCAAAATCATAGTATTTAATATATGTAAAGGAATAGAGATCTCAACAAAATATCAGAACAATCTATCACTATTATGAACTTTATTACAAACAAAAATAAAACGAATCGTAAGTATTTTTAACAAAAATTGCAAAATATATTAAAATTTCACCTCACAAAACTCTTCGTACGGTTGTGAAGGGATAGGTGTTTACATAGATTTTCAAGTCTGAGCTTGCAGATCCTTCGCTGTTTCTTCAGAACTGATTCGAATAAGGCGCGGACTAGTGTTGTAACGAAGAGCATCTCTTGCGATAGATTATAGTGAAAATGAGTGCGAACATAAAAGAAACAAGTTCAGAAATAAGAAGTTTAATAATCAAATTAAGAAATGAAAAAAAATTCTATAGTGAAATTATAGCAATCTATTATTAAAAATTGGGAAGAAACAGGAACCGTAACAAATAAACAGCGATCAGGTCGACCGAAGATATTGAACAGTAGGGAAGAGTGCGCTCTCTTAGGAGAAATAAAGAAAGATCCGAAGAAGAATGCACCGGTTTTAGCGACACAGCTTGCATTACAAACAAATAAAGTCATACATCCTGAAAATGTAAGAAGAGTTCTCAGATCCTATGGTTACCATGGGAGAAAGCCGCGTCGAAAGCCTATCATTTCTTCAAAAAATGAGCGTAAACGACTAGATTTTGCTTTGAAATACAAAGATCAAGATTTTAACTTTTGGAAGCGTGTGTTATTTACAGACGAGAGTAAGTTTAATATATTTGGAAGTGATGGAAGAGGTACAGTATGGAGAAAAGCAAATAAAGAAATGGAAAAAAAGAATTTGGTCGCTACGGTGAAGCACGGAGGAGGAAGCGTCCTAGTTTGGGGCTCAATGTCGGCGGCTGGAGTTGAAAATTTCCAATTCATTGAAGGTGCTATGAATCACCAGATGTACCTCAATATTTTGCGTAGTAATTTGCCAAGCACTATCCAACGTTTGGAACTTGGTGACGAGTGGATCTTCCAACAAGACAATGATCCTAAGCATACGGTAGTCAATGTAAGGCATTGGTTACTCTACAACGTGACCAAACAGTTGGATCATCCACCTCAGTCGCCAGATTTGAACCCTATTGAGCATTTGTGGGAGGAAATAGAT
Source organism: Sclerodermus sp. 'alternatusi' (assembly GCA_037305995.1). Lineage (NCBI taxonomy): Eukaryota > Metazoa > Arthropoda > Insecta > Hymenoptera > Bethylidae > Sclerodermus > Sclerodermus sp. 'alternatusi'. The sequence goes on along the minus strand of JBBEEM010000016.1, from coordinate 303,803 downwards.
CGTCGAATCCGCATTCCACGGGTGAGATGCCAAATAAGCGATGTAAATTCGCTAAAAAATGCTATTGAAAAAGCGTGGTATAATATTCCGAGTAGTTTCACAGAAAATTTGGTTTTGTCAATGCCTCGAAAGTTACATGATGTATTTGCGGCAAAAGGGGGACCCCGACGAAGTATTAATATTCTTCTTTTTTATTTCTTTTCCAAAAAATTCACCGGTACGAAGAGTTTTGTGAGGTGAAATTTTAATATATTTTGCAGTTTTTGTTAAAAATACTTACGATTCGTTTTATTTTTGTTTGTAATAAAGTTCATAATAGTGATAGATTGTTCTGATATTTTGTTGAGATCTCTATTCCTTTACATACATTAAATACTATGATTTTGGATACTGTACGAAGACTTCCGTGCGCCACTGTATATGTTTTTCTGAGTCTTAAATAACTATTGTGCCGAATAAAACAACCTTTGATACAATATAATGAGTATAATTTACATCTTTTATTTGAAAACATGTATAACTTATAAACATATATAACTTCACGAGTTCAGGATAGGAAATGAAGAACGGGTCTAGTGCAGTTGTTGAGTGTTTTATAGTTTTGGAGTCAAAAACGAGCATAACCGTACAGAAGTATTATTTTGTAATTTTTCATTAGAAATGGGAAGTTTAATAATGTTTGAATTGCTGAATTCTTCAGATGAAGAAGACGAGGGACTGAGTATAATTAAACCAATTTTAATTGACGATAAAAGAGGTAGAAAGTGTAATATTTATTAATGTATATAAAACGTGTGTGATGTGACCATGTATCTATTAATATTTCAGATCATCATGAAATAACATATTATCATCCACTATTTGGATTAATGAAAAGATTAAAACATTTCAAAATTATTAATTATATAGAAAATATTGTTATAAAATATAATGAAACGGATTTCATTATGCATTTCCGATTATCAAGGAATGTTGCATATCCCTTGATAGAAAAGTTCAGCAATTCACAAATATTTCTTTCACTAGAAAGTAAGTTGTTATCATTTTGTAAAGAAGTGTTTTAAATTATAGCTTTTAATATGTCAATGTTACAATTGTTAAGTTGTATAAGTAAGTGTAATTTATTTGTATTGTATGAAGATCACTAATGACTATATATTGATTTTGTAGGCCGTATTGAAATAGAAAAAATTTCTGCGGAAAAACATATTTTATGTTTCTTATGGTTTGTTGGGCGTGAAGCAGCATCATACAGGGATGTTGCTGATAGATTTGGGATCTAGCTAAATACATTGTATAATATAATTTCAAGGGTAACAGATTTTATATTATCAATTGGTAAAGATATTATAAAATATCCAACAGCGGCAAAAAAAGAAACAACATCAAATTATTTTTTTCGAAATAAAGAACTACTTGGAATAATAGGTAATTACGGAAACAATTATATTCCATAATAAATATAAATGTATAGTACACAGTTATCAGTATTTGTGTCTTTTCAGGAACTATAGATGGATGTCACATTAGAATTGATAAACCTTCACAAGACAGTGAATCCTATTTTAATAGAAAACATTTTTATTCCATTCATCTACAAGGTATTGTAAATGAAGAATTGAAATTCTTCGACGTATTTTTAGGATTTCCTGGATCTGTACATGATGCAAGAGTATTAAAAAATTCAATAATATATGATGACTTAGATGAACTTTGCGGAGGTTATTTTTAAATAAATAATAGAATCGACGACTTAATGACAAACAAAATGTAAGTAAAAATAATAAATTGCATTGTTATTGTTACAGATAAGTATTTCTTAGTGGGTGATAGTGCATATCCTTGTTTAAAAAATTTAATAGTCCCATTTAAAGATAATGGACACTTAAGTAAAAAACAAAAGCTATTCAACCAAAAATTAAACTCGTGCAGAGTTGTTATAGAAAATGCATTTGGTTGCTTAAAACAGCGATTTCGACAGCTTTATCGTGTCAAATTACGAAGTATTCCACGAATTGTTCGCCTTATACACGCATGTTGTATTTTACACAATATTTCAAATTTAAATGATTTGAATAGCCTTGAAGAGGATTATCAATGTAATGATGAAATTATTAATTTTAATCAAACACAAAAACAAATGGAAACAGGAATAGAAAGAAGAGATGAATTGTGTAATTTTTAATATAATGTGTAACGTGCGTTTTTCCGTAACCCCGGGAGGAGGTGAATCTCCCGAAGTTACAACACAGTCACAATTATTTAATATGAATCACGGAGCTCCTCACCCTTGAGGAAACCGACTCCGATGACAGGGGCCCAAGGGAGGTTGAGGACTAGGCGGTGTATGAAATTAATTACACAACTGGACTCTCTTTCTCGCGGATTTATTATTAGACTCGATACAATCCAATTTAGCTATAAATTCCCCGTAGGGACGCCAGAATACAAAATCTAATTATGGATAATAATCCGCGCGGGGTGCCTGTACACCCACCGTAGTCTCACCTAGTGTGGACGGACTTCTGCGGCAGTCCGTCGGCGTCGGCAACGCAGAGACCGCTGAGCTCTCTGCAACAACGGCCCCCACGTCACAGGGAATAGGTCGTCTGATACCCAGGAGCTTTTCAGGCAACCTGGGCGGACGTTCCCTGGGGATGAGGACTAGGTCCCGAGCTCGACGACTGCTGCGACAGTCGGAGCACACGATCCCGCACACACGCAACCGGGCACGGTCAAGTCCGTATCCCTTGACCGGCACTTTACGCTCTCCTAATAACACAATGAGCGCGTGGCGCTCCACTTACTACTTAGGTGGTCCAAGTAGGTACAACTGTGGCAGTCCGGGTCCGCAAGGAGTTCTTCGTAGGTTATCCTTATCCGAGTCCTTGGGCGTCCAGTTGGCACCACACCAATCCTGACGATGGCCACTTATATCCGCGACCGACACACAATTCCGGCCTATCTTTACCCACGAAGTAGCGGATTGAATAATACTTCGCTCTAGCGACGCACGCCCGTTCGCTGAGACGATAATATTAGGAATGACAAGCCAGCTGATCGCGCGATATCAGCAAGCCCCAGTAAGGGAATTTAAATCAGTTAAATTCCCTTCAAGGACGCCTCATTAGCTAACACTAGCTTAATGATCAACGGTAATCAGCTGTGCCGAACGACAACAACAGCGATCACCGTTGGCGTCCCGGACCGAGCTCAGCTGATGCTATCATTTGGAATATTAATATATTCCAATCAGCTGAGCCTGTAACGCATTTTTGTAATAAAAATGCCACGTTACAAATGTTATTTAAACCCTTAACTTGTACGCTCGAGATAATTCCAGCGGCGTTGTATTTTATGCTATAATAAAAATTTTGATTATTTTTGTATTTTTTTAATTTTTTTGACAAAACAATGTTTTAAATTGTTCTAAAATTATTTTCATACCATCTGTTATGCACTGAGCACATCCACTCTCGTTGCATATGATTTTTCCCTCTTCATCTCTCAAAAAATATGCTAAGTCGCTCATTTTTTGTTTGTCTTACACAATTACTGTGTCCTTTAAAATTTTTAATTTCCCGTAACTTTCTGTGCACTTGAACTGTTACACTACTTCGAAACTAGTGCAGCCAGTGTAGTGAACTACTGCACTCAAAATTTTTGCACTGCAATAAAGAACAGAATAGTTCGCACCAGTTCCGCAATAAAGAACGCTTCAGTGCTACACTAGTGTACACTTTCAGAACTAGTGTAGGTAGTGCAGCAACGAAGAACTGGCCTAAAGAAGAAGGCATATCTTCCTTCTCACTCGCACATGACGTCATATATCCCAAATCGGGGGAAGGCGGAGAAGTTTCAGGGGTATAGAGAGAGGCGGAGAGTATCGCGAGAACATAGGCGATACCTCCCCTTATCAGACTATCTTTCTTAGATCAACGCCAATATCTCTTTGCTTTTTTCCTCCAATACCCCTCTATTGAAAGACGGGGCTAAAGGGGAAAATTGGTTGGAGGTGTTTTGGATTCTATCCTTCTTTTTGCTATTAAAAAGACAAGGATGCTTTTGAGGGGAAATTCTGATTTTCGGACAAAATTGGCGTCACTATCGTTGTCCTTGTCTGACAACCGCTCAGGCATGCTTTCATCTCTATCCTTTCTGCTTAGAGGGGAATGCGGTGAAGTATTGCGGGAACATAGGCAATATCTCGATTCTATTTCTTATCGACTGATATTCTTAGATCACTGTTGATTTATTTAATTATTTATTTTTATATTAAAGAAAATTATAATTAAAATGAATTAATTTTATTTTTAAAAATTGTAATAAATTATAATTAATTTAATGTATATTTAAATGTAATACTTAATTCCATTAAATATTATTAGATCATTCAATTTATTGTCTATTATTTAATTCTTAATTTCTATATATATTTATTTAATTTAGTTTTTGTATATAATGGAACAATAATATTTAATAAATGATTTAATTAATTATAAAAGTAGTTCTGTTTACTTGTAACGCAACCGAACATATCCGAAAATTAACGAAGAGAGTCGAACATTAACGAAGATATGCGTAAACTAACGAAAAGAGCCGCTTCAGAATAAGAGAAAATTTAAAAATTGAATTATAAGTGATCAGAACTACTTTTGTAATTAATTAACTTATTTACTAAATATTATTGTTCCATTATGTACAAAAACTACACTAAATAAATATATTGTTACGAGTTCGGGTATGAGTGTGAAGTATGCATGAATGACAATTTCAGACAGTTTGCTTGGTGTGATGGTAACCATTTAAATAACTTGTAAGTTACCATGTGTTGTTGATTTATTGAACTTGGCGGCAGAGCTGCTTTTAATCGTGTTCCGAACTGACGTGTTTATAGCAGACTCTTTAAATCTCTCTAATTGTATAAAGCTTATATTTTGCATTTTCTAGTTTTTGCTTCTTGTTTAGTTAATATTTGTGTTTCTGGTTGTTAATTAATTAGTTAATTAATAAACAGTTTTAGTTCCTTTTATTAACTTGGTGTTATTATTTGAAACCGCGCGCGACTCGTAACAATATATAGAAATTAAGAATTAAATAATAGACAATAAATTGGATAATCTAATATTTAACGGAATTAAATATGACACTTAAGTATATATTAAATTATAATTTATTACAATTTTTAAAAATAAAATTAATTCATTTTAATTATAATTTTCTTTAATATAAAAATAAATAATTAAATAAATCAACAGTGATCTAAGAATATCAGTCGATAAGAAATAGAATCGAGATATTGCCTATGTTCCCGCAATACTTCACCGCATTCCCCTCTAAGCAGAAAGGATAGAGATGAAAGCATGCCTGAGCGGTTGTCAGACAAGGACAACGATAGTGACGCCAATTTTGTCCGAAAATCAGAATTTCCCCTCAAAAGCATCCTTGTCTTTTTAATAGCAAAAAGAAGGATAGAATCCAAAACACCTCCAACCAATTTTCCCCTTTAGCCCCGTCTTTCAATAGAGGGGTATTGGAGGAAAAAAGCAAAGAGATATTGGCGTTGATCTAAGAAAGATAGTCTGATAAGGGGAGGTATCGCCTATGTTCTCGCGATACTCTCCGCCTCTCTCTATACCCCTGAAACTTCTCCGCCTTTCCCTCGATTTGGGATATATGACGTCATGTGCGAGTGAGAAGGAAGATATGCCTTCTTCTTTTTCAGCTATACTCGAAGTCAGCCATAGACTATGGTTTGTACTGCATCATTGCCGGTCAGTGTACATATATACTTATCGTGCATGCCGCTTATAGGCGGCGCTCGTACCCACAGTTCATATCGTGCACGCCGCTTATAAGCGGCGCTCACAGCGAAAGGGTTAACAACCGGTTTCATCAATTTAGTAAAAATATAAGGCGCAGTACATAAACCAAAGGGTAAACATGTAAATTCATATAATTTATTTTCAAAATTAAACCTCAAATATTTTCTATATTCTTTATGAACCGGTACCAAAAAATAAGCATTTCTAAGATCTAAAGTGCACATAAAATCATCTGGACTTAATAAATTCATTAAACTCCGAAGATCCGCTAATTTAAAATGAGGAGGTGAAGTGAAAACATTCAAATTTCTTAAATTCAAAATAAATCTAGAAGAACCATCAGAGTTAGGATGGAGAAAAAAGGAAGAAAAAAACTGTTCTTCACATTCAACACATTCCATAATAACACTTTTAACTAACAACGTACTTATTTGTTCTCGAATCTTTAACAAATCTTGAGAATACCATTGTCTCAAAATTGGAGGCATCAATTGAACTGGTTTACGAATAAAATTAATTTTAAAACCTTTAACACATTGTAAAACAAAACTATCTGTTGAAATACATTGCCAATTTCTTAAAAAGAATTTTAAACGTCCCGCTAAAGGAAGTACCTTAAACATTTCTTCAGAGGTGTTTGGTTCATCTGAATTGTTGACTTGTTCTGATTCTGAAATTTGTATGTTCTCTGTTTGAACTTTAATATTTTTCTTTTTTAAAATTGTCCCACCTGCCTATAATTTACAGGTGGGTGTCTCACGTCTCCCGAATCTCGCTGTTTAAAATTACTTTTAGAAGGTTTCTCCTTAATTTCTGCACATGTTTTCTCTATTTCTTTTACATCTTTAACTTTTCCTTTCAAATTATCTCCATACAACCATTCATTCGATAACATCGTCTCAACTATCGGCTTAACATTTTTACTCATATGCGGAGTAATAAAAGATTTTCTAGCAACCGATTGCTGATGAAAAGTGTTCAGAGCTTGGTCTTTGTAGCCGATAGATGGCTAAACCAGATCCTTTGAGTTACCCCACTTTTCGATCTAAACCGCGAAAATCAAGAGAAGAGTGGAGATTGGGGCCCACGAGGCAGGTCCTGAACAAGAGGACAAGCACTTCTTGGTGATATGTCAAGCAGAGTTGATCAGACGTCGAGTATCATTTCTGTGAGGTGGAAAATCAGGTAGCAGCAAATTAGTGAGTTAGTGAACAAAGCGCCTAAATGAACAACACATCAGGACAGTGAGACTGCGTACAATTATTAATTGCGTTAGGATAAGATCTTAGTAAGTTACCTATAATTACTTTGTTGATTGTCAAAGGGTTTTCCCCACCGTGTTCGTGGGGTTTTTTCCCTTCTTTACCTTTTAAGGATTCAAAACGGTGCTTTGGCTTGAGTTAGCCACTGCCCCTTTTGGTCATTTTGACAAGAAGGTTTTTCTCCCCCCGTTCGGGAGGTTTTGTCCTTCATACTTTAATAAACTGGACATTTTCATACACCCAATCCGTGTTCACTCTCTCGAAGACAACCCAATCCGAGCCTTACTGAGATAATTCCAATTATATCATTCATATCTCCAAAACAAAAAGCATCCGCTAAAATTTGACCAGCATGGCTAATAAAATCCACAAATATTTCCTGATCTAAACCTTCTTCCGAAGGATCCAAAATCATGGAAACTACCGCACCTAATGCTAAAATAGCAGTACCCACACAATTTTGTGTATCAACAAAATATTAATCTCTTTTCTTGGCAATTTCTTTTAACAACGGGATTATTTCCAAATTCAATTTAGGGGCTTCTATATAAAAATCTCCTTTTTCATTATAAAAATTAAAAATCTGCTTCTTATTCTTTTCCGGAAGTCCTTCATTCTTCAATTTAATCCATGTATTTTTAAGTTCAGGATGAAAATTAACCTTTTTATATAAATTATCTTCCTGAATCACACCTAATGTCTTTAAAACATTATCCGAAATTTTTATTTCATCAATAAAAGACTCAATTTCAGGAACAATCTCCTTATCTTTATTATCTAACAACAGAAAATTAAAGAGTTTCAGATTTGAAACGTCCGTATGGGACAACCTAACAATCCTCCGTATGAGACGTATAAAAATTATTCTCATTAAAAAAACACAAGGCATATATGTCGTTTTAGTCTTATTGACTAGACAACACCTTATTGGTCTTGTCTCTCATTTTCTGTATGGGAATCATGAGAAAATGCTCAGAAAATGAAAGATCCTTACCATCCATAATTAACTCTCCTTGTGGAGATATTTCAGAATGATCCTCATTAGAAATCAATTTTTCTTGTGGGACCATTAAATTCACCACTTTTGTTAGATTTGAAATCTGATTCTATAATTCTAAAAATTTTTCATTAAGATTTTTCTTAATACGTCTATCCTCAGATGACCTAGATCTTGACCTTTTCTTCTTTTACCCGACGTTCTCAAAACCACAAATAACTAATAAATACTTAATATTTAAACCAGAAAACGTTATCTAGTCTCGGCACAACGAAACAATATGAAGAGCGCTAGCAACGGGCGTCAAGTTTGAAGTTTGTTTTTTAACGTTGTGGGTTTAGGCATGACAGGGCAAGACTATAATTTTATCATTGAAAGCAAGACACGTAGTATAATGATAGATATGAAAGCATGTGTTTAATGTTTCAGTTACATCTTATATTATAATTTTTTTAATCTTTGATTTTATCTACTTTATATAAGGATTTCAAAATTTTGAATATAATTATAATCATCGGAAAATATTTCTATTTATTAACAAATATCTACAATTATTGGTATAAATTAAAATATATTTATAACATTCATTGTAGTCAAGTAGAAAATGCAATAGTTCAGATGTATGCATATTCGGTATTCAAATCTGATGGAATATCAATTTTTATTATTTTTTTATAGAGAATATTTTAAGAAAATTAATTTTTTCAAATTATAATTTCTGATACTAACAAGGTAAGCCAGTCACTTTCTGATTATCGATTTGTTTCAAATTTCATGATATGATAATAATTATTAATACCATAATTCTGATAAGACAGGAAAACTCATTATTCAGATTTTCTTGAGTAAAATACATGAAGCAGTATTAATTCTGATGGAGATCCTTATATATTTAAAAGTTAAATTTTTTAACAATAGTTTTATTAGCAACACTGGATAAAGTAGGTGGCTTGATCCGTGGATTATAGGCTCGAGTCTCTGTGCACAGTAAATCTTTTTTTCTTCAAAGATATTCAACAATAAAGATGTCATTAGTTAGACAAAGAAACTCTGATAGTTGTATCGCCACCTCACTTCAATTATCGGAGTGTCTTTGTCGAACTAATGGCTTCTTTATCGTTGAAATCTTGAAAATAAAGCTTCAAATCAAGAAATGCCAAGAGAAGAAAGTTCTTAGAATTGCGTCAGGAATCCCCCCTGAAAAAAGTGTCCATAGTTTTCTTTAACATTCTGCATATTCTAAGTTTAAACATTTAAAACTAACAAATTGCCGAAACCAAAAAAATTATTAAAAACTAACATTTATAACAATAAATGATTAATTAGTAATTCATATGATCTCAATAGATATGCGTTGATTTTGAGCAAATATTTTTGAAAAAAAAAAGATTTACTGTGCACAGAGACCCGAACCTATAATCCACGGATTAAGCCACCTGCTTTAACCAGTGTTGCTAATAAAGTTGCTGTTAAAAGATTTAACTTTTAAGTATACAAGGTATAACAAAACAACCGCATTTCCTTAAAGGGGGTGTTTCCTGACGCTATTCTAAACCCTTTTTCCTTTTGCCATTTTTTAATCTAAAGCTTAGTTTTCCAGATATTCAATAGTAAAGATGCCATTAGTTAGACAGAGACACTCCGATAGTTGAAGTGAGATAGCATTTCTCTGTCTCACTTCAACTATCTATCTGTCTTTTTCTAACTATTAGTACTTATATTATTGAATATCTCGAAAACTAAGCTTTAGATTAAAAAATCGTAAAAGTAAAAAGTTCTTAGATAATAATTAGATAGAATAAGTTAATATTATTAAAATAAAATTGTTAATATTGTTCGCGGTTGCACCGCTTTCAGAAAAGAGGGGATATATCAGCGATGGAGGGGGGCTGAGCGGGTAGTATGGGGAGTGAGGGTGTGCATAGAACAGGGAGTTAGGCAGGATCCGTCACCTAACTGAATTTGGAACCCGACTTTAGAAAAAAAATTTTTTTTTTAGCTCATCTAAATTTGCATCGTATGTACCCGTTTGTACCACCATTTATTTCGTTTGTACCCCAAAGGGTCAAAAATTACAAGGGGTTGAAAAATAGTCAGCACCCCACTTTAATATTTTTTAATGTGACCAACGCCATTCGAAAGAGAATCGTTTGTACCCGTTTGTACCACTATTCATTTCGTTTGTACCCTTAAGGGTTCGTTTGTACCGCCCTTTGAAAATACGCGCAAGGGGTAACTTCTTCAATTTTTCAGATTTTTGAAAAAAATCGCGGTTGCTGTTTCCCTATCGTTTGTACCCAAAGAATATCGAGGTCCGATCGTTTGTACCCAAAATCGGCTCGTTTGTACCACCATATTACGCAATGTGCATTTACACAAAAGACGCAATAGTTAATATCTTGAAAAGTACTGAAGTGTTTCCTATGGTGTTCAACACTTTTCTTCAGCATTTAACACACTGATTGAGAATATATTCAGAAAGACAGTGGTTATCATGAAAAGTGGCATCTCCCGTATGACGTCACGTGCATTCAGCAAACGCGCAATAACTTATATCTTGAAAGTTACTGAAGGGATTTCTATGGTGTTCAATACTTTTCTTCAGCATTTAACACACTGATTGGGTGCGTTCAGCAGACTCAACAGTTGCGAAACTGTTGTGAAATTTTCTGCTGAACGCTACCACTCAGTAAAAGCGCTAAGAGAGCGGCTACTGAGCGGACGCCATTTTATGTAGCGGAAAATTTTTCCGCTCACTTTACTCAACTTGTTGTAAGTTAACATGGCGGAACATAATAACTATGAGTTGTTACTATGTGTTGTATTTAGCACATTTAAATTTAACCCATCGTCTAGGCTTAGTAGCATAACTATTTTATGCATTGTTTTGATTTACTCCTTTATGTAGCGGGATAGAGTCGTTCGGCAAAAACTTATTCGCTCACTTAGCGCTAACTGATCACTGCGCTACCGTTGTGCAACTGTTGAGTTCTGCTGAACGCACCCACTGAGAATAAATTAAGAAAGACAGTTGTTATCAGGAAAAGTAGTATCTCCCGTATGACGTCACTTTTATACTACCATTATATACACTTGTGCCATTTCGACATAGAACGTCGGCGACAGAGGACGTGCCAGCAAATTTCGAAAAACAAAGCAGCAATCGCAGTAAGTGTTTCTATCATTACTTTTAATAAATTGACAACGATAATATATTATTAATTATTAAAATTATTTTATTTGTGTATTGTGAAGATGGGAAAAAATAAAGCAAAATCCGATAATAAAAATCAACAGGATAAATCTGTAATAAAGAAAAGTAAGATTATATTTGGATTAATTTTATGATTAGTGAACAATTCAGAATTGATCTGATTAACGTAATTAAACAATTTTTATTTTGTAGATACTAAAAGAAAACGTGGTAAAGGAGCACAGACAAGATCTAGGCAAAAGTTAAATGAAGAAAGAAAACAAAAGTATTTTTCATCAATAAATGAAAAAGAAAATATTAATGTTGATCGAGGCCAAAGTAAAGTAATTAATACTTTAAAGGAGGTAATTTTCATTTCATTTAAATTTAATTATCGTATAATAAATACATGTCAAATATAAAGAATATACTTAAATTGAACATATAGGGTGTAACAATAACGTATTCTATAAATTTAAGAGATTAATGAAGGTGATTCTAGGATTATTTTTCATTTATTATTTTTCAACTTGAAGTTTAATTATAAAGATATTGAACAATAAAACTAGCATTAGTGAGATAGACAGTAAGGTGGTTGAGTTGAAATAACGTTACTCTGTTCTGCTTTATTTATCTGACTCTCTGTTTAACTAACAGTATCTTTATCATTGAATATTTTGAAAATGAAGCTTCGAATAGAAAAGTTGTAAATAAAAGATTGTTTAAATATAACCTACTCTATAATTACTTCAATTTATTATATATGTAATTACTACACCCCATGTCTATTGCAATTGTGTGTATTTAATAACATATTTAATATTTATTTTTTCAGAATAAGGAAAAAGATAAGAAAGAAGGAAATAGTTTACGTTCCAAACCCAAAAATGAAAAAAAAAGAAAAAATTGTACAAAAAAAACAAAATAAAAACCAAACAAAAATTATAAATTTTATAAATAAAGCTTATTTTAATTAAATGCAGTTTATTTTTTTTAATACATTAAAGATTATGTTGTCTTATTATATAATCAAGGAATTAAGAACCACTATTGTCTAATAAACAGTAATTGGACTCACATCGCCAGCGATTCTTAATATTTAAGCAATACATCATTCTTACATTCTATTTAATCATTTAATTGTTATTCTTTTTATCATCTGATAATGAGGATTATTGAAAGAAAAAGCTAATATTAATAATATAAGTAATGAAAATATACAAGGTGTTGCAAAATTAGAACATTCCTTAATAGTCATGATTCCTGACATGAAAAATTTTTTCCTCTTGAAATTGTTTTATTTGATGCTTCGTTATAAAAATATTCCATGATAAATGTGCATGTAGTTGGACAGAGATTCTCCGATAGTTGAAGTGAGATGGCACCATTATATCTCATTTCAACTATTGGAGTATTTCTGTTTAACTAAATGCTTCAAATAAAAAAATGCCAAGTGGAAAATTTCTTAAGATAATATCAGAAATCATCCTCTTTATAGAATGTGCAAATTTTGCAACACCCTGCATATATACTGAATATTGTTATAATAATAATATATTATTATTATACTATAATATAATACATATTATACACATACAGGGTGTAGCAATGACCCAGAATCAAATTTGACCCCAAATTTGATGAAATTGTTACACCCTGTATATTAATTTTGTAATATATATAGTACATGTATAGATTGTATATGTATAATAAATATTTACATAAAAACATAATATAAACATACATATATAAATAGTAAATATAAATATGAAACATATGCACAGAGTGTAATAATGACGTGTTCCAAAAATTTAAGACGTTATAGAGGAGTGATTCTAAGACGATTATGTATTAACTACTTTTTGATGTGCAGCTTAATTTTCCAGATATGCAATGATAAATGTACTGTTAGTTAGACAATGATAATTAGCTAGTTGAAGTAAAGTAGCATAGAATTACTTGATTGCAACTTGCTGACTATTTTTATCTAATTAATATTAGTATTATTATTTAATATCTTGAAAGCAAAGCTCTTTATCAAAAATTGTTGTAGAATTATATCCTCTAAAGCCTCTGAAATTTATGGAATATATAATTATAATAGAAAATAATAGTATAATAAATAAATAATGTAAATTGTAATAATAACAGTAGTATTAAGTACTTATACAAAATAAATAAATCGATTTGTTCACAAATATCACGTCTTTTTCCGTGAATTGTCTTCATCCTCTTCATTTTCTTTCTTCTCTTCTTCCATTTTCGTGTATCTGAAAAAAACAAAAATGATTTTTTAATACGAATTATTAATAGATTTGCTTATTAATAATTTTTAAGATGATTTGCATACATTCTACATTTAAATTTAAGTTTATAATAATATACAATAATATGTAGTTAAATTTATAATTTGAATAATAATAAGATTAAAATAGAATGTTCATTACCTGTACTATATTTATATCTGTTTTTTAATCGTGTGTTCCCGCGAGAATTTTAACCTTCTTCGGTTGTTTTTTTTTCTATATCCTCTTCTTGATTCTGAAAATTAATGTTTTTAGTATATTATTGTTTCAAATGTTGTGTTGTTTTAATAAGATTAATAAAATATATTATCTTACTTTTTATTGGTAGAAGCCGTTCCTATGGTAGTTGCTTATTAAGTTGCTATGCTTGTTTATTCTGTAAATAATATAATAAATAAAAAAACATACAGCTCTTGCTCACTCAAGATCATTGCTGGAGCGTTTGTTCTATATTCAATTTTGAAGAACATACAGCTCTTGCTCACTCAAGATCAGTGCTGGAGCGTTTGTTCTATATTCAATTTTGAAGAACATACAGCTCTTGCTCACTCAAGATCATTGCTGGAGCGTTTGTTTCTAATAGTTTTCACATATTACTATGAAAAAACAAATTCTTAAATTTGTACATATATTAGCAGTGACAGCTGTTTTTTTTCTAGAAAGGCTCTAGATGTTGCTATTATGGGCTTTTCTGATTTACATAAATCATTGAAAACTTCCCATCGCCCATTTATTCTATGACAGTAAGCAACGTAATGGCCTATTGTATTAGAATTTATTTGGCCAATATATTCTATTAATGAAATCAATTTAAATGTTTTGCATTCAAAATTGATTTCTAACGGTATTTGGGATATGGTAAATAAGCCTTCCCAATCAGTAACATTATGTTCTTTTGCTAAGAACTTATGTTGTAGTGGCTCAATATCGAATATTAGGTGCGGTCCTAATATTTTATTAGTGTGTATTACATGACCACATTTTTTGCATGTACTATTTTTCGTACTTTCTATAACTTCATTTATTGAAGTTTTAAGTGCATTCATTCCTTTTTCATAAAATGGCTTAGTATTAATATCTATGAGAGTTACACTTTTCAGTTTTGAAGTTTTACAATGTAAACACTCTTCTGAAAATTTGTAAGACTCTTTGTTCTTTAGCAAATATTGGGAAACCAAATTTGCTATATTAGTTGCGCAGTTCATCACATCTGATTCAATTTGAAATGTATGTTTCAATATTTCATATCTTTCCTTATATATTTCTTTAGTAACTCCATTATTTGATAAGTTTCTAATAAATTTAAAAAAATTATTAGTAGCTTCATTGACATAATTATTATATGATTGCCAATTTCTATAAGCTACTAATAATGACTGTGCAAACGAATCAAATGCACATGTACTTTGGATTGAAATATGCTTTCTTGCACTCAAAAATGGACCTAATAGAGTCCCATTCTTTAACAGTGGTAAATTTGTAGTTGCCTTTGGTTTCAAATGAATATGTAAAATGTCTGGACATTAACTTACATATTTTCCTCGCTTCTTTGGCAATTGTTTCACTTGGCCTTTCCAATTTTCTATTTCACTCAAGAAATCATTTCCTGTTAATTCAGAAGCATCATTTTCCTCAGGATTTATATTTTCTTTACTTTCAGATTTATTAATATTATCTGAACCACTGCTTCTTCTTTTCATATTAATTTTTGTCTCAGCATTATCTGCTTCTGGCGTATCTATCAAATAAGATTTATCCTCAATATAACTTATATATTTTGGATAATCAATTGATACGTTTGATTTATCACTTCTTGGAACAGGACTACTTGTAAACACCATTTCTTTATTTTTATTTTCTTCATTAACATTTTTAGTGTTAATGGCATTTAAAATTTTCATGTGTCCTGTTAACATTTTTGCATGTTGCAATAAAAATTTATCCAATCGGATATTTTTTCTTTGCTTCAGAATTAAATGCTTCAATTCTCTAAAATATTCTTCTACATGTGATGATGTTGATACGTCATCTGGATCTGTCAATAGTGATGTCCATAATGGGAAATGTTTAAAAATTTTTTTAAAATTTTTGAAGGTATTGGAACCAAAGATGTACGTAACCATTCTCTTATCCAGAATGTTATAACGTTAGCATCGTGCCTTTCATAAATCATTTGAAATAATGGCACTACTTGACCTTCAAAAGGGATAACAGATTGATATAAAAAGATTGGCTTGTAAGAATCATCAATTTTTTGGATAGTTTTTACAATTGAACCAGTTGCATCGATGGACATGCAATTTAATTTATAAATTTTAGATTTCATAAATTGTTTATATATATATATACTTGCTCTGGACTCCAGTACATTATGAAAATGTCATCCACTCCTACTTGTTTGATGCAGCGCATGATCTCTGGATTTTCGTCCTTCATCTTCAATAAATTATATAAAGGATGTGAAATTTTATTTTCACCTAAATCCTTTTCTCCTTCAAGCTGTTTTGCTTTCCAAAGTATTTCTGGCTTATAAATATGGCTTGGAACCACATTTCCAAAATCCATATCTTCATTGGCATGTTCCCTTATCCACCCATATACACTTTTTCCTTGCAGTTCCTTAACAACACTTTTACGTTTTATTCCACGCAACTGTCGCTTTTTCTCATGATTTATTCCTTTTGTGTCATACGTGGACACATGAAGTTTTAGTCCTTCTTCAATTGGTCCATGCATATTATATGCATTTAATTTATTATTGCATTCTGAACATTTAGCATTTATTTTGATAAAGAAGCTGTTCATGTCTTTATCACACTTAGCATTTTTAAATACAAAACAGCAGGGCAGTTTAGTGCTTTCCATATTTCTTTATTAATTATGTCTATCCAACCATTTTTTAAGTTGTAATATTCTCGATTTTTATATATTACTTTATGTGGTGCGATTTTTGACCACTCATCAAATGGTATGTTTATTTCAACCCGCAAATTAGGCAGTACGGGTTGTAAATTATCAATAGACCAATTTGAATCATTAGATATATTTGTGATATCGCCACTTTTTTCGGTTTCTTCCACATTGTGCAATTTTCTTAAACGATTTAGCAAATCGTTACGGTTTTGGGAAACACATAAATATATATGTTTTTTTGTGATTATACTGTATAATTTTGTTGCCACTGTTTCCCATACTGTTTCTTTGTTTTGGACCATCCCAAAAGGTTCGCTGGAAGTAAAGGAATGTGATGGGGACATATTTAGGCATAAAAAACCTCCACTGATTAGGTGGAGGAAAAAGCCGCTTACAACATGGTCAATACAAGTACTTAATTTGTTAATAACATCGCCAAACTTACTCGCATCAATCCAGGCGAACGAGAGGGGTTGACTATTTCTCCTATCCCGAGTTCCGGGGCCGCACAAGGGCCTATGAAAGTTCAAGGCCACACAAGGGCAAGTAGTTGGATGCCGCACAAGGGCCAGTAGTAATCCAGCCACACAAGGGCAAGTAGTTGGATGCCGCACAAGGGCCAGTAGTAACTCAGCCACACAAGGGCAAGTAGTTGGATGCCGCACAAGGGCCAGTAGTAACTCAGCCACACAAGGGCTGATCGTCACTCTCGAAAACAGACTCGCGGGAACTCTTACAGCTACCAAGCCTTTTTTCGCTCTGTCTCTCGACACTCGTCGAAAACGAATAACCCATGCGTCTTCCCAAATAGGCAACCCCACCCCATCATCCTGGACATGCGCGCATCGATCTCTTATGATCTACGCAATCGATATAATGGCGCGAACACATACAATGTTGTTTAAAAAAAAAAGTGAACCATTGTCATTAAATACATTAAAATCCTTGATTGCGTCGAAAATTTCGTCATTGGAAATCTTTGCTTTTCGTGGCATTTTTATTATTTTTCACAAAACACTAAATATTCACTATTAAATATAACTCTGATACAATCACTAAGATTATCACTTTTTCTCTTATAAATATTTCTTTTAGCTCTTTAGCTCTTATAAAAAACTTATAAATTATAAAAAAAAAAACACATATATACACATATACATATACATATGCACATATATATTATATATTATAATATATATTTATAAAAAGTCAAATTTTTAAATGTATTTATTCTAATTATCTTTTTGATAATACGAATGTTACTTATTATAAAATTTGAACACGCGTGCACATGCGTCTTCTATAAAGTCTTAAGACATACTGTGACTTAGATTCTTTTGTATTCCGCGAAGTACTCACCCCTATATAAAAAAACTCGCGAGAAAACAATATATTTACTCGAGAAACAAAAGCGAAAATACGCGCTAGACAGAAGCGCGGTTTCCTTTTGTTCTTTCTTTCTCTCCTTCTCTCTCTCTCCCTTATCCAAAATTGTGTATAACGAGAAAGATATGTATAACATTATAATAGTCATAAGTTGAAAGTTGTTTAAATAATATACATTTATTAACATTTATAAATAAGATTTATTTGCTGTAATCAAATGGTGATACTAACTGTTACAAAATTTCCGCATTTCAGTCTAGAGGATTATTTCAAAGGATAAATTGAATTAAATATCCTTTGCCGCTTTTCTCTCCAAAAATTAATGATTAAAATATTCACGAATAAAACAGATTATTAATTAGAAATATTATTTTAATTATTAATTAAGAATATATAGTTAAAGTGAAATAAAACTATTTTCTCTTTCGTCTATTTTACTTCAACTGTCTGTCTGTTTCTGTTTAACTGAAATTATTTTTATTATTGCTTATCTTGAATATGAAACTAGGACTATATAGTTTTTAATTGGATTTATTATCAGAAGTAACTTTCATAAAGGAAATGCAATAATTTTGTTAAACTCTGTATAATGTTAGAGATACAGGGATAAGACACTCTTTATTAATTGTTTATATTTTTTTTTTAAAGAAAAAATTTCTTTATGAAATTATAGAAAAGAAACAGAAATTAATAATCGAGAAGTGAGAAGACAAAAGTACACGCATTTCATTAATTATACATCAGTGAAAACTAAATGTTTACTCTATGATGGCACGCGCATTCATAGGAAAGACGAATTATCTAATATCTTGAAAATTATTAAACGGATTCTTAGAGTGTTCAACACTTTTCTTTTCTTATTAAATTGCTCTTTGAAAATGTATTGAGAAAAACTATGCTGATACATGAAACATTGCATGTTTTGTATGACTTGACGCGAGGCGGCAGGGGATTTACTTGTTAATATGTAAACTAAACATCGCATAAATATTCAATAAATAATTTTGAATTTTACTTATATCTTTCTTGCATAATAAAGAATATTTTGGAGGAAAATAGAAAAAAATACATGCGTTCTTTATATACTTTTTTATTAAAATAATTTTTCATTATTCAAATAAGCGTTTTTTATATAAAATTGTCCCAACCAACATTTATTATATCGCCTCCCTCCCCCCTTCCTCTTTCCCCTTCTTCCTGCTTTCCTTGCTCAGGTGAGCCGCTTGTACCAGGCGTTTCAGGATTCTAAAAAAATAAGTACATTTTTTAAAGCGTTTATAATTACTATTATTTATCTTTTGTATATCTTTCTTGGTGTATTTGGCATAGTATCCTTAGATTTCATTATTCTCTTATATAGATGTTTTAAAATGCATCTGTATCTTTATTGACGTTACTGTTGACGGTAAATCGTCTAAATAAATCCATTATCATTTTCCAATCTGAAGCTGAAGTTTCAGGATAATCAATAATAAATATAATTTTCGACAGTTAGAGAAAACTATTTGAGATCGGAATCAGTCATTTCAAATGAAACAACAAAACGTCGTTTCAGTTTTAGCAAAATAACTATATTAGTCCTTCTTAAATGATTTTTAATATCGAATCTATTAAAAACTAAGCTTCAATTTGCAAGATAATATAAGATTTTTTCCATTCGATTCATTCTTCGCAGTGACGCCTTAAAAGTTGGTGTCGGAGACTTAGAATATATTGTATATGTACAATTTTTAGATATTTTCATATACAGGACCCGTTCGTTGAGGTTTCGGCAAAATCTTAAGAGGTTGCTTAAGAGGACTATTAGTTAAACAGAGTGAAGTAGATATTAATGTGAAACAATTCGGTATTGCCTTACTTCAACCGATTGATTATCTCTGTCTAATAAATAGTATTTTTTATCATTAAATTTTTCGAAAACTAAGCTTCAGATTAAAATGTGGTAAATGAAAAATCGTCTTAGAATCACCTCCTTTACAACAGCAACCTTTACAACCTTTACAACCTTTACAAGCAGGAAGAAGGGGAAAGAGGAAGGGGGGAGGGAGGCGATATAATAAATGTTGGTTGGGACAATTTTATATAAAAAACGCTTATTTGAATAATGAAAAATTATTTTAATAAAAAAGTATATAAAGAACGCATGTATTTTTTTCTATTTTCCTCCAAAATATTCTTTATTATGCAAGAAAGATATAAGTAAAATTCAAAATTATTTATTGAATATTTATGCGATGTTTAGTTTACATATTAACAAGTAAATCCCCTGCCGCCTCGCGTCAAGTCATACAAAACATGCAATGTTTCATGTATCAGCATAGTTTTTCTCAATACATTTTCAAAGAGCAATTTAATAAGAAAAGAAAAGTGTTGAACACTCTAAGAATCCGTTTAATAATTTTCAAGATATTAGATAATTCGTCTTTCCTATGAATGCGCGTGCCATCATAGAGTAAACATTTAGTTTTCACTGATGTATAATTAATGAAATGCGTGTACTTTTGTCTTCTCACTTCTCGATTATTAATTTCTGTTTCTTTTCTATAATTTCATAAAGAAATTTTTTCTTTAAAAAAAAAATATAAACAATTAATAAAGAGTGTCTTATCCCTGTATCTCTAACATTATACAGAGTTTAACAAAATTATTGCATTTCCTTTATGAAAGTTACTTCTGATAATAAATCCAATTAAAAACTATATAGTCCTAGTTTCATATTCAAGATAAGCAATAATAAAAATAATTTCAGTTAAACAGAAACAGACAGACAGTTGAAGTAAAATAGACGAAAGAGAAAATAGTTTTATTTCACTTTAACTATATATTCTTAATTAATAATTAAAATAATATTTCTAATTAATAATCTGTTTTATTCGTGAATATTTTAATCATTAATTTTTGGAGAGAAAAGCGGCAAAGGATATTTAATTCAATTTATCCTTTGAAATAATCCTCTAGACTGAAATGCGGAAATTTTGTAACAGTTAGTATCACCATTTGATTACAGCAAATAAATCTTATTTATAAATGTTAATAAATGTATATTATTTAAACAACTTTCAACTTATGACTATTATAATGTTATACATATCTTTCTCGTTATACACAATTTTGGATAAGGGAGAGAGAGAGAAGGAGAGAAAGAAAGAACAAAAGGAAACCGCGCTTCTGTCTAGCGCGTATTTTCGCTTTTGTTTCTCGAGTAAATATATTGTTTTCTCGCGAGTTTTTTTATATAGGGGTGAGTACTTCGCGGAATACAAAAGAATCTAAGTCACAGTATGTCTTAAGACTTTATAGAAGACGCATGTGCACGCGTGTTCAAATTTTATAATAAGTAACATTCGTATTATCAAAAAGATAATTAGAATAAATACATTTAAAAATTTGACTTTTTATAAATATATATTATAATATATAATATATATGTGCATATGTATATGTATATGTGTATATATGTGTTTTTTTTTTTATAATTTATAAGTTTTTTATAAGAGCTAAAGAGCTAAAAGAAATATTTATAAGAGAAAAAGTGATAATCTTAGTGATTGTATCAGAGTTATATTTAATAGTGAATATTTAGTGTTTTGTGAAAAATAATAAAAATGCCACGAAAAGCAAAGATTTCCAATGACGAAATTTTCGACGCAATCAAGGATTTTAATGTATTTAATGACAATGGTTCACTTTTTTTTTTAAACAACATTGTATGTGTTCGCGCCATTATATCGATTGCGTAGATCATAAGAGATCGATGCGCGCATGTCCAGGATGATGGGGTGGGGTTGCCTATTTGGGAAGACGCATGGGTTATTCGTTTTCGACGAGTGTCGAGAGACAGAGCGAAAAAAGGCTTGGTAGCTGTAAGAGTTCCCGCGAGTCTGTTTTCGAGAGTGACGATCAGCCCTTGTGTGGCTGAGTTACTACTGGCCCTTGTGCGGCATCCAACTACTTGCCCTTGTGTGGCTGAGTTACTACTGGCCCTTGTGCGGCATCCAACTACTTGCCCTTGTGTGGCTGGATTACTACTGGCCCTTGTGCGGCATCCAACTACTTGCCCTTGTGTGGCCTTGAACTTTCATAGGCCCTTGTGCGGCCCCGGAACTCGGGATAGGAGAAATAGTCAACCCCTCTCGTTCGCCTGGATTGATGCGAGTAAGTTTGGCGATGTTATTAACAAATTAAGTACTTGTATTGACCATGTTGTAAGCGGCTTTTTCCTCCACCTAATCAGTGGAGGTTTTTTATGCCTAAATATGTCCCCATCACATTCCTTTACTTCCAGCGAACCTTTTGGGATGGTCCAAAACAAAGAAACAGTATGGGAAACAGTGGCAACAAAATTATACAGTATAATCACAAAAAAACATATATATTTATGTGTTTCCCAAAACCGTAACGATTTGCTAAATCGTTTAAGAAAATTGCACAATGTGGAAGAAACCGAAAAAAGTGGCGATATCACAAATATATCTAATGATTCAAATTGGTCTATTGATAATTTACAACCCGTACTGCCTAATTTGCGGGTTGAAATAAACATACCATTTGATGAGTGGTCAAAAATCGCACCACATAAAGTAATATATAAAAATCGAGAATATTACAACTTAAAAAATGGTTGGATAGACATAATTAATAAAGAAATATGGAAAGCACTAAACTGCCCTGCTGTTTTGTATTTAAAAATGCTAAGTGTGATAAAGACATGAACAGCTTCTTTATCAAAATAAATGCTAAATGTTCAGAATGCAATAATAAATTAAATGCATATAATATGCATGGACCAATTGAAGAAGGACTAAAACTTCATGTGTCCACGTATGACACAAAAGGAATAAATCATGAGAAAAAGCGACAGTTGCGTGGAATAAAACGTAAAAGTGTTGTTAAGGAACTGCAAGGAAAAAGTGTATATGGGTGGATAAGGGAACATGCCAATGAAGATATGGATTTTGGAAATGTGGTTCCAAGCCATATTTATAAGCCAGAAATACTTTGGAAAGCAAAACAGCTTGAAGGAGAAAAGGATTTAGGTGAAAATAAAATTTCACATCCTTTATATAATTTATTGAAGATGAAGGACGAAAATCCAGAGATCATGCGCTGCATCAAACAAGTAGGAGTGGATGACATTTTCATAATGTACTGGAGTCCAGAGCAAGTATATATATATATAAACAATTTATGAAATCTAAAATTTATAAATTAAATTGCATGTCCATCGATGCAACTGGTTCAATTGTAAAAACTATCCAAAAAATTGATGATTCTTACAAGCCAATCTTTTTATATCAATCTGTTATCCCTTTTGAAGGTCAAGTAGTGCCATTATTTCAAATGATTTATGAAAGGCACGATGCTAACGTTATAACATTCTGGATAAGAGAATGGTTACGTACATCTTTGGTTCCAATACCTTCAAAAATTTTAAAAAAATTTTTAAACATTTCCCATTATGGACATCACTATTGACAGATCCAGATGACGTATCAACATCATCACATGTAGAAGAATATTTTAGAGAATTGAAGCATTTAATTCTGAAGCAAAGAAAAAATATCCGATTGGATAAATTTTTATTGCAACATGCAAAAATGTTAACAGGACACATGAAAATTTTAAATGCCATTAACACTAAAAATGTTAATGAAGAAAATAAAAATAAAGAAATGGTGTTTACAAGTAGTCCTGTTCCAAGAAGTGATAAATCAAACGTATCAATTGATTATCCAAAATATATAAGTTATATTGAGGATAAATCTTATTTGATAGATACGCCAGAAGCAGATAATGCTGAGACAAAAATTAATATGAAAAGAAGAAGCAGTGGTTCAGATAATATTAATAAATCTGAAAGTAAAGAAAATATAAATCCTGAGGAAAATGATGCTTCTGAATTAACAGGAAATGATTTCTTGAGTGAAATAGAAAATTGGAAAGGCCAAGTGAAACAATTGCCAAAGAAGCGAGGAAAATATGTAAGTTAATGTCCAGACATTTTACATATTCATTTGAAACCAAAGGCAACTACAAATTTACCACTGTTAAAGAATGGGACTCTATTAGGTCCATTTTTGAGTGCAAGAAAGCATATTTCAATCCAAAGTACATGTGCATTTGATTCGTTTGCACAGTCATTATTAGTAGCTTATAGAAATTGGCAATCATATAATAATTATGTCAATGAAGCTACTAATAATTTTTTTAAATTTATTAGAAACTTATCAAATAATGGAGTTACTAAAGAAATATATAAGGAAAGATATGAAATATTGAAACATACATTTCAAATTGAATCAGATGTGATGAACTGCGCAACTAATATAGCAAATTTGGTTTCCCAATATTTGCTAAAGAACAAAGAGTCTTACAAATTTTCAGAAGAGTGTTTACATTGTAAAACTTCAAAACTGAAAAGTGTAACTCTCATAGATATTAATACTAAGCCATTTTATGAAAAAGGAATGAATGCACTTAAAACTTCAATAAATGAAGTTATAGAAAGTACGAAAAATAGTACATGCAAAAAATGTGGTCATGTAATACACACTAATAAAATATTAGGACCGCACCTAATATTCGATATTGAGCCACTACAACATAAGTTCTTAGCAAAAGAACATAATGTTACTGATTGGGAAGGCTTATTTACCATATCCCAAATACCGTTAGAAATCAATTTTGAATGCAAAACATTTAAATTGATTTCATTAATAGAATATATTGGCCAAATAAATTCTAATACAATAGGCCATTACGTTGCTTACTGTCATAGAATAAATGGGCGATGGGAAGTTTTCAATGATTTATGTAAATCAGAAAAGCCCATAATAGCAACATCTAGAGCCTTTCTAGAAAAAAAACAGCTGTCACTGCTAATATATGTACAAATTTAAGAATTTGTTTTTTCATAGTAATATGTGAAAACTATTAGAAACAAACGCTCCAGCAATGATCTTGAGTGAGCAAGAGCTGTATGTTCTTCAAAATTGAATATAGAACAAACGCTCCAGCACTGATCTTGAGTGAGCAAGAGCTGTATGTTCTTCAAAATTGAATATAGAACAAACGCTCCAGCAATGATCTTGAGTGAGCAAGAGCTGTATGTTTTTTTATTTATTATATTATTTACAGAATAAACAAGCATAGCAACTTAATAAGCAACTACCATAGGAACGGCTTCTACCAATAAAAAGTAAGATAATATATTTTATTAATCTTATTAAAACAACACAACATTTGAAACAATAATATACTAAAAACATTAATTTTCAGAATCAAGAAGAGGATATAGAAAAAAAAACAACCGAAGAAGGTTAAAATTCTCGCGGGAACACACGATTAAAAAACAGATATAAATATAGTACAGGTAATGAACATTCTATTTTAATCTTATTATTATTCAAATTATAAATTTAACTACATATTATTGTATATTATTATAAACTTAAATTTAAATGTAGAATGTATGCAAATCATCTTAAAAATTATTAATAAGCAAATCTATTAATAATTCGTATTAAAAAATCATTTTTGTTTTTTTCAGATACACGAAAATGGAAGAAGAGAAGAAAGAAAATGAAGAGGATGAAGACAATTCACGGAAAAAGACGTGATATTTGTGAACAAATCGATTTATTTATTTTGTATAAGTACTTAATACTACTGTTATTATTACAATTTACATTATTTATTTATTATACTATTATTTTCTATTATAATTATATATTCCATAAATTTCAGAGGCTTTAGAGGATATAATTCTACAACAATTTTTGATAAAGAGCTTTGCTTTCAAGATATTAAATAATAATACTAATATTAATTAGATAAAAATAGTCAGCAAGTTGCAATCAAGTAATTCTATGCTACTTTACTTCAACTAGCTAATTATCATTGTCTAACTAACAGTACATTTATCATTGCATATCTGGAAAATTAAGCTGCACATCAAAAAGTAGTTAATACATAATCGTCTTAGAATCACTCCTCTATAACGTCTTAAATTTTTGGAACACGTCATTATTACACTCTGTGCATATGTTTCATATTTATATTTACTATTTATATATGTATGTTTATATTATGTTTTTATGTAAATATTTATTATACATATACAATCTATACATGTACTATATATATTACAAAATTAATATACAGGGTGTAACAATTTCATCAAATTTGGGGTCAAATTTGATTCTGGGTCATTGCTACACCCTGTATGTGTATAATATGTATTATATTATAGTATAATAATAATATATTATTATTATAACAATATTCAGTATATATGCAGGGTGTTGCAAAATTTGCACATTCTATAAAGAGGATGATTTCTGATATTATCTTAAGAAATTTTCCACTTGGCATTTTTTTATTTGAAGCATTTAGTTAAACAGAAATACTCCAATAGTTGAAATGAGATATAATGGTGCCATCTCACTTCAACTATCGGAGAATCTCTGTCCAACTACATGCACATTTATCATGGAATATTTTTATAACGAAGCATCAAATAAAACAATTTCAAGAGGAAAAAATTTTTCATGTCAGGAATCATGACTATTAAGGAATGTTCTAATTTTGCAACACCTTGTATATTTTCATTACTTATATTATTAATATTAGCTTTTTCTTTCAATAATCCTCATTATCAGATGATAAAAAGAATAACAATTAAATGATTAAATAGAATGTAAGAATGATGTATTGCTTAAATATTAAGAATCGCTGGCGATGTGAGTCCAATTACTGTTTATTAGACAATAGTGGTTCTTAATTCCTTGATTATATAATAAGACAACATAATCTTTAATGTATTAAAAAAAATAAACTGCATTTAATTAAAATAAGCTTTATTTATAAAATTTATAATTTTTGTTTGGTTTTTATTTTGTTTTTTTTGTACAATTTTTTCTTTTTTTTTCATTTTTGGGTTTGGAACGTAAACTATTTCCTTCTTTCTTATCTTTTTCCTTATTCTGAAAAAATAAATATTAAATATGTTATTAAATACACACAATTGCAATAGACATGGGGTGTAGTAATTACATATATAATAAATTGAAGTAATTATAGAGTAGGTTATATTTAAACAATCTTTTATTTACAACTTTTCTATTCGAAGCTTCATTTTCAAAATATTCAATGATAAAGATACTGTTAGTTAAACAGAGAGTCAGATAAATAAAGCAGAACAGAGTAACGTTATTTCAACTCAACCACCTTACTGTCTATCTCACTAATGCTAGTTTTATTGTTCAATATCTTTATAATTAAACTTCAAGTTGAAAAATAATAAATGAAAAATAATCCTAGAATCACCTTCATTAATCTCTTAAATTTATAGAATACGTTATTGTTACACCCTATATGTTCAATTTAAGTATATTCTTTATATTTGACATGTATTTATTATACGATAATTAAATTTAAATGAAATGAAAATTACCTCCTTTAAAGTATTAATTACTTTACTTTGGCCTCGATCAACATTAATATTTTCTTTTTCATTTATTGATGAAAAATACTTTTGTTTTCTTTCTTCATTTAACTTTTGCCTAGATCTTGTCTGTGCTCCTTTACCACGTTTTCTTTTAGTATCTACAAAATAAAAATTGTTTAATTACGTTAATCAGATCAATTCTGAATTGTTCACTAATCATAAAATTAATCCAAATATAATCTTACTTTTCTTTATTACAGATTTATCCTGTTGATTTTTATTATCGGATTTTGCTTTATTTTTTCCCATCTTCACAATACACAAATAAAATAATTTTAATAATTAATAATATATTATCGTTGTCAATTTATTAAAAGTAATGATAGAAACACTTACTGCGATTGCTGCTTTGTTTTTCGAAATTTGCTGGCACGTCCTCTGTCGCCGACGTTCTATGTCGAAATGGCACAAGTGTATATAATGGTAGTATAAAAGTGACGTCATACGGGAGATACTACTTTTCCTGATAACAACTGTCTTTCTTAATTTATTCTCAGTGGGTGCGTTCAGCAGAACTCAACAGTTGCACAACGGTAGCGCAGTGATCAGTTAGCGCTAAGTGAGCGAATAAGTTTTTGCCGAACGACTCTATCCCGCTACATAAAGGAGTAAATCAAAACAATGCATAAAATAGTTATGCTACTAAGCCTAGACGATGGGTTAAATTTAAATGTGCTAAATACAACACATAGTAACAACTCATAGTTATTATGTTCCGCCATGTTAACTTACAACAAGTTGAGTAAAGTGAGCGGAAAAATTTTCCGCTACATAAAATGGCGTCCGCTCAGTAGCCGCTCTCTTAGCGCTTTTACTGAGTGGTAGCGTTCAGCAGAAAATTTCACAACAGTTTCGCAACTGTTGAGTCTGCTGAACGCACCCAATCAGTGTGTTAAATGCTGAAGAAAAGTATTGAACACCATAGAAATCCCTTCAGTAACTTTCAAGATATAAGTTATTGCGCGTTTGCTGAATGCACGTGACGTCATACGGGAGATGCCACTTTTCATGATAACCACTGTCTTTCTGAATATATTCTCAATCAGTGTGTTAAATGCTGAAGAAAAGTGTTGAACACCATAGGAAACACTTCAGTACTTTTCAAGATATTAACTATTGCGTCTTTTGTGTAAATGCACATTGCGTAATATGGTGGTACAAACGAGCCGATTTTGGGTACAAACGATCGGACCTCGATATTCTTTGGGTACAAACGATAGGGAAACAGCAACCGCGATTTTTTTCAAAAATCTGAAAAATTGAAGAAGTTACCCCTTGCGCGTATTTTCAAAGGGCGGTACAAACGAGCCCTTAAGGGTACAAACGAAATGAATAGTGGTACAAACGGGTACAAACGATTCTCTTTCGAATGGCGTTGGTCACATTAAAAAATATTAAAGTGGGGTGCTGACTATTTTTCAACCCCTTGTAATTTTTGACCCTTTGGGGTACAAACGAAATAAATGGTGGTACAAACGGGTACATACGATGCAAATTTAGATGAGCTAAAAAAAAAATTTTTTTTCTAAAATCGGGTTCCAAGTTCAGCTAGGTTTTCTTCTCGCGCCGTCGCGACATCCACTATTTTATAACTAGTATAGCACAAAGGCAGAGGTACAAAAGTGAAAGAAAAAACATAAAGCAAGAAGTAAGTAATATTATTAATTATTTTCCATAATTTTGAACAATAAATGGAATAATAAGATTATAAAATAATTTAGAACAATAACATACATTAAAAAAAATTTTTAAACAATGAAACTATGAAAAATTTGTAGAGGTTTATCACTTTTTCATCTCAAGCTTGGTTACCAAGATATTTTATAATAAACGTACTATTACTTAGCAGATACAGACAGATAGTCGAAATGAAGCCCATTGATATTTTTTGACTTCAAACAACAGACTTTCCCTATCTAATCAATAGTCATTTTAATATTAAATAGTTTAAAACTAAGCGTTGGATAAAAAAGTGGTCAATCAAAAATTAGATTACTATCACTTCTTCTAGCAACAAATGCAATTTTTTACAGGATCATTGTTTTACCTTGTATGCATTGTGATATATTGTTACTAATTTAAAAAATTATTTTAGTGCCTAAATCCAAAAAAAATGCATCCAGAAAGCGTTATCAAAAGATGCGCGAATTAAAAAAAATTATGAACTTAGAAGAATCTGAAGCAAGACAGCAGCCGCAGCAGCAGCAGCAACAACAGCAACAACAGCAAGACCTGCAGCAACAACAGCAGCAGCAGTAAGAAGATGTTGAGATGGAAGAGGAGGTATGGACAAATTAATTTACAAATTAATTATTTTAGATAAAGCTTAAAAAATATGGCGATGAGATAGTTATTAATGTGTATATAATATAAATTTAGTAAATAAATGTTTCATCTTTTTTCAGAATATACAAACAGATGTCGCGGGGACAAGGGGAGAAGGAGAAAGAGGAGGAAGAGGAAGAGGAAGAAATGATTATAAAATATTTTATATAAAATCTGGAACCTTCAACATTTCTTAAATGTTAAATGTTAAAAACCTATTTAAATAGGTTAATTTATATATTTTTAGATTTTTATAATAAAAAAAAGAAAATACATTATTTCAGTATTTCATTTTTTCCTAATACATATTATTAGTATTAATTCAAATAAATAAAAATTTTCAGTATTATACTGTGTGTGTGAAGCATAGTATTTTTTTTATACAATACTTTAATAAATATAAATTCAATTAAGAATCTTATTTCTTTTATCTTTCCTAGTTAAGAGTACATCTAATAAATATATTTAAAAAAAAATAAAGAATGCTGTAGAAAGTGTAATACACGAATTTAACGTTCCTCTGGAGCTGGGTGAAACCCCAGAGGATATCGCGATTCAAATATTTAATATTCCCGGCCGTCCGGGAGGAGAGAGACCGAAGGGTGGAGTTTGAAGGAGCCGCGGGTGACCCTGAAAATAATGACGGAATGGGACGTGTCAAAACAACAACCAATTAACTCGATGAACGGTTTATTGTTGCGGCGACCGATCTCGCTCGCAACTTCCACAATACAATAAAATCCGCAATAAATTATACAAATAAGTACGCGCTTCAACAAATCGGGAGCGCCCACTCGCTCTTCGCTCGCGACACGTCCTTTCGTCCGCAGCATAAGCCAACGGCTATACCGCGAAGATCTTCTGATCACTCAGAAGTCACTCGACCCTGCGAGAGGAGATTCTCCAACACGAGGGAAAGTGCTTCACGGGGTGCTACGGTGCAGCCTGGAAAGTACCGTTAGCTTTCCGGCGCAGGTGAGGTGGCTAGCCTCCACGGGAAACTGACACAGACAATTCACAAACTCACAAAAATACAACCAAGTGGCGTCCCACTTACATTGACTACAGATCCGGTCAGTCCTTCTACGGATGCAGGGAATCGCAGGTGTCGGAAGCCGCTCTCAATCCTCAGCCCCTCCTTCGGCGAGATCCAATAGCACCAATTACACCGCGGAGTCAACTCACCCCCGCAACCACTTTTCGACCGACTCGGATCACATATAACGAAGCAATGAGGAAAGGTCGTTGAACTGTCAGTTTGACAGTTCAAGATCCTCCCCCACGCACACAACCGTTTTCACAAACACCAACATAGCCAGGCGCTTTGTTTTGGAATTCGGAGGAACCAGTCTAATCCGATGTTAGACTGCGCGCAATGAGCGAGACAGAGACAGACTCTGCTACACCCGGCCGTCAGACAGGGACACGACACGATCGCATCGCTCTCTCTCTCTCTCTCTCTCTCTCTCTCTCTCTCTCTCTCTCTCTCTCTCTCTCTCTCTCTCTCTCTCTCACTCACTGTTTCACCAGCTGATCCAGACATCAGCCTAGGCGCTACAGTGCCGAGTGTGCTCAACCTATTCCCAATATTCTCCTAATATTAGGAATCGGTCGAGAGATGCTGTAGCGATTTTTACATCATTACAAAAGTTAAAGAATATCATACGTATCTTCTGCTTTTAAAACCTTTAAGAAATAGTTAATAAATTTTCAGTGACACATGCTTTATCTTATACATTAACAGTTGGCTTCATATTATGAACATTAAGAAGAAATCACAGCATAAATTTAAGTATAAGATGAGATGAGGGAAATATTAAAAATGTTGTTAAAACCTTTTCAAGAGGAATAAAGTTTATTTAAATCAATAAATTTTTTTATTATTAAGTTCATCAATCCAATTAACATTTGTCAATCGATCTTACAGTTAGTTAAGGTGACAAGGAATACCTGCTTATGAAATAAATGAAAGAATCGCCGCTAACCCCTATACCGATAATAATTTACCGACTGTCATATATGATCTACAATTCTGTCGATAAATATAATATTACGCACGCAAAAACACACATATAAAGTTATAGTATAAATAACTTTTTCTTAAAAAGTTTAATAAAATTCATACTTACCTTTCATACAACAAAGTACATCAAATATCACGAGTAAGAACACCATTATCACAAATACGAATTGCCTCCTCCAAAGTCTACTACTTGCATTGCTTGATTTTGAGAGTTTCCTTGATTTTTATGGGGTTTAAAGGGGTGAACTCAGCGGAACTATTATGGAACTTTGTAGAACTATTGAAATGCTACTCAGAACGGCCAAGAACTCTATCGAGAACTCCAGTACTTAGTAGCATTTCTCGATTTTCACCTAGCATTACCTATTTTAGGGGCTTTTTTCGATTTTTATGTGGAGGGGGAGGTTTTAGGGGTTAGAACTCACCGGAACTATTATTTTTAGAGTGAAAGAAGACGAGAACTCTTGGACTTTGGACAATCGGCTCGGTAGTTTTTGGAATGCTAAATTTTCAGGTGTGAAGTTGGCATTACCTTTTTTCAATATCGATTTTTTTTTTTTAATTTCATAGAACTATTGTTGAAACTAGTGTAGAACTATAGAACTATTTGAAATGCAATGGGAACTTATGAATTTTTTTGAAATGCTGATAGACGCAATGCCAACTTCACAGTGGTCATCTCGTACGGTGTTGCCCCGTCTTTCACACTCGATGCACCCGCTCTATTTGTTAGATATACTGCCGTGTTGCATGCCTCGGCCCACAAATTCTTTGGTAGTCGTTTGGCTAGTAGCATGGTTCGTACGCTTTCAACGTACGATTGTCCCTCTCTACTTTACCATTTTGTTCAGGGGTGTATGTGGCCGTAAACTCGCGCTGGATACCTCTTGCATCCGTATATTCCTCAAATTTATGATTCTTGAACTCGAATCCGTTATTGGATCGGAACACTTTCATCCTCTTACCGAATTTATTTTCGATTAGTTTTTCGAATTTTTTTAACTTTTCGAGCGCTTCTGATTTGTGTTTCAAGAAGTACGCGCTTCGAAAACTGGTTGTATCATCCTTGAACGTTAGCATATATCTTGCACCTCCAATCGACTCCACCGACATTGGTCCGCAAATGTCCGTATGAATGACTTCGCCACGTTCTGTTCTTGCTCGGATTCTCTCTTTCTTGAAAGGCTGACAATGTGACTTCCCTTCGTGGCAGGCACCGCAGAAAGTGTTCGACATGTCTAATAACTTTACTCCTTTCGTTAGGTCGCTCTCTACCATTTTTCGAATTGCTTAAGCATCTACCTGTCCCAAACGTTCGTGCCATACTTGAAAGCTTGTCTTCATAACGTTTGCTTCGTCATTTACATCTGCAAGCTTTGCACGAAAGAACATACGATACAGTTGATTATCCTGCATTACTCCAAAGCCCACTGTATAGTCTTTGTTGTCGAGCTTCGTAAATCTGCCGAAAAAATATATTCCTAATGCTTTTCTTGCACACACACCCACGGAAAACAAGTTTCTCGACAAATCTGGTACATAAAGTATCTTCTCGATAGTTGGCAACTTCCATTCTGCGTCGACGAACTTCTCCGCCTCGACAACACCAATTCCCACGGCGTCGCATTCTTGACTGTTACCAACAGTAACTTTTCTCCCCCTAGGTACACTGACCGGCATGGATGGTGTTCCTACCCGACATAGAGTATAGCATTTACCAGGCTGGACAAATTTTCGCTCTCTCTTGCACGTGACGTCAAAATGCTTGTTGGCAGGGTGGTAGGAGAAGCACGATGTCAATGTGTGTGTATAAAGTATAGGCCAGTGTATAGCAATACATTATATTATGCTTATAGGTTGACTGGCGGGGGCAAAGGAGAACGTGGTGGGAGGTGTTTCGATTCCTCATCCTCGTCTTACGCACGCTAAATGATAAGGATAGCTTTATATGGGACGAAAATTCTGCGGACAACGATGGTGTCCCTATCGGCGTCCTTGTTTGGCAGCCGCTGCAGCATGCCTGTAAAATCATTAAACTATCCTTTTTCGACTAAGGAGCGGGCTACGGCAGACCGCCATTTGACAGCTCGGCGTAAAACGTCAAACGTCGTACGTGCAAATATGATAAGCACTAAATTTTGCATTATTTCTTCTTCTTCTTGTAAACTTATATTGGGGTGGATTCGTGCTGGTTGGCGCTGCCGATTGAAAAGACCGGAAAGGCTAATTTTGTTGTTGTTAGAAGTTTTCCGACAGTGTTGGTCGAGGATTGTCGGTGTGTCTTTGATTCTGAAGAAAGGGGGCTGTGACTAGTCAGTTAGACTGCGACTCTCAGAGAGTTAACATCTATGTATCATTTATTTTAGTGAAATAAATCATTTAATTACAATAAACCTTTCTAATTATATTTAACATTCTTCTTCTTCTTCTTATTATTATTATTATTATACAGGAACAGCTATTTTTTATAAAAAAAGTATTTATCCTAAAGATCATCAATAAGTATGCACAAAATAATTATATATTATTTTCCATACAAAATATGAGAAATAATGCAAAATTTAGTGCAAAATCTAATGCAAAATTAGATGCCTATACTTCATGTATTTAGACCAGCATCGCGCTTCTCCTACCCCACCCCACCAACAAGCATTTGACGTCACGTATGAGTGAGAGGGCAAATTTGTCCAGCCTGGTAAATGCTATACTCTATGTCGGGTAGGTACTTTTCTTAATCATTTTATAATTTATATTTATTCAAATATTTTTAGAGGCAGAAGCAGTTCCTTGTATAATAAATATAGGGTTCTTAAAAGAACCGATTTCTTTACATACTTTCTTTTACACCTTTTTCTTCTCCTTAAATCCCAAATGTTCTTCATTATTAATAAAAATAAATTTTTACAGGGTCGGTTCTTTTTAGAACCACACAACTTAATTAAAAAGAAAGTATGTAAAGAAATCGGTTCTTTTAAGAACCCTATATTTATTATACAAGGAACTGCTTCTGCCTCTAAAAATATTTGAATAAATATAAATTATAAAATGATTAAGAAAAGTAGAAAAGACAGGTGAGAGTGCGACACATAAGTTGGAAGTGTCAAAGAGCGGCCTAGCGTTGCGCGCGCTCCTTAGATAGAAAAGGTAAGTTTAATAAGTTAGAGAGTATGCTAAAGCGGCTGCCAAACAAGGACGCCGATAGGGACTCGACTTTTGTCCGCAGAGATTTCGTCCCATATAAAGCTATCCTTATCATTTAGCGTGCGTAAGACGAGGATGAGGAATCGAAATACCTCCCACCACGTTTTCCTTTGCCCCCGCCAGTCAACCTATAGGCATAATATAATGTATTGCCATACACTGGCCTATACTTGATACACACACATTGACATGGCGCTTCTCCTACCACCCTGCCAACAAGCATTTTGACGTCACGTGCAAGAGAGAGCGAAAATTTTTCCAGCCTGCTTTATGCTATACTCGATGCCTAACAGGGACTCGTTCATTGCCGGTCAGTGTATGTATTGCACTTCTCTTTGTGATCCGGTAGTGATCAAGACTGAACAATCAGAACGTTAAACGCTCTAGTTTAAAAAATATGTCTCCATCTCGACTCTTATTGGCCGTTAATCTTCACTTTCCTATTGGATAATTAGAGATCCGCATAATCTGGCTGACCCACAACGAACCATTCCAACAAGTTTTATAATAGGAAACAATATCCCTCCATTATTTTACAAAATAAGAGTTTTTATTTTTAAATTTGATTTTTTCTTGAAAATAATGAAAACATTATCAAAGGAGTTTGTGATCATTCGGCCCGCTTTATTGATGTTTTTATTGGAATGCCAGTAAGAATACATGATGCAAGAGTTTCTAGGAATAGCGATTTATTTCCATGTTCATCCATTAATGATTAATTTGATGACTCCATTTCGAGATAATGGATATCTTCCTAGAAAATATATTATTTATAATAATCGATTAAGTTCAATACGGTCAATCATTGAACGGACACTTGGCCTTTGAAAAGGAAAATTTCGACGATTGAAATATTTAGATATTGGTGACATAAGTTTAGGAAAAAATATTATAGCAGCAACCTGCGTACTACATAATTTTATTATAGATAATGGAGAAATAAGATAGAAATGACTCTATTCAATTAAATGAAGATTTATTAGCATATGTCGGTGGTGAAATTGAGAGTACTGGCTTAACTGCATTTCAAGAAGTAGTTCAAAAAGGAAATTTTATTGTTAATAATTTATATATGCATATTTATTACAAATAAAAGTTTTATTAAAAAAATAATACTATTTTTTATTAAAAAAATAATTTTTTATTTAACATAAATTACATTTTTCTTAATAATTCACGCAACAGCTCGTTTTTCTCTTTTTGTATATTATTACTTTCATCTATTTTAGATGTTAGACTTTTTATTGCTTCATCTCGTTCTTCTTCTACTTGCAATAATTTTTAATTAATTAACTTAATGAATTAAGTTAATATAAAAACTGAATTTGAGCAATTTTTAATTTCCAAATTGTTTAAATTTGTTTCCATATAAGTTTTAAGAAAAGTTTCAACTGAAAAAATATAACACTAATATTTGGACTACTTTCTTAATTTTCTTATTATCGTTTTTATTACATTTTCTTTATTTTAATTTATAAAAATATAGGTAAATATTAAATTTACAGATTATATAGTATACATACCATTTGATAATTTATCATGTATATCCAACTTATCCAGAATAATATATCGTATATAAGCACAAAAATTTTATAATTGTTACTACAGCTGCATTACTACATCCGTTATGGGTATGAAGGTATAATCACTACTTTCTTATCTGAAGCCCCCAATTGAATAAAATCGGGGTTTTTTCACATGAAATATTTCTACCAAATTTATTTTTTAAATATAAATCATATTAATATATACAATTTTTTCATCGTTCAAATGTTTTCTTGATAATGTCAATCAACATAAAAATTAATGAAAAAAAAAAAAACTTATGACAACTAGGATTCGAACTGGAAGAGCCGAGATGAACACAATCTAATTGCGCAAAACTGAATTGTACACAATTATTTTTTATTAGTTTTTTACCAGAAATATTATCATTTTCTTAAAATAATTATACATTTTCATATCTCAATTATGAATTATTTATTTATACATTTTACATCTTAAAAATGTCTAATATACAGGGTGTAACATTGATGTTAGGAGAAATTTTAAGGGGTTGTAGAGGGGTTGATTCTAAGACATATTTTCCTTAGCCATTTTTTAATTTAGGGCTTAAATTTTGAATTATTAAGGTTTTTCTGTACATTATATGATTGGCTGACGCGAGCGCGCTGTGACGTCAGTCAGCTGTAGCACCGCCGGCGCAACACCGTAGCTAGCGGGGAAAAATATCGTGTCGCCCCAAGAAACAAAAATCCATTAAATTTTATGAGAATGTACAAATAACCATTAATAATTCAATTTTTTCTAAATATTCAATTAATACCTACCACAAATAGGAATTAATTGAATATTTATAATAAGCCCATGAAACTTTTTATTTTTTACTGTAAGCAATAGCTATTAAAGTTATTTTAAGAAAAAATCCTAACTTAAATAACAATTACTTAATAAATAATAAAAAGTTTCTTCAATTACACGCGCGAACCTATTAATTTATCACTAATTTTTAAGTAAATAGCATGCAAATTAGAATTAAAGTAAATAAAATATTTATTCGACTCACTAATTATTGAAGATTATCCAGACATCCTTCACGTAGTTTAGAATCTTCATTAATTTATAAAAGTTCACCTAATTTATTATTTTCACAAAAATAACAACACATAACCACACTTACTTCCACACACAATTTCCAGGTACTTTACTTAATTTCACTGTTCACAAGAATCACCTCACATGTCTTACCGTGTCCGTAATTAAATTGATATTTTTAAAGCTATACGCGAAAATAATTATTAATTTAATAATAAAAATTAAGGCACTATTATCCCTACACCGGCATCGTTCGCGCACTAACACTCACACTGTGAAGTTGCACACTGTCCACCTGCTGGGCCTTATTCTAATTATAGGCCACTGACCTACTTTCCTACTGGATCAGCTGATCAACTGAAGTCCTGAGAAAAAGGAAGAAGCCGAGGCTTCCTTGATTAGACTAAGTATAACATAGTAAATAATTATTGAAGTGACTACTTTTCTTACCTTGAAACTTTTTTTATTTTTTTTTTTTTTAGTAAGAGGAAAACCCTCATGGGCACCTAGTCACCCACGCATTGAACAATGGGGACTAGGTAGTGTGAGACTCTTACTCACTAAAAACCTCTCTAGAAGATGCGCTTTCTTCCCGTCCTTCCTTCCCGTCCTTCCTTCCCGTCCTTCCTTCCCGTCCTTCCTTCCTGTCCTTCCTTCCTGTCCTTCCTTCCTGTCAAAAGAATTGATGGAAGCATCTTCTTGATCCTATTGCACTTCACAACACTTCACAACACTTCACAAGTTTATGCACCACATTTGTCAGTTTTTAATACGCGCGTACTTGACTGTTTATAATAAATGTTCGAATTGTCTTCCGCGAACAGTCAAGCACGTTTCTGCTCTTCGCAGAATAGAGTTCCGAACTCTATCGAATATCGCGTCATTGTCTTGGATCTCATTGCACGCGGCGAGTATTCTTGCAATGAGATCTTCTTCACTGTCGACTGGTGTCTCGTACACCAGTGACCTTACATGCCCCCATAAATAAAAATCCAGAGGTGTAAGGTCGGGCGAACGCGGAGGCCAAGGTGTAGCACTGCCGTGCAATGAGATCCAAGACAATGACGCGATATTCGATAGAGTTCGGAACTCTATTCTGCGAAGAGCAGAAACGTGCTTGACTGTTCGCGGAAGACAATTCGAACATTTATTATAAACAGTCAAGTACG
The DNA here is from genome assembly GCA_037305995.1 of Sclerodermus sp. 'alternatusi'. NCBI lineage: Eukaryota > Metazoa > Arthropoda > Insecta > Hymenoptera > Bethylidae > Sclerodermus > Sclerodermus sp. 'alternatusi'. Next base: position 265,100 of record JBBEEM010000016.1, on the reverse strand, counting down.
CGCGTATTAAAAACTGACAAATGTGGTGCATAAACTTGTGAAGTGTTGTGAAGTGTTGTGAAGTGCAATAGGATCAAGAAGATGCTTCCATCAATTCTTTTGACAGGAAGGAAGGACAGGAAGGAAGGACAGGAAGGAAGGACGGGAAGGAAGGACGGGAAGGAAGGACGGGAAGGAAGGACGGGAAGAAAGCGCATCTTCTAGAGAGGTTTTTAGTGAGTAAGAGTCTCACACTACCTAGTCCCCATTGTTCAATGCGTGGGTGACTAGGTGCCCATGAGGGTTTTCCTCTTACTAAAAAAAAAAAAAATAAAAAAAGTTTCAAGGTAAGAAAAGTAGTCACTTCAATAATTATTTACTATGTTATACTTAGTCTAATCAAGGAAGCCTCGGCTTCTTCCTTTTTCTCAGGACTTCAGTTGATCAGCTGATCCAGTAGGAAAGTAGGTCAGTGGCCTATAATTAGAATAAGGCCCAGCAGGTGGACAGTGTGCAACTTCACAGTGTGAGTGTTAGTGCGCGAACGATGCCGGTGTAGGGATAATAGTGCCTTAATTTTTATTATTAAATTAATAATTATTTTCGCGTATAGCTTTAAAAATATCAATTTAATTACGGACACGATAAGACATGTGAGGTGATTCTTGTGAACAGTGAAATTAAGTAAAGTACCTGGAAATTGTGTGTGGAAGTAAGTGTGGTTATGTGTTGTTATTTTTGTGAAAATAATAAATTAGGTGAACTTTTATAAATTAATGAAGATTCTAAACTACGTGAAGGATGTCTGGATAATCTTCAATAATTAGTGAGTCGAATAAATATTTTATTTACTTTAATTCTAATTTGCATGCTATTTACTTAAAAATTAGTGATAAATTAATAGGTTCGCGCGTGTAATTGAAGAAACTTTTTATTATTTATTAAGTAATTGTTATTTAAGTTAGGATTTTTTCTTAAAATAACTTTAATAGCTATTGCTTACAGTAAAAAATAAAAAGTTTCATGGGCTTATTATAAATATTCAATTAATTCCTATTTGTGGTAGGCATTAATTGAATATTTAGAAAAAATTGAATTATTAATGGTTATTTGTACATTCTCATAAAATTTAATGGATTTTTGTTTCTTGGGGCGACACGATATTTTTCCCCGCTAGCTACGGTGTTGCGCCGGCGGTGCTACAGCTGACTGACGTCACAGCGCGCTCGCGTCAGCCAATCATATAATGTACAGAAAAACCTTAATAATTCAAAATTTAAGCCCTAAATTAAAAAATGGCTAAGGAAAATATGTCTTAGAATCAACCCCTCTACAACCCCTTAAAATTTCTCCTAACATCAATGTTACACCCTGTATAAGGGTTGAACACACACCACCAGGTAATAACTACTTGGAATATAATTTTCATTTTATAATTTTAACTTAGGTTATAACCTATTAAATAATAGCTATCAATTTAAGAAAAAAACTATGTGTTAAACGGTCGTGTACGAAAAAGTATGTGTACATTTCAGCTGTGGACAATTAGGCCGTGTGCAATAAATCTGTGTGTATCTCGGTACCACTCGAAATTCCATGGACAATGCCAGTCCCATAATCTCACAATTTATTACATTAATTAATTATTTATTTCCGCGATTAGTGTTTAAAGTGATAATTAATAAAGTGAGTAATATTGTTAAAGTTTGCGGATATTTGTAGTGTTAATTTAAGTGGTTTAAAACATGTTAAAAGTGTTCGTGTAATGAATATGGTTATATGCAGTTATTTTGTAGTTTATTTTTATTAAATTAAGTATAATTAGAAACTTTTGACGTAAAAGAAGACCACCCCACAACATGATGAGGATATCCAAAAAGTCTGAAGTCAATGATAAGTGTTAAATAATATTCAATTGTTAAGTAAAATCATTTTGCATGTTGCCTGTGTTTAAATTGTTAAAATTAATATTTTAACAGTTTATAATTAATGATACTTGTTATTATTCATTAGAGGACTGTTATTCAATTACGTTTTTCATGACATAACTGAAATGACAGTTGTTTTAATGAAAAATAAAAAGTATCATGGGTTTATGCCAATTATTCAATTAAAATCTATTTTAAATATTTTTAGTTGAATAATTAGGCAGCAATTAATTATTAATAACTATGCCTATGGGATTGCTAGAATTATTTAGTATTTATTGAGTGTTTGCCTGCCTCGGAACGACACAGCATATTTTCTGCTGGCTACGGTGCTGTATCGCTTACGTCAGCATGCACGACCGCGGCGGCTGACACTAGCCCTCAATCACGGTTAATTACATTGCGCACAGGAAAACATTAATATTTTAAAATTGAGTCTCTAAATTAAAAAATTCCAAGGGGTGAAAAGCTCTTAGAATTGAGCAAGGAATTACCCCTCCAAAAAGTGTGTACCATTTTATGGTCACTCTGTATTGAAATTCTTATATGAAACTAATCCTGGTATGTGCTACACACATGTACTCACATATTCTAATGTGAAACAAACATGATATGATGTACTATTACTCGGTAAATTGAAAAAGGAGAAAATCATTCTATTTATTTTTTAATTTTTGTTATACGTTTCCTTATTTCGATATAAATTCAATCTGTCTATATTGTCTACCTTCTTAAATTTTTAGAAATACATAAATCTTATTCACGTGAAAGTTGTATGATACTAAAGGGGCTGTGATACACTACCCCCTAATATTTATTTTTTATATTTGTTTTTTTTAATTTTGAACGATTTTATATTATAGGTCGTAGAATTCGTCTAATTACCCGCTATTATAATTAGAATAACAAAATATAGCATACCATTTAAAAAAAATAAGAATGACCTCATAATCTCTGATGCATCTTCATCTAAAAAAAAATTATAGGCATCATATCTCGGCCCTTTTGGTGCCGTACCACTTTCATGTAAACAAAATTTGTATATCTTCAAAAATAATGAGGATATTCCAGATGGACAAAGTTATTGGTTTACTCTATATACAATCTTGAGGTATACTATATATTAAATTATTATAATATTCTTTATTATCTAAAATTTTACTAAATTTAGATGATAGGAAAAATAAAAAATTTTCAGTATCGATAATTAATTTTTTAAAAGCAAAGTTTACATCGATTTTCCTTAATTTTTTAAGTGGCAAAAATTCATTTATTTTACCATATTTATTGATGAATAAGAGATCCATCTTAAATAATAAAATTCTGTTACTAAAAAAATTATTACTGATAAATATACAGGGTGTTACAAAATGATTGCATTTTCTTAAAAAGGATGATTCTTGATGCAATTCTAAGAACTTTTTTCTATTTGTATTTTTTGATTTGAAGCTTTATTTTCAAGATATTCAATGGTAATGATAGCCATTAAGGAAGTGCGATCGTTTTGTAATACCCTATATAATTTATCTCTCTTATATTATTATACTCTTTATAGTTCACGTGTATATCAAATGGTATCAAAATAATAAAATGAAATCTTTTAGGAAATTAAATTGCAAACAATTTTCCAAAAAAAGCATAAAATTATGTTACTAATTTTATTAATATATACTAATACATATAATTTACTAATATAAAATATAAAATACAATTTATATCTCTCTTTTACCTTAGAATACACTTTATTTTTTAAATAATTTCACTAATTTATCATGTACTTTTATGAAATGTGAGGTGCAAATGACGTTGGTCGACTATCTTTTCAGCAGGCCATTAATTTGTCATCTTGATATCTGATATCCTAAGAAATTTGCTGAATTTGTAAAATTATTCGGTGAATTAAACCCCCCGCATATTTGCACCTTATCCCTTGCTCCCATGTATAATTGTGTAGTATACCCATGTATGAAGGTGTTCATTAACATGTGTGTGTTTAGAAACGGCATAGCTATATTACCAGCAACAATAATTATAAAATTTGAGTAACAATCCTTAAAGAAAGATTTGATTTTGAAAACTGCTTTCAAGTTTTTCTTATGGTAATTTAAAAAAAAATTATAATAGTATAAAGATAATAATATTTGACCATAAGAAAATATTACAATTATAGTTTCTAACAGTTTATTTTTTTCACAAAGCGCAAATAATTTATTTATAAATTAATCTATAACAACAAAAAAAGTAATACTTGTTTAAGTTTCAAATTTAAATGAAATACGTAAGCGTAAAAATGTTATATTCTTATGAAGACATTTTCCTAGAAGGAATATAGAATTATTAATGTTTAATTTTTTATTCAACATCAGCAATAAAGGAAACATTATGGATACTTTATAAAAAGTTAGATATTATAACATCTGTGTATTTCGGAATTAATATTTTATTACACGTACTTGAGTATTATGAAGTATATGATAATAAAACTTAAGCTATTTAAAAATTAAAGAGGTTGCAAAAGAAACTGTAGAAGGGTGAACAGTCTGTAGATATATGGAGATAGTTGTGTTGAAGCATTGATCATGGCAGATAATATTCCGCAATTTTCATACTACAAATTAAATTATTTTCTTCTTTCATTAGTTGGACAAAATCCTTGTGATCATGGAAAATTAAAATACGTATGCCGAGTATTTATATTTTCAACAAATTTCCTTTATTCTTATCTAATGGTAATATAATACATGTTAAATATTTAATAATATAAGATATTTCAAAAAATTTGAATATTCCTATAAAATTTTTGAGACTAAATCAAGTAGAATATCTCTATACTATATTTTTTTCTCTAGAGTAACACATTCAAGGAAGAGGCAACATGTACACCGACTATTTTCGTAGGGAGGGACCCGTTTCGACACAGACCACTTCGACACGCGTATTTTCTCCGCGTTCAATTTCGACGTAATATTATTTCGAAGCGACATCTTTCAACACTGAAACTTTTAACGTATTTAATGGTGTTTGTTTCATTCCTTTCGATTTAACATATTAGTGATAGAATAATTTTAGACATAAAAACTGATAAGTGACTGATTTTGCTTGGAATATATAAATTCATAATAAGTATGTTTTGCATATTTTAACTTTCTAATGAAAGTAAATTTAAAAAAATTTGTTAATGCTTTGTTAAAGAATAATATTTATGTAAATTTTGTGGTATAAATATGATATTAATTAGTAAGTTATATAATATATAACCTATATTCATACAGGGTGTCCGAAAAATGGGAGACATTTTTTGAGGGGTGGTTCCTTAAACGATGGTACCAATCTGTCTCGCTTCAACCATCGGAGTGTCTCTGTCTAACCAGTGGTATCTTTATCGTCGAATATCTCAAAAATGAAGCTTCGAATGGAAAAATGCCAAGAGAAAAAAGTTCTTAGAATAGCCTCAGGAACCACCCCCCAAAAATTGTCTCCCGTTTTTACGGACACCCTGTATGAATATAACCTATTAATTTGTTGTTACTGCATGGCTAAAGAAAGACTAAAGTAAATAAATATGTATGCCATATGTCCACGGATCTATTGTAGACGGACTGTTTACCCACGGACCGTTTGTGCACAAGCATTTTTTTTTATAAACTTTACCCACCAATAAATTTTATATTTTAAATTAATTTACCGCCAAGTTAAAATGTGTACAATTTTCAATGTAGACGAGTCGACAATACACACCACCAGGTTCTAACTGCTTAGAACCTAATTTTCTCATTTTAATGTCAATATGAAATGTTGGAAGATGTCGTGTCGAAAAACCCGCGTCGAAAACACGCGTGTCGAAGTGGTTCATGTTGAAATGGACTCCATTCTTTGCGTACGGCCGAATTGAATTTTCTTGTTTTTATTGTATCATACATTTATTCATTTGTTTAAAAAGTTTATATATTTCCATATTTCAATCGTGAATTATTTATTTATACATTATGGGGTTGAAACAAACCACCAGGTGATAGCTACTTAAAACCTGATTTTCATGTTATAATTTTAATTCGAATTATATAGTCTATCATAAGAAAAAAATCAATAATCCCAGAAAATTAACTGTGTACTATTCTGTCGTGTATAATAAATTTTGTGTTCAATTCCGATGTGTATAGGTCGTGCATCATCTGGCCGTGTGAAATAAATCTGTGTTCAACTCAGTACCACCTCTAAATTCTATCTTCCTTTTCTCAGATTGTATATGTACAGGACATCTGAAAACTATCGCATTTGCTTTGAAGAATAACTTATCAAGAGTAAACGAAAACGACAAATCCGTTACCATTTTTCAATCAAGAACTTAATTTTTGAATTACAAAGATTTTCTGTGCGTAATTTTATTGGCTGTTAATAGCAAGGTGTTGATAGCGCAAAACTACACACCGAAGGACTTTTAAAATTTTCTTAATAATTCCCTACTAAAAATTTACATATACTTTAAACTGTATTTTTGAATAATATATTATCTATAAAAAAAATATATATATATATATATATAATATATATAATTTTGCACCTTTACTAAACATTAATGTGCACATTAAACTTTCATCATTAATAAAATCATTAATTATACGCAATATTAACATTAAAATCCATAGCAGATACTCCTCATACCTGTAATTATATAGAATGCACTTCTTCTTTTAAAATATTAAATATCAGGAGAGATCCATTCCGACACGAATATTTTCGAAGCATTAAAGATGACGCAGCTTTTTTGACGTAGCGTTGGATGCAACATCTTCCGACGTCTCAGATACTTGATTTGCATTTTTTATTTCATATATATCAACTTTCAATCTTCAATCATATATCAATCTTTATATCATAAAATTTATCTTATTATACAGGGTGTCAAGAAATAAAGCAGACATTTTTTGAGGGCTGGTTCCTGACACTATTCTAACATCTTTTTCCTCTTGGTATTTTTTGATTTGAAGCTTCATTTTGAGATATTCAACTATAAAGATACCACTAGTTAGACAGAGATAATCCAATAGTTGAACTGAGATGGCGCCACTCTATCTCGCTTTAACCATTAGAGAGTCTCTGTCTAACTAATAGCATCTTTATTGTTGAATATCTTAACACTAGATTTACCAGCTTTTTATACAGGGAGTAACATTGATGTTAGGAGAAATTTTAAGGGGTTGTAGAGGGGTTGATTTTAAGACATATTTTCCTTAGCCATTTTTTAATTTAGGGCTTAAATTTTGAATTATTAAGGTTTTTCTGTACATTATATGATTGGCTGACGCGAGCGCGCTGTGACGTCAGTCAGCTGTAGCACCGCCGGCGCAACACCGTAGCTAGCGGGGAAAAATATCGTGTCGCCCCAAGAAACAAAAATCCATTAAATTTTATGAGAATGTACAAATAACCATTAATAATTCAATTTTTTCTAAATATTCAATTAATACCTACCACAAATAGGAATTAATTGAATATTTATAATAAGCCCATGAAACTTTTTATTTTTTACTGTAAGCAATAGCTATTAAAGTTATTTTAAGAAAAAATCCTAACTTAAATAACAATTACTTAATAAATAATAAAAAGTTTCTTCAATTACACGCGCGAACCTATTAATTTATCACTAATTTTTAAGTAAATAGCATGCAAATTAGAATTAAAGTAAATAAAATATTTATTCGACTCACTAATTATTGAAGATTATCCAGACATCCTTCACGTAGTTTAGAATCTTCATTAATTTATAAAAGTTCACCTAATTTATTATTTTCACAAAAATAACAACACATAACCACACTTACTTCCACACACAATTTCCAGGTACTTTACTTAATTTCACTGTTCACAAGAATCACCTCACATGTCTTACCGTGTCCGTAATTAAATTGATATTTTTAAAGCTATACGCGAAAATAATTATTAATTTAATAATAAAAATTAAGGCACTATTATCCCTACACCGGCATCGTTCGCGCACTAACACTCACACTGTGAAGTTGCACACTGTCCACCTGCTGGGCCTTATTCTAATTATAGGCCACTGACCTACTTTCCTACTGGATCAGCTGATCAACTGAAGTCCTGAGAAAAAGGAAGAAGCCGAGGCTTCCTTGATTAGACTAAGTATAACATAGTAAATAATTATTGAAGTGACTACTTTTCTTACCTTGAAACTTTTTTTATTTTTTTTTTTTTTTTAGTAAGAGGAAAACCCTCATGGGCACCTAGTCACCCACGCATTGAACAATGGGGACTAGGTAGTGTGAGACTCTTACTCACTAAAAACCTCTCTAGAAGATGCACTTTCTTCCCGTCCTTCCTTCCCGTCCTTCCTTCCCGTCCTTCCTTCCTGTCCTTCCTTCCTGTCAAAAGAATTGATGGAAGCATCTTCTTGATCCTATTGCACTTCACAACACTTCACAACACTTCACAAGTTTATGCACCACATTTGTCAGTTTTTAATACGCGCGTACTTGACTGTTTATAATAAATGTTCGAATTGTCTTCCGCGAACAGTCAAGCACGTTTCTGCTCTTCGCAGAATAGAGTTCCGAACTCTATCGAATATCGCGTCATTGTCTTGGATCTCATTGCACGCGGCGAGTATTCTTGCAATGAGATCTTCTTCACTGTCGACTGGTGTCTCGTACACCAGTGACCTTACATGCCCCCATAAATAAAAATCCAGAGGTGTAAGGTCGGGCGAACGCGGAGGCCAAGGTGTAGCACTGCCTCTTCCAGAAAAAAATTAAAACTCAGCGGAGTCAATAGTCCGAGTTATTTATGAGTTTTTTTATAAATTCAACGGTTACTGCAATACTTTTTCTGGAAGAGATCAAATAACAAAACACTGACAATAGGGAAATAATCGTTATAACAAAACAAAATCCTTCAGTCCTCTTCTATCATCGGTGAGGACTTGGCGTTAAGTGACTTGGTGAACAAATTATTTAAAAGCCTTAAAACGAATCGCCGAGATCTATACACGAACGCCGAAAAAACAGATATGCTCTTAGCATATGGTGCCGCGAACGGTAATCGAGAAGAAGCCCGAAGACTTTACCGCGAACGATTTCCGGATAGAAGACTTCCCGGTCGCGGATATTTTGTTGCACTCGCGCAAAGACTTCGAGATACGGGTTCGTTAAACCCCGGAGTGGCTCCTGGTGCGGACAGGACAACGCGAACTATTAATTTCGAAGAAGAAGTGATAGAACGTTTCCGCGAAAATCCGTCCACCAGTGCGAGAGCTGTCGCGCGCGAGCTCCGTACTGACCATATGAGTGTGTGGAGAACTTTACACGAGGACGGCTTGCATCCTTTTCACTTGCAAAAGGTGCAAGGATTAAAGCCGCAGGATTTTGAGCCGCGAGTGCAATATTGCGAGTGGATTGTAGACAAGTGCCGCGAAAATAATAACTTTCTCCGTCGCGTTCTTTTTACGGACGAAGCGTGTTTTACGCGTAACGGCTTCTTTAATAGTCGCAACAGCCATGTGTGGGACGTCGAAAATCCCCATGCAATGGTTGTTGCATCAAACCAAAATCGGTTTTCGGTAAATATCTGGGCCGGGATCGTCGACAACCAGATAGTCGGGCCATATCTCCTGCCGCCGCGTTTAAATGGGCAAGTGTACGCGAACTTTTTAAGACACACTTTGCCCATTTTACTGGAGAATGTGCCACTGGCGATTCGGGAAGAAATGTGGCTGCAAAGCGACGGCGCACCAGCCCATTTCACGCGTGAATCCAACGAGTATTTAATTCGCAAATTTAATAATCGTTGGATCGGAAGAGACAGTGCTACACCTTGGCCTCCGCGTTCGCCCGACCTTACACCTCTGGATTTTTATTTATGGGGGCATGTAAGGTCACTGGTGTACGAGACACCAGTCGACAGTGAAGAAGATCTCATTGCAAGAATACTCGCCGCGTGCAATGAGATCCAAGACAATGACGCGATATTCGATAGAGTTCGGAACTCTATTCTGCGAAGAGCAGAAACGTGCTTGACTGTTCGCGGAAGACAATTCGAACATTTATTATAAACAGTCAAGTACGCGCGTATTAAAAACTGACAAATGTGGTGCATAAACTTGTGAAGTGTTGTGAAGTGTTGTGAAGTGCAATAGGATCAAGAAGATGCTTCCATCAATTCTTTTGACAGGAAGGAAGGACAGGAAGGAAGGACGGGAAGGAAGGACGGGAAGAAAGTGCATCTTCTAGAGAGGTTTTTAGTGAGTAAGAGTCTCACACTACCTAGTCCCCATTGTTCAATGCGTGGGTGACTAGGTGCCCATGAGGGTTTTCCTCTTACTAAAAAAAAAAAAAAAATAAAAAAAGTTTCAAGGTAAGAAAAGTAGTCACTTCAATAATTATTTACTATGTTATACTTAGTCTAATCAAGGAAGCCTCGGCTTCTTCCTTTTTCTCAGGACTTCAGTTGATCAGCTGATCCAGTAGGAAAGTAGGTCAGTGGCCTATAATTAGAATAAGGCCCAGCAGGTGGACAGTGTGCAACTTCACAGTGTGAGTGTTAGTGCGCGAACGATGCCGGTGTAGGGATAATAGTGCCTTAATTTTTATTATTAAATTAATAATTATTTTCGCGTATAGCTTTAAAAATATCAATTTAATTACGGACACGGTAAGACATGTGAGGTGATTCTTGTGAACAGTGAAATTAAGTAAAGTACCTGGAAATTGTGTGTGGAAGTAAGTGTGGTTATGTGTTGTTATTTTTGTGAAAATAATAAATTAGGTGAACTTTTATAAATTAATGAAGATTCTAAACTACGTGAAGGATGTCTGGATAATCTTCAATAATTAGTGAGTCGAATAAATATTTTATTTACTTTAATTCTAATTTGCATGCTATTTACTTAAAAATTAGTGATAAATTAATAGGTTCGCGCGTGTAATTGAAGAAACTTTTTATTATTTATTAAGTAATTGTTATTTAAGTTAGGATTTTTTCTTAAAATAACTTTAATAGCTATTGCTTACAGTAAAAAATAAAAAGTTTCATGGGCTTATTATAAATATTCAATTAATTCCTATTTGTGGTAGGTATTAATTGAATATTTAGAAAAAATTGAATTATTAATGGTTATTTGTACATTCTCATAAAATTTAATGGATTTTTGTTTCTTGGGGCGACACGATATTTTTCCCCGCTAGCTACGGTGTTGCGCCGGCGGTGCTACAGCTGACTGACGTCACAGCGCGCTCGCGTCAGCCAATCATATAATGTACAGAAAAACCTTAATAATTCAAAATTTAAGCCCTAAATTAAAAAATGGCTAAGGAAAATATGTCTTAGAATCAACCCCTCTACAACCCCTTAAAATTTCTCCTAACATCAATGTTACACCCTGCATAAACCTATTTCAAAATGACTGGTATATAAGAATAATTGCTCATTGTGGTTTTTAGTCTTTATTCACTCTTAAAAAATGACATAAAAGTCGAACAAGATTAATTATGATAAATAAATGGATTTATAGACATTGTCAAATGATTAAACACTTAATTGTTTGAAGTTTCTCGGTCACAATTTCTACATATGCAAATTTTGCTGCGTGTACACTTTCCGCATACACTTTTTTTGCATGTATTGCAAATATTTGTAGTCTTATTGTTATTGCAATATCCTATTTGACACCATTTGCGTACAGAAACCGTGCCACTTGTAGTTGGTATATCAGCTTCGAGTGGTTTTTGCTTCGAAGTCTGATATTCTGAAGCAAGTTCTTCTGCTAATTGAAACAGATAGTCTTTCCATCAGATATTTTCTCCTGTTGTTTTTTTTGTACAATATCCAGCTATTTAATTCCGGCTAAATCTAAAATATTAAAAAACACTTGAAGTGGCCACCTTCTGGATCCTGATTTCACGGTATATTTTCGTGCCATTTGATCAGTGACATCGACGCCAAATTTAGTTTTATTATAAAACTCTACAGTTTCAGGTAATTTCTTGGCAGCGTTATCAATTTTGATGTGTTTATGTCTTGTACTTAGTATAAGTACCCTTTTATTCGGTTTGCTCTTATAAACAGTAAGTGTGCATCTATTGGACTTGTACAGCAACGTTGAAAAACGTTCCATGCCGTCTTTTTTGAGTTTTAAAGTTTTCGACAGGTCCCTCTTGTTTGCGCGTGTTGTTTCAAGCAATGAAGTATTTTTAGATTTTAATTTTAACGCCAAAGGAATACTTGTAAAAAAAATGATCGGTTGTTACAGTTCTACCCTTCATGGTATACGGCTCAACCAGTTTCATTACTACAAATTCGCTTAGGGGGGTTGATTCATTTCGATCCTCGTCCTTTCCTAAATACGGAAAGCCATTTACCACATATTTCGTCCCTACATCAGACGCCAGCCAAAATTTTATGCCTAATTTTTGGGGTTTGTTTGGCATATACTGGGTAAATCTGCATCTGGCCTTCGTTGGAAAAAGTTGCTCATCAACGGTAATATAAGCTCCCGGTTTGAAACAATTTTGGCTGTTTTCAATAAATTTATCCCAACCTGCAGAGACTAAAGCGAATTTGTCTTCTTGTAAACGTTGACTTCTCTGATTTCTTTTTGTCGAAGCGAATGTATCGCAGAATTTCAGTAAAATCACCTCTACTCATAATGCTGGAGAAAAATGATAGTCCCCACTTGTTGTTCCACAAATATTGAAGCCTCAAAGTATTTTCTTCATAGATCCCACGTGCGTACAATACTGCAAGAAATGCCTTCAATTTTACTTGCGTAATTTCCCAGTTTTTCCCCAAAACACGAGAGGCTTCTAACTCTGTGCAAATTCGTATATGTTCCAAAATATGGTTGTCAATCAGTAATAGGAACGCACTACTTAGATTCCCGTTCATAATGTTTCTTTTAGCATGCGCTGTTGGCCCATGTACATCTTTGAAAGCACTATGAACTGATAATCTACCAGCAGCACCTCCTTCTTCAATTTTTGTCCAAATAGTTCCGTCTGAAGCACTTTCAGTTTGCTGATCTGGTACGTTAATTCCACCTTCGTCTTCAGAACTGGAAGTGAATCTCATGCATCGTCTCGTACGTTTGTTTGGGATATTTTCACAATCACTGTCACTTGACGGATTTACAATATTGTCTTCATCAGGAATTTCCTCATCACTACTCTCGATAATACCACTGTTGTCATCACTGTCTTATGGATCAATTTGTATATCTAAAAATTCACCGTCGCTATCATATAATTCAATTTCTACATCTGAACATTCCAGAGGTATGTTGATTGCATTTTCTAAATACAGTAGACCCCGCTTAACGCGTAGGATACGTTCCATCAAAGTAGAGCGTAACGCGAAACAGCGCTAAACGAGGCTATCTTAACATGTAAATAATGGGGTTAGGGGAAGATGGATAGAAAATTGGTTAGGTATTAAATTTAATAATTATGTTTTTTTTAATAAAAATAAAACCAAACATTTATTTCTTACAAAAATAAAAACAATATAAACGAATATACTTATAAAAACAAATAAAATTCTAAGTCAGTCAGATCATTCAGTCTATTCTGTGTTTCCAATTTTTTGCCATTTTGTCAAGAAGGCATCTAATGTAGTTTGCGTTTTCCTTTTGCGTTCTGTTAGAAGTTATTGATAAATGGATAAAGCATCTATAACACCCCGTCTTGCTTTTGAACTCCTGTCAAAATTTGGATCATTTTCAATAAGTTGGTCCATAATTTCAGTTATAGTGGTCAAACTCCTTTTTATAAACGCCATCGAAAGTTCTTTTTGCTCTTCTTCGAAATCACTACTATCAATATTTTTGCTTTCTTCTTGCTCAGTTAATTCCTTGAGCTCATCATTAGAAAGACTAGTTGCTGTTTCTTGAACTATTTCTTCGACGTCTTCCACATTTACTAATTCTTCACTATTTCTTCAATTATTTCATCCATATTAACAGAGTGTCCAATGTCTTCGCTCTTACTTAAATCTGGCCAAATGTTCTTCCATACTCCTTTCAAAGATCTTTCTGTTATCTCATTCTAAGAAAGGTTTATGTTTTCTACAGCATTCATGATATTGTAGTTTTTCCAAAATTCTCATATTGATTGCTTCTCTTCTCCGTCTGTTTTTTCAAACATCTGCTTAAATGTTCGCCGCAAGTAATAAGCCTTAAAATTGGATATAACGCCTTGGTCCATTGGTTGGATTAAGGCAGTTGTGTTAGGCGGCAAAAAAAACACTTCGACTGGAATGCATGTTGTTAAGTCTGATAAATTTGTTGGGTGGCTTGGAGCATTATCAATTAATAGTAGTGCTCTTTGTTCAAGTTTTTTAATTTCGCAATAACTTTTAACAGACGGGCAGAAATGTTCAGTGAACCAATCCTGGAAAATTTTCATAGTTATCCATGATTTTTTATTAGACTCCCAAATTACAGGTAAAGTTGATTTAGATATGCCTTTCATCGCTCTTGGGTTTTTGGAGTGGTAAACTAGTAGTGGTTTTAATTTGAAATCTCCGCTTGCGTTACCACCCAGTAGAAGTGTTAAGCGATCTTTTGCGGCTTTAAATCCTGGTGCTCGTTTCTCTTCACGGGATAGAAATGTTCGTTTTGGCATTCTTTTCCAAAACAGGCCTGTTTTGATCAACATTAAAAACCAATTCTGGAGGATAGTTTCCTTGTTCAATTATTGTTTTTAATGTCGCTGGGAATTCAGCTGCCGCTTTCGTATCACCACTTGCTGCTTCTCCTGTAATATTTATGTTGTGAAGATTATTTCGATGTTTAAATTTATTAAACCATTCCTCGACTAGCAACAAAAGTTTCACTTATGTCACTTGGCTCAACCTGAATGTAATTAAAAATTCTTCTAGCTTTTTCCATTATGATAGATTGGCTTAATGGCATATTGCGTTCAATTTCGTCGTCAATCCATATAGACAGTCGTTTTTCCATTTCCTCTATAATGTTATTTCTAGAATGGGTAATTCTAGTTGCAGAGCTTGACGTAGTTGCAGTTGCCGATGAAAGTAATTTTTCTTTATTCTTAAGAATTGTCCTTATTGTTGAAGTTGCCAAATTCAATGCAGCATTAATTTGAGATTGACGTTCACCAGAATCTAATCTTCTAATCACTTGCATTTTAGTTTCCAGTGAAATGCTTTTTCTGGTTGCTTTCTTTTCTTGTTTTTCATTATCACCCATGATAAAAACTAAAGATCATAATATTTGTCACTGTATTAATCGTTATAGTATTATATAAATTTATACTTACAATAATGTCAACAAATGTTTCAAATGATAAAAATGCGTCCGTACAGCACTGCATCAAACAAGAAACACAACTACACTGTTTCGGATATGTTATGTACATATATTTGGAAACCTAGCGCTGCGCACAATTTCGGGGAATCCCCGGATTGAAATAAAAGAGCGCTAAACCGAAACAGCGTTAAGCGGGGTCTTACTGTATGTAGAAACTTTTGTTCGTTTTAACATTTTTGGGGGCTGACGATCGCTATAAAAATAAGTTGAAATTAAGATATTTTCTTCATATTTGACTTCATACTGAAGAATATATTTTTGAATATTTCCATATCTATATAAATGTTTCTTACCTGTGTTACTGCGGGATAAAGATGAATGATTACGCTTGGAGATTATTTGGACTAAGATTTTATGGCGTGTTTTGAACGAATCTCGAAACAAGACTGCAACTGTGCATGTATTTACGAAATAAGTGCTCATAGAAATCTCGTAACAATGACCTAATCACCGTTATCGCTTCAATGCGGATAACGGAATAACTGAAAGACGCATGGGCGCTATATAGGGTGTCCGGGAAAAAAGAAGACATTTTTTGAGGGGTGGTTCCTGAGGCTATTCTAAGAACTTTTTTCTCTTGGTATTTTTTGATTTAAAGCTTTATTTTTGAGATATTCAACGATAAAGATGCCATTAGTTAGACAGAGACACTTGTAATACACGAACTAGCTTTTCTCTGCGGCTGGGTGAAACCCCAGAGAATGTCGCGATACAAATAATAATTTCCCGACCGACTCGAAAAGGTGTAAGACCGAAGGGTGAAGTCCTTGGGAGATGCGGATGACCTTGGGAAAATTACGCAGGAAATTTCCGAATGAATAACTACCAGGTTGAATTTAACAAGAGGATTTATTTGGCGACGCGACCGATTTCGCTCGCACTGAAAATAAATACATACAAAAGAAATCACAATCAACAATATACAATTACAGCCCTAACTATAGAATCGGGAGCGTCCGCACGCTCTTCGCACGCGCTATCTCTAATCTCCGGTGCACTCGCGAAACGCGAGAGATCGGAAACTCTCTGCTGCCAGCAGAGATCACCCGATCCTACGAGAGGAGACTATCCAACCCGAGGATGGATGTTTCGATTACTACACCGGTGCGTCCTGGATGAGTCCCGCTTGACTCTCCGGCGCTATGAGGTGGCTAGCCTCCGCGGGTACTAATACGCGGATCTTTTACAAATAAAAAGGGCTCTCGTCACGTGAAGTGGCGCTCCACTTACAGTAGCCGAAGCGTCCGCTAAAAAGGAAGTCGCTGTTCCTCCTCCTGGATTACTCGTCCTCTGCAGGATCCCTCTGTGCCTTGAATCGTCCTTCGCTCTCTTGGTCCTGATCCTCGGCAGCCGTTCTATCTACACGTGCACTCCGCAATATAGATCACTCACTGCACGTACGATTCACCCACGCAAATAATGTAATCGCTAATTGTAACTCGCAGTAAGATCCGGTACTTGGCCGTGAAGTTGACTATTCGCAGTCTAACTTTGAAGTGAGGGAAATTCGTTGAACTGTCAGTTTGACAGTTCAATTCTCCCTCACCAGTCAAAACATCGCTTTTTAAATCTGTTGTGGCTGAGGAAATTGGTTCAGCCATGTATTGGCGACGCGTTAGTGAGCAAGACAAGGATAGCCTCTGCTACACTCAGCCATCGGATAGCGCACAGTTCGGCCTATTCCTATCTCACTCCGACTTACCGATGTCGCCAGCTGATCCAGACACTCAGCGTAAGCGTCTCGGTGCCGAGTGTGTTCAACCTATTCTCGGTCCTCCGATTAGAACCAAGAATCGGTCGGGAATGATGTAACGATTTTTACATCGTTACACACTCCAGTAGCTGAAGCGAGACAGAGTGGCGCCATCTCACTTTAACTATCGAAGCGTCTCTGTCTAACTAATGGCAAATTTATTGTTGAATATCTCAGAAATAAAGCTTTAAATCAAAAAATACCAAGAGAAAAAGTTCTTAGAATAGCCTCAGGAACCACCCCTTAAAAAATGTCTCCTTTTTTTCCGGACACCCTGTATACAGGATGTCCCGAAATAAACGCACTTCTTGTTAAGGTGATTTCTGACACTAAACTAAGACAAATAGTTCTTAGCTACTTTCAACCCGGAGCTTGGTTTATAAAGAAATTATTAGTAAGACAGATACAAATTTTATTATTAAATATCTTGAAAATCAAGCTCTGGATTGAAAAGTGGCTAAGGACTTTTCGACTTAGTTTAATATCAGAAATCACCTCTTAACAGGAAGTGCGTTTATTTCGGGACACACTGTCTAATGAAAAGAGAATAATATTTTAATTTTAATTTAATATTACACAATGCACAATATACACCAGTTGAAACATACAGCACTAGGTATTAACTACTTATGGCCTGATTCTTTTTCTATTATTTTTCTATACGTGTGACTAATATAAAGTTAATCACAGAATTATTGGGACACTACACACCTATTGATTTTTTTGTTTTAAATTTTATGTAAATATGAAAATTATTTAATAAATTTTTAATAACGACTTAGATTGTTATTTACAATTGATGTTAATGTATTTTTTTTCTCGCATAATTATTTAAATAATATATGATGAACGCAGCAATGTCTATTTTTAATGTAACAAAATTATCGGGACACTTGAGCTTTTCTATTGGATCTCGTTTCTAATAACTCTTAATTAAAAATACATGTTTCTAATATAGCAAATAAAAACAATTGCATAAATTCAGCTCACTTTAATTTGTTTTGATAAAGACTAATCGTTAGTATCATTAAATAAAGTTACAATAAAATGGCATGTAAAAGTAAAAATACGTCTTTTGATATGAGACAATTAGTTATTTAGAGATAGGAAAGTTACTAAATTTAACCACTTGCGCTATAAAAACGTGCCACGCACGTCGAGATACTTTTGTTACAAAACTGCCAGTGACGTGCATACCACATCGATAGACATTTGTCGCATGTTATATTGTAGAGCGCGGCACGGCTACCGAAAGTTAAATCGTAGCGCAAGTGGTTATATAAAATTACAGTATGGAATATAATTCGAAGGTACAGAGATGAAGACTGCACTGAATCTTTACCAAATTCTGGTCGTTCGAAGATTATTAATTCTAGAAATGAAAGTAATATTATGCGAAAAATTAAGAAAAATCTTCAAATGAGTGCACCGAAATGAAACGAAACTGGCATTAATGCATATCCGCAAACTATCTGAAGAATATTAAAAAGGTATGGGTACAATGGGCGAATTGGTAGAATAAAAAAGAAAAGATTAGAATTTGTAAAAGAGTATATGTTTAAGAAACAAGAATGATGGGAAGATATGATATTTGCTGACGAAAGTAAATATAATATTCACGAAAGTGATAGAAAACTTAGAGTATTGAGAAAGCTGAATACACTCAATTAGAATTAAAAAATTTAATACCAATTGTAAAACACGGCAGAGGAAGTGTCTTAGTTTGGGGTGGTATTTCAACACACGGTATAGGACAATTAATATTTATATATAGATGATATTATAGATAAAACTAAATATTTAAATATTTTAAAGAACAATTTATTAAATAGTGCGTTGAGTATGGAGATTCGTGAAACATTTAAATTTTATTAGGACAATGATCCGAAACATAACTCTCGCATTTTTCCACCTCCACCTCCTCAACCACCAGGCCTCAATCCAATAGAAAATTTGTGGGACGAGTTGGACCGGAAAATAAACACTAAACTTATTTATACAAAAAATTTAATTAAAAGTTCGTTTGCAAGAAGAATGGAGTCGCGTTAGTGTTAAATATTTAAATAAAATTATTTTAAACATGCCTAGACGGTTAGAAAATGTAATTAAACAAACAGGAAATCTAATAAAATATTAAATAATTATATTATGTATATTTATTATATAATAAATATTTATTTATTAGTCATTTATGTAAAGTGTCCTAATAATTTTGTTACATTAAAAATAGACATTGCTGCGTTCACCATGTATAATTTAAACTATTATGCGAGAAAAAAAATTAAAAAATACACTAACGTCGATTCTAAATAACAATCTAAGTCATTATTACAAATTTTTAAATTAATTTTCATATTTACATAAAATTTAAAACAAAATCATCAATAGATATGTAGTGTCCCAATAATTTTCTAATTGGCTGTATTGTGCCAAAAAATTCTGAGTTGAATTTCTGAGACGTCAGAAGATGATGCGTCAAACGTAAAATCTAAATTGAGTACATTGAAAATATCCGTGTTGAAACGGACATCATTCTTTCAGTACTACGACAACTGCAATTAGTCTTCATAAAATGTCATATATATACAGGGTCTAACAGAGTCGATAGTAATCCTTTACACCCCTGAAAGATGAGGATGAGTTGAGTCGAAAAGTCACGTGCAACTTTTGCCGAAACTGCATAATTATTGAGTTATTGCAAATTTAATATTAATTTGTATAGACCAATCTCAGAGATTATTTTAGCAGCGATAGCGATTTATTTAAAAATGGGCAGTGAACAGGCTTCCACCTTTTTCTCTCCCACTGATTTGGTCTATTGAAATGCAGTGGTCTTCAACGCTCTTTGACATTTATTTTACAGTAGTAACTTGAGCGTCAATAACTCATTCATAATTTTTAATTTTAATAAATTAATTTTTTTCATGGAATTTTCATAAGAGTATTGCCAGAATATTCCTGACATCTTCCTGATAAAAATTAAATCAAACACGGATCTGTTTGTCAAATCTGTTAATACAAATTAATTATTAAAGTAAGAATCTTATCACACATGTTTCACCAATAATTGTTCTATCATATTAGTGCTTGGACTCATTTTTATCAAGAAGATATCAGAAATTTTCTAATAATATCTTATGACAAGCCGATGAGAAAAAATAATTTATTATAATTAAAAATTATGAGTGAGACATTGGCGCTCAAGTTACTACCGTAAAAAGAATGTCAAAGAGCACCGAAGACCATCGCACTTCAATAGATCAAAACAGTGGGTGAGAAAGAGGTAGAAGTCATGCCTATTCACTATCCATTTTTAACGAAATCGCTATCGCTACTAAAGTAAGCCCTGAAATTAGTCTATACCAATTAATATTAAATTTACAATAACTCAATAATTATGCAATTTCAGCAAAAGTTACACAGGACTTTACGACTCGACTCATCCTGATCTTTCAGAGGTGTAAAGGATTACTACCGACTCTGTTACATGATATTACAATAATATATATCAAGAAAATATACCAAAGCAGTTTTTGAGTTAAGTCTTCTACTTAAGTTTTATCAAAGAAAGATAATTTTTTTCTCCCGATAACAGACACAGTTATAGGTAGATATTCTTCAAATTTGTTTATCTTTATTTAGATCAATTATTTTTTAACAGATATTATCTCATCACTAAAATGATTTTTAATGTAATTTAATATCAGTAAAAGCTCATAATTTTCAGTTTTTTTGTTTTTGACATACGTCAAATGCAAATAAGAAAAATGGTCTAACTAAAAATCATGGATTTCTCCGAGAGAAAGCTATGAAGATAAACAGACAATCAAGGAGATATTTACATGGAGAATCTTTAGTGATAAATGTCTCAAAAATTAATGATGCAATGTTTAGTATTGAACCTCTAATTATACAGGGTGTTTCAGTCAGGTACGGCTAAATTTTAAGAGATTGTACGGGGGGATGATTCCAAGACGATTTTTCATTTACATTTTGATTCGAAGCTTAATTTTTGAGATAATTAATGATAAAGGTACTAGTTAGTGTTTATAGTTTTTATAGTTAGTATTAGTAGTATAATTAGGTAGTTAGTGTAATACGCGAATTGTCGACCTCCCGGAGGTGGGTGAAACCCCGAGAAGATCCGCGTACAAATATATTTTTCCCGACCGGTTCGGGAGAGGAAAGAGAACGTAGGGTGCGATTCGTGTGCATTGCAGATGACTCTGGGAAATTCGGAACGTGTCCAATAATAACGACTCAATTCGAAATCTTATTAATTTATTTAACAAAAACGCACCACTGATATTTTTAACGATCCCGTCGTTACACACGCAAAATTCGTACAAATAAATTACTTAAATATTATACAATCTTCGCAGAATAACCCTACAATATCACGTGATGTCGTGACACGTGACACGTCCCAACCTAGTGCATTCGCGAAACGCGTATAGCTGGAAACTTTTCGTATCCGGACGAAAATCACCCGCTCCTGCGGGAGGAGACTGTCCAACACGAGGAAGGGTGTTCCATTAGTACAACAGCGCGTCCAGGAAAAGTTCTGATGACCTTCCGGCGCGTTGAGTTGACTAGCCTCCGCGGGAACTAATAAAACCAACAAGACTCATAAACTAACAACACATTAAGTGGCGTCCCACTTACTCACACCGCAGTATAACTCCTCCACCACGTCTCCTGCCGACGATTCTTCCTGGTTGATCCTCCAGGCTCCTCCTCCTATAGACGATGTATACATCTCCGTGGACGTGCAGTAGTCTGTCTCCCTCAGTAGTAGAAGTCCTGTAGTCCGCCTCCAACTTTCAGACACAGCAATAATGTTTGCCGCCGCGACGTTTTTACTGCCAACTACTTCGCAAAAATCTTCGTCTGACGAGCTCGATAGTTGACATTGAAGTGAGGGAAAGTCCTTGAACTGTCAGTTTGACATTTCAATTTTTCCTCCTCACACATAAACGCATACAAACCAAAACGTTATTTATTATTATGGTCTAAGGAATCAGTCCAGCCATGTATTAGGCGACGCGTTAGTGAGCGAGACAAGGATAGCCTCTGCTACACCCAGCCGTCGGAAAGAGCACAGCACGGCTTATGTCTATCTCTCTCCGACTCATCGATATCGCCAGCTGATCCAGACAACAGCGTAGGCGCATCGGTGCCGAGTGTGCTCAACCTATTCTTAGTTTTCCAATTAAAACTGAGAATCGGTCAGAAATAATGTAACGATTTTTACATCGTTATATTAGACAGAGAGAGTCAGTTGGTTGAAGTGAGATAGAGCCACTATGTCTCGCTTGAGTGATGCCCATTTCAACACGTTACAATTCACCACGAAACAATTCAACACGTTACTATTCAACACGTTAATATTCAACACGTTACAATTTGACACGATGCAATTCGACACGTTACAATTCGACATGTTAAATTCAACACGTGCAATATGGCCATATTTAGTTGCACTTTTTATAAAAACATGTGTATAAAGGGTGATTCGTTCTAAGTAGTTAACACCTGGGGGTGTGTGTGGTTAACTCGTCTTTATTTGTTAATGTGTTAAATCGAATAACATAACACTTAAAAATTTCGTGTCGAATTGTTACGTGTCAAATTGTAACGTGTCGAATTGTAACGTGTCGAATTCCAACGCGTCGAATTGTTACGTGTCGAATTGTAACGTATCGAATATAAATCTAGTTAAATAAATGTTTAAACAGCCAGTATTGAATAGTTCTGTGTCGAATAATTACGTGTTGAATATAACGTGTCGAATAGTTCTGTGTCGAATAGTAACGTGTTGAATTGTTTCGTGACGAATTGTAACGTGGTGAAACGGGACCACCCCGTCTCGCTTCAACTATCTATCCGTCTCCGTCTAACTACTAGTATCTTTATCATTAAATATCTTGAAAACTAAACTTCAGATCAAAATGTGGTAAACGAAAAATTGTCTTAGAATCACTCCTTCTACAACCCCTTAAATTTTGGCTGTATCTCACTGAAACACCCTGTATATGAATATTGGGCCTATAATAGCCGCATCACGAGGACAAGCCTTGTATGCCGGAGTAACTATACCATTACACCACCGGAATAGAGAACCCCCTAAAAAACACAATTTTTATTATTTTTTAATTTTACCACCCCTTGAAAACGGGCCATTAGTAACGTCAGAGCGTGACGTCATATTGCTATATATCGCGAAATACCGTGTTCCCAACATAAATTGTCGGAAATAATGTGAAAGAAATATTATAAATATTTAACGTTGATGCATTTTTCATTTATTAATTACATCATTAATATTAATAAACAAAACATTGAAAATAATTGATAATTAATAACTTATAATTTTTTTTAAAGAGTCCCACCTTCCGCATATAATTGCATTCCACCTCCCAATTCCCACCTCCAACGTATCCATCTTCCGCGTAACCCTCTTCCACCTTCCGCATAACTGCATTCCATCTCCGGCGTAACTTCATCCCACCTACCATATAAATGCCCTCCACCTCCCATCTCTCATTTCTGTTACTTTACTTTCCTTCTCCGTCATTTATACGCCGCTTCCTTTTACACCACTTCTTTCCAATAATAATTTCTCGCAACCTAGGTCACCTCTCACCTCCATCTTTTACTAATCCTTTATAACTCACCCTCCTCCCAACTTTCGCACTACTATTTCCCATCTCTATATCCAATTTTGTAAATTAACCAGTATTGTTAATTAAGATAAATGAAAAAATCTATATCTTAATTGTCTAAATTTTTAAATTATCTAAACTTACAAAAATACGTGAAATTCCCCCTAAAAAATATTAAGATGCAAAAAAAATTCGCCAAGTAGTTATCCCTCTCTCTCTCTCTTTCCAAAAAACATTTATATAAGAAAACACTCATATTAATTGAATTCTCTTAATAAAAAGTATACCAATAAAACAGAATTATTTATTGCATTTTCTTAAAACAATATATTTATTGAGAAATATTACTTATTGCAAAACCTACTTTACTATTAATTCAATTCCGTTAAAAAGGATTGAAATCAAATGTTAAATAAAGTTAAGTATGCAATTTTTATTCTAAGCACATAGTTTGTGAATAATATGCTTACATTTTTTTGACAATTGAACACTGTATAAAAGAAATTCAACCACATTTATGCAAAATGTTTATTGAAAATTTTAATAAAAGAATGCGTATAATGCCAGCGAAGTCGTGGAGACCATTTGCCCGATATGCTATTCTATATGTAACCCTTTATAAATCAATAAAAAATTTATATTTTTTAATTATAAATCTGTTGTCTATCCAAATTTTTTCTTGCGTGAATTTTGGGACACCCTATACTATTAGATTTTCTTCTTGCTGACATGATAGATATAAGGGTTGTTTAATTTTTTTGAAAAATTATATCTAAAACATTTAACTAAAGATTTAATTAAAATAAGAGATTATCGAGAACAGTTAAACCATTTGTTAAATTCGTGTTGTTTTCGTTTGTTTTACAAATTTTCCACCACGAGTCAGACTCGTGCTTATTGTTTATGGCACAAATTCCCTACTGTGAGTCTCACTCGTGTTTACGGGCCAAAGGGTTAAAGGAGATGATTTCTAACGCTATTCTAAGAACTTTTTCCTCTTGGCATTTTTTGATTTAAAACTTTTTTTTCAAAATATTCATTGATTCTTGAAAAACATCAAGATGCAGTGAGTTTCAAAAGTACTTAGACATTCTTAAAAGTGACATAAGTTTTTAAACAAATGTTAAAATTAATACATATAAAAAGTGATTTTAGATCAGATTATTTACTAGTTGACATGTTTTTGAAATTTGTGAAAAAATGTGACGTTTATAAATTATTAACATTTTAAGAAAGTATGCATTTTTAAACATTTTTTTATATGGATAAATTAAAATATCAACACGAGAGTGCGTACGAACGCTCGAAAATCTTGGTAATCATCAAGGCGAGAGAACATGCGAACACTTGACGCTCTTTGTGAAATAGTGATGAAAAAGCCTGAAAGCTGTGAAAAGCGGTGTTTGTGCGAACGGGTGAGTCAGTATTGGTATGAAGAAATACTTGTTTTTAACTTAACTATTATTCAGAGTGGATTATATTATTGTTGATGGACTTTGGCTAGAGGATTTGGATTATTGGTAATGGATACTAATTAACGGTTGATATTTTCGAAACTACGACAACTTGGTCTACACACAAACTATACTTCTGTTAGATTAATTCCTGACGATCAACTTTTCTGAAACTCACTCCCAACTCACTCACACCAAGCACTCACTTTTCATCTTTGAATTTGAGTGTGAGCTTGCCAGGTATAACGGATTTGACCTCCGGCTTGGTGTCGTAACGAGAAGTGATGTGCTCCTGCAATTGCTGTTACATACAATCGAGTTCGGGAACAGAATCCTAATATCTTCGAGGGTAACGTTCCCGTTCAGATTATAAAAAAAGCTTCTGAATATTTTAATAAGGCCCTTAATTAAGTGGTACCAAGATGCACACAAATTTATTGTACACGGCGTAATTGTACACAGCCATAGTACACAGACTTTATTGTACACGACCGATTAGCACACAGCTCATTTTTTTTGAAAATTGTTAGCTATCTTATACTAGTTTATAACCTAAGTTAAAACTATAAAATGAAAAACACGTTGTAAGTAGTTATCACCTGGTGGTGTGTGTTTTAACACCTATACAGGGTGTAACAAAACAATCGCACTTCCTTAAAGGGGGTAATTCCTGACGCTATTCTAAGAACTTTTTCCTTTTGCCATTTTTTAATCTAAAACTTAGTTTTCCATATATTCAATGGTAAAGATGCCATTAGTTAGACAGACACACTCCGATAGTTGAAGTGAGATAGCATTTCTCTGTCTCGCTTCAACTATCTGTCTGTCTTTTTTTAACTAATAGTACTTATATTATTGAATATCTCGAAAACTAAACTTTAGATTAAAAAATCTCAAGAGAAACAAATTCTTAGAATAGGGTCAAGAATCATCCCCTTTAAGGAAGTTCGGTTGTTTTGTTACACCCTGTATATGAGAATATTTTTAAGATGTAAAATGTATAAATAAATAATTCACCATTGAAATATGGAAATGTATAATTTTTTTAAGAAAATGAAGATATTTATTATAAAGAAATAATAAAAAATAATTGTGTACATTTCGGTCGTGTTTAATTCGGCCATGCGCAATTAGATTGTGTTCACCTTGGATTCTCCTGTCCGGCAGTCTACCGTATCGACAGACTGTCCCGACGCGAGGCACAGGCTTGAGAGTGTACTTACTCTCGGCGGCTCAATAAATATGTGTGTTACATTCTGTTTAGATAATGGCATCTGTATCTTTGAATATCTTGAAAATAAAGCTTCAAATCAAATAATGCTAAAAGTAAAAATTTCTTAGAACATTTGGAGGACTGTTTAGGGATGATTCTTGACTCTAAACTAAATCGAAGAGTCCTTAGCAATTACTCAATTAGGAGCTTCGTTGCCAAGATACTCAATAATTAAAATCTGTCTATCTTCCTAATAATATTTTTATTATTGAATAACTTGAAACGAAATATTTTCAAAAGTGGCTAAGGACTTTTCGACTTATATTCTATTCCTCCTAAGAACGTACTTGTTTCACGCATCTGACTAAACCCTTGGTAACAAGAGACCCTCATTACTCTGTTTTATTGCCCTTTTGCTTCTTTTTCTAACCACATAGTTTCTATTACAATTAAGTACCTCAGCCTATTGTCATGTTTATAACGAATTATACAGGGTGTAACATTGTCATATTCCATAAATTTTCTGGAGTTGTAGAGAGAGTAATTCTAAAACAATTTTCATTTACCACTTTTTGATTTGACAAGGAGAGTACTCCAGCCTGACGCTTGATTGATGAGCTTCCACATGATAGTAGTGTACATTATGCCTTAGCGATGTCCAAAATTGTAGCTTTCAACTCTGCCCCATTTTTGAGAAAATCGCTTTTAAAATTTAGAAGAAACTATTATACTGGTAAATTCAAATCCAAAGCAACAATAATGAATGGTCGAGTGGCTAGTGATTTAGAACCTATCTTATGGTCACACGATCGATTCTTCTTAAAAAAATTTGTTTTTCTTTCTTTTTCAAAGCACTCGATTATCAACATTTCTCTTTAATTACTGACCAATGATATTAATATGGTTTAAATTAACTTAAAATTAAATCAATATTTTTCATAAGAGGATGTAAAAGAATTTACTCTACATTTCTTGTACAATATTTTGGATGAAATACATCATACAAACAAATAAAGCAGAAATATTTTCCGTACCAAGAATATTGGAGGAAAACTAAACTTTTGTTTTCACAGCATTTTTGTTTCTTTAAATCTTCTGGGAATGACACTTGATTGATATTTAAAAAGAATTATTTTTTTGGTGACAGTTTTGAAACATACTTCGTATACCTAAAGAGGCTTATTGTACTCTACTATCGTGTGGAAGCTCATCAAAAAGTCAGGCGTCAGGTTGGGATACTCTCTTTGTGAGGCTTAATTTTCACACACACACACACACAAAAGATATTCAACGATAAAAATACTATTAGTTAGACAGAAACAGTCAATTGGTTGAAGTGAAATAATGCCACTCTGTCTCACTTCAACTATCTATATGTCTTTATCTAACTAATAGTACCTTTATCGTTAAATATCTTGAAAATTGAGCCTCGGGCCAAAAAGTGGTAAATGAAAAATTGTTTTAGAATCACTCTCTCTAAAATTCCTTAAAATTATGGAATATGTCAATGCTACACCCTGTATATGGATTTCACGTCAAACCGGATAGCAATTATGATGAATATTTTTGATTTTATTAAAACTTTGTAGTCGTCTTCTACTGTTCAAAATATGAGATAAGTATTTTTTGTTTTTTAATTTTGAGATCATTTGTCGAAGATACACGCAGTTGAAAATCATGATAAACGGGAAAAATCTCGAATTCATCGTATATTGAAACTGCTGTAACTTAGGATCCCGTTGACGGAAATGAATGAGCAAAAAAGATTCTTAAAGGACTTAAATTACGCTTTAAGATTGTATTTAAAAAATTTTACATATTTAATGCTTATATTGTTTTTAATTTGTTTAAAAAGTTTTTTATTTATTTTCATTATTAATTCACCAACTTATATTCAAAACAAAAATTGTGTTTTATTCTATGTTTCATTCTGAAAGAACCCTCAAAATTAAAAAATGGAGAATACATAGGTACAAAACCAATTGCATAGCATTTTTGGGCTATTTTTGGGTTCTACGAATATGCAAGTCTCGATGTTTTGACTCTTATAGTTTTCGAAAAATTGTGGCGGTGCTAGCTTAAGTTTAGCTAGCATCGCCACAAAATAGAACGGAGTGAGATATCAAACTGAGATAAAAAGCATATTTTTGGGCTATTTTTGGGCTCTTGAACGTCACTGAAAAAACTAAAAAAAAAATCGTCCCCATAATGAAAAAAATAAAAAATAAAAAATTGTGGAATATAAAAAATTATGTAATTAAAAAAAGAATACAACTAGATTTTTTGGCTCTAATAAACATTATGAAAATTTCTTTAAAAAACGCAGTTTTACCTCTTAAAAATGAGTATTTGTAAAAAAGCCAAGAAACCACACTTTCCAGACGGCAAACCGCATCGAGAGTGATATGAATATACTCAAGAAAAGCCTGGCGTTTTTCGGTTCTAAATTAGAAAACAGATTTTTGCATTTATATTTTTTAAGAATATATAATACCACCTCATTGGTCTTGCTTTAAATTTAATGCAGAGGATATTAGTTTTAATATATTTATAAAATAAAAACAATTAACTATTAAAGAAATTGGGGTTATAGGAAGAAAAAGGAATATATATACAAATAAAAATTAAAAATGTAATGTGATATTTGTTATTTATTGTAGAAAAGCCAAATAAGTTATCTTAAAAATAAATGTAGACTATTTTTATATTCCTGCCAGAAGCAGTTCTTTGGCCTCTTCCTTTTCCTCGTCCTCTTCCTCTATACCATCTTCCGCTACTTCATTTTCCTTTTTCTCCTCTTCTTCTGTCTTCTCTTCCCTGCCATTATGTACTTCCTTCCCCTAAAATGCTTTCACCTCCTCTTTCAGGTATTTCGCTGTCATTATTCTGAAATAATAATTAATCGTATAAGTATGATAAGTATATTTAAGCGATAGCTTCTTTCATTTTGGGACATTATTATACATTCTACATTTATTTTATAATGTAATATTAGTAAATATTATGAAATATGTGGAAATATATTCAGTAACATATATACAGGGTTTCCGGAAAAAAGGAGACATTTTTTGAGGTGTGGTTCCTGACGCAATTCTAGAAACATTTTTCCCTTGGAATTTTTTGGTTTAAAACTTTATTTTTAAGATATTTAACGATAAATATGCCACTAGTTAGACAGAGACACTCCAGTAGTTGAAGCAAGATAGAGTGGCGTCACCTTACTCCAACTGTCCTAGTGTCTTTGTTAAACTAGTGGCATCTTTACCATTGAATATCTTGAAAATAAAGCTTTAAATCAAAAAATGCCAAGAGGAAAAAGTTCTTAAAATAGCCTCATGACTACTCCCTTCAAAGAAGTGCGGTTGTTTTGTAACACCCTGTATATGTCATTGACTTAACATTTATCTTTCTAGAAATTTTATGGTTGGAGTAGAATAGTGACTGAAGCTTACTAGTATTATTGCAGTTTAGAGTAATTAAAGTTAAGAAATCCTTTAAAATTTATAAATAAAAGTCAAAATTGAATAATATCAAATAGATTTTTTACTCGATATGGTCTCAGAAATATGCACTTTCAAAGAAATATGATAGTTTTAAACATTCTATTTATATAAAAACACAAACTTATGAAAATACTAATTTTAAAAGTATCATGCACTGAAAGATTATCGAAAATACATAAAAGAAAAATTTATTCAATGCAAGGCTATAACTTAATAAATATAATTAGAAGTATATTTTAAAAAACAATAATAATAAAATAATGGGCATAATATTTTTATTCATTTTAGTTTATTAAAATGGCCAACCTGAATTTTGAGCAAAACATAATTTATGAAGTAATGCCTGTACTTACAGCGACATTGTCATTTGTTTTAATGATGCTCCATTATTGTGTTAATATCGAAAATGTAAGTTTATTGAAAAAATTATCTTATATAATGTTTGGAAATAATCGCTTCCTTAAAAAATTCAGATTTCTAAAGCCAAACTAATACATTTTTAATATTGTTATTATTATTTAAGGCTTTATTTTTAAGATATTCGTATTTATAAAGTGGTTTCTAATCTAAATTTAATTTTTCACGCCTAATTTGGAGTGAAGTTAGTGTTGTCTAGACTGAATTTTTCATTTTTTTATTCTCCTACCTAGAATTCCTGGAGGTAAGTTGTAAGTAAGTAATTCCATGCACTGTTAACTTATAATATTTTGTAACGGGTAAAGTAAATATCACTTCGTGTTTGCCACGGATAACAATCTGAAATTTTAGTTGTTTGTTATTTGTTAGATTGGTTTTAAACTTTACTAAACAATTCGATATTAAAATTTTTCTGTTTTTATCTATAATAATGAAAATTATTATAATAAGATTCATTATTATCACAAAAAACTGCAATGAATAAATCACTTAGTTTGGCGCCGGGAATCATCATTTAAATATGTTGTGTTTATTTTTAGACATTAGTTATAACAGTTATAGCAATACTTTATCATGTTTGCAATGTTTATAATTTCTAGTTAATTAATCATTAAAACTAAAATTTGACTATAGAAAATTTAACTATGGAAATAGAGTAATTTATATTTCTTGTAATAATGTATAAGGTTACTACTTGGCGCGGGACTCTACCGAGTCTCCTGTTGCCTTTAAACGAATTTATTCTATTATTAAAATAATGATGAATTATGTTTCGATGGCATATTTTTTTCTTAAAGTATTGCTTAGAAAGTAAAACAAAATATAGTACAGAAAAAATATATTTTTATTGTTTTAATAAAAAGGTCTAAAAAGAAAATAGTAATTAGAAAAAATACAGTAAATATAGTGGTAAATTCTCATTTTTAAAATTCTAAGATCTTTAATTTTATTGTATATAATTTATGTCAGGCTACCTCTTGACTTTAATATATATTTTCTACTTTATTTAGTAATAAATTTATTATTAATTTACTCGGAAATAATTATGGCAACTATTCTTTATAACTCAATTTAATTAATGATTAATTAATCATCAACAGTTTAATGGTATGGACAATGTTAATTTATTAATCTTCTAAATATTGAATCAGTGAGTCCGGTACCGGAGTCATTTTTAGTAAAAAAAATTTATATTTTCTTAAAAAAAAAATATATATATATATATTTGTTAGCAAAAAGAATTGAAATCATCTAAAAACTAGTAATTTGTATCAAATTTTCAACATTGTTTTTTAGATTATCCAATTCTATAATATACAGGGTGAGGCACCACAAATATGGCCACCTTTTAGAATAACTCCAAAAATATGATAGTAGTAAAAATGTTTTCCAAACGAAAGTTGCATGGGACAATGGGGCTGTTGTTATAAAGTCATATGTATTTTGATGCTAGGTGGAGTCGGTTCAGAGATTTGAAGGTCAACTTTGTTTTTTTAGATAGAATGCTATATTACGATATTCATTTTGTGATAGCGGCTATCGAGACGAATCCAACGATGTGTAACATTAAGGTCTTTGAAGGTCAACGAAGGTCATTTAGGACAAAAAAGGTGAAATAAACTTACATTTACAAAAGTATTTAAAGTGATGACCATTGGCATCAATGCAATGCTGCAATCTGCTTATCAAGCTTTGAGTAGTATTTTTTATTATTTCGGCACTTTTTTTTTTATCGAATCACATACTTTAATAGTTCTCTCTCGCATATCTTCAGGCGTAGTTGGAACTTCTTTATACACATATTTTTTAAGAATCCCCACAAGAAAAAAATCCAAAGGTGTCAAGTCTGGCGAACGAGCTGGCCACGATACAGTTCCTCTGGGTTCAATCCACCGGTTTGGGAATTTTTTTTGCCACTCATTTCTAACCACAAGCGAAAAATGTACCGGACACCCATCGTGCTGATACCACATTCTGTTCCTTGTTTCTAAAGGTATTTCTTCTAATAACGGACCTAATATTTGTTGAAGGAATGCGGTGTACTTCCTACCTTAATAATACTTCTGTCCTTAATAATCCCACACCATACATTCACCGACCATGGTTTTGGTATGCAACTTATCGTAACCAATGTGGATTTTCAGTTGACCGTAAATGCATGTTATGTAAATTAACATTGCCATGATTCGTGAATGTTGCCTCATTAGTAAATAAAATTCAATTAATAAATGAGTTATATTTCTCTGAAACTGGAGTTGAGCCCATCGGCAGAATTCAAAGTGATTCGTGAAATCTGCACCAGTTAAATCTTGGTGAAGACTGCTATGGTAAGAATTATATTTATGACGATGCAGAATACTACTAACACTTCTCTGGCTTATGCCAGATTCCCTTGCGATTTAACGCGAACTAACGCAAAGATCTCTAACCACAGTTATAGAATACCGATTTCTGTTTCTTCGTTAGTTACTTGCTTTTGCCGGCTATATTTCTGATGGGCTAAGGATTCAGTTGTTCTCAATTTATAATACAAATTTTTAAATGTACGGCGTGTAGGGTGAAAACGTTGAGGATATATTTCAGCGCATAAGTCTCTAGCTCTCACAGAATTTCGCAGGCATTCTCCATAAATGAGAAGCATATCGGTTTGTTCTTCGAAAGAATACATCATTTATATTTGCTTGATTCGATGATACTAGTCTTACCTTTCTTATTATTGTTGTCTTGCGATATCATCCGAAGAGTGTTTATTTGTCATAATCAGATTTAATAAATACGCCGTATTTAGTAAATTATTTATAGTATTTTCACAGTATACGAGAGAGAATTATTAAAGTATGTGATTCGATAAAAAAAAAAGTGCCGAAATAATAAAAAATACTACTCAAAGCTTGATAAGCAGATTGCAGCATTGCATTGTTGCCAATGGTCATCACTTTAAATACTTTTGTAAATGTAAGTTTATTTCACCGTTTTTGTCCTAAATGACCTTCGTTGACCTTAATGTTACATATCATTGGATTTGTCTCGATAGCCGCTATCAGAAAATGAATATCGAAACATAGCATTCTATCTAAAAAAACAAAGTTGATCTTCAAATCTCTGAAGCGACTCCACCTAGTATCAAAAGGCGTTGTATCAAAACATTCAAAATATGATGTTATAACAACAGCCCCATTGTCCCATGCAACTTTCGTTTGGAAAACTTTTTTACTACTTTATAATTTGGTCAAAACTAAAATCACAACACTTTTTATGGTCATATTATGACAATTTTTAGACTGCTGTAACTTTCTTAAAGATTATGATAGGAAAAAATTAAAAATAGCGTTATCAAGGGTAAATCTTCCTCTTTAAGGACTGTTTAGTTAAAATTTTCATATATCAACTTTGAGGACGTTCTAATCCTGTAGGTAGAGGTATGTTTCATGTTATGTCAATTGTGAAGTTTAGAGAAACGTACATAGGCAAAAACCAAATTTTAGCAATAATTATCAATTCTCTCTTAAAGCTTAAACCTTTGTGAAGAAATTAAAAGAAAGTTTGTCAGCCTACGACTTTTCTTTATTAAGTTATAACACTTTAAGTTAAACACTTTTCATGCAATTTTAATGAGTGTTATTTTCCATGTAAAGCCATGCATAAATCTGAAAACATTTGTAAAAATTTCCAAAAGCGTGTAAAAGAGCAAATGTTTATTTTTAAAGCGTAGATAACGACATTATTCTGAGAATATTTTCCACCAATTTACAATACTTTGATTTTCCTTAATTTCTGTTCAGAACTACGTTTTCTGGTATCCAATAATCATAGTGCCATTAAAAATCTAATAAAATTCTTAATCTTTTTAGAAAGATCAATTTTTCAGCTTTAATTTAAAAAAAAGATATCTTTCTACAATTAATATTCATTGGGTAACATAAATTTGTAGTAATCTCTGATTTCTTTGTGATACCGCCGGCATTAGCGTTACCCTATACAGGGTGTCCGGAAAAAAAGGAGACATATTTTGAGGAGTGGTTCCTGACACAATTCTAAGAACTTTTTTGTCTTGGTATTTTTTGATTTAAAGCTCAATTTTCGAGATATTCTACGATAAAGATGCCATTAGTTAGACAGAGACACTCCGGTAGCTGAAGCGAGACAGAATGGCGCCATCTCACTTTAACTATCGAAGCGTCTCTGTCTAACTAATGGCAAATTTATCATTGAGTATCTTAGAAATAAAGCTTTAAATCAAAAAATGCCAAGAGACAAAAGTTCTTGGAATAGCCTCAGAAACCACACCTCAAAAAATGTCTCCTTTTTTTTCGGACACCCTGTATACACCACGGGGAGGTTATTGCTCAAAGCATTGTGAATTGGTGGAAAATATTCTGAGAATAATGTCGTTATCTACGATTTAAAGATAAACATTTGTTCTTTTAAACGCACTTGGAAATTTTTTAAAATCTTTTAAGATCTATGCACGACTTTACATGGAAAATAGCACCCATTAAAATTGCATGAAAACAGTGTTTAACTTAAAGTGTTATAACTTAATAAAGAAAATGTGTAGGCTAACAAACTTGTTTTTAATTTCTTCACTAAGGATTAAATTTTAAGAGAGTATTGGTAATTATTGCTCAAATTTGGTTTTAACCTCTTAACTTCACAATTGACTTAACATGAAACATACCCTTACCTACGGGATTAGAATCTTCCGAAAGTTGTGTGTGATATATGAAAATTTTAACTAAATAGCCCTTAAAGAGAAAGATTTACCCTTGATAACGTTATTTTTAATTTTTTCCTATCATAATTTTTAAGAAAATTACAGCAGTTTGAAAATGGTCACAATATGACCATAAAAAGTGTTGCGATTTTAGTTTTGACTAGTTTACTTTCGGAGTTATTCTATGTGACAATAGTTGGTGCCTCACCCTGTATAATAAGCGTTGCCAGGATGATCATAATGAGCGATTGATTAATAAACGTATTAAGATTGGCCAAGCGTTTGAGAGTAATACAAATGTATCGTGTGCATTATGTGAGGGATCACATTTCATATTCAAATGTGATGAATTTTTGAAGTTACCAGTGAACAAAAGAGTTGAAGTCAGGAAATATAAAATTTGTTCGAATTGCTTAGGAAAACATGAAGGACCATGCCGATGGTTGGGTTGCAAGAGATGTAACAAGAGGCACAATACTTTGTTTTTTTACATTTTTAAAGGTCAAAGAATAATGATGCAGAAATCGATTCATTAGCTTCTCAATCCTGACTAACCAATAAAAATACAGTATTAGCTCAGAACTCGCGATTGCCTAATCTTCCTTCTTTGATCATGTCCGCGATGATAAGAGTCAAAACAGTTGATATTACTTTCGTGCAAGCTAGAGTTCTTTTAGACACACATATTCAACTGCCCATTTTATTACCGATGAATTTGCGAAATTATTAAATTACCACGTGAGCGATGTGTTATTCCCGTTGATTCTATCAATGATACAAGTTCTGAGACGGGTTATTCTGTAGAAATAGCGTTTCGATCAAATTATTCGGATTATGAAAGGACTTTAACTTTTTTAACAGTTCCGGTTATCTCGGACTCACTGCCGGCGGAGCCATTTGATAAAAGCAAAATCTCAATTCCGGCTAATATACGGCTAGCCGACCCTAATTTTCATGTTCCAAGAAATGTACAATTATTAATACTAAAGTCAATGTTAGGAGTGGGTCAAATCGACTTATCATTAGATGGATTTGACATAGACTACCGTCCAAAAGTTTGGAAGCATTTACAAATTTTGGAGAAAAAAAGTTTTAAACAGAAATAAACTTTTCGTGATGTTTTAGAAACAATGTAGAAATACAAGAAAGGTATTATAAAAAATAACGGGAGTTTTGAAATGAAAATTAGAAGAATTAGAGAATAGTCGATAAATAAACTTTAAAATGAAATTATATAAAAAATTATATGCTTCCAAACTTTTGGATGGTAGTGTATATTTGCAAAAAACTCGACTCGGTTGGGTGGTAGCTGATAACATAAAATTGTCCAACAAATCAAACTGTAAAGGGTTAAAGTTTGTTGTATGTAATGTGAGTAGTTTTTCATAGCAACTAGAGAAATTTTTGAAGATAAATGAAGTAGGGATACACGAAAAACGTTCGGTCGAAGAAATAAAATGTGAAGAACATATTAAGTTAAAGACTACACGTAGTAATAACGGACGATATGCAGGGTATTTCAGTGAGGTACGGCCAAATTTTGAGGGATTGTAAAGGGCGTGATTCTAAGACAATTTTTCATTTACCACATTTTGATTCTAAGCTTAGTTTTTGAGATATTTAATAATAAAAGTACTATATTAGTTAGACAGAGAGAGTCAGTTGGTTGAAGTGAGGTAAGGCCACTCTGTCTCGCTTCAACTATCTATTTGTCTCCGTCTAACTAATAGTATCTTTATCATTAAATTATGATTAAAATGTGATAAATGAAAATGTTTTAGAATCACTCCTTCTACAAACTCTTAAAATTTCGAAGGGCATAATTATTACACGCTGTATTGTCAAATTACCATTTAAAGAAAATGCGATACTAGATTTTGACAGTGCAAAGAAAATAGCTTTACGTAGATTAAAATTGTTAGAACGCAAACTTGAATAAGATCAATAGTTAAAGGGAGAATATGTTAAGATGCTTTTTTTGTGATATTTTTTTTTAAGAGGAAGAAATGATTAGAATCAATTTAAATTGAGACACCATTGTAAACATCATAGAATTTTCGCAAGTAGTTTTAATAACAAATTAGAAAGTTACAAATGTCTGTCCACTTTTCGCGTACAGTGTATAAATCGCAAATTTAACCTAACAATAACGACTGGAATTTTTTTTACTTTATTTAAATGTGTTTTTTATTAAGTAAACCAACTTATAGCTACAAATATTGAAAATTAAAAATTGAGAGGCATTTTAGAAATAAATTGCAAATTTTCAGGGTTTTTTTCGTTCTTTTTCACAAAAAAAGATACTTAAAATTATAATTTTTTTCAAATCTTAGGTTTAGTTAATAGATAGTTTAATAAAGAATAATTAGAACTTTGATTGTTGAAAATCGATCAATAATTCGATGAATCATATTGCACGTGAATTTGAAAAAAGGCATTTGTAGAAAAACGCTTTTTTTTACTTCCTCCCTGCCCAGGCATTAAACTGGTGCGAGTGATGCCGGTTTATACACAAGACCGATTCTATACAAAGCGAATGTACTCTGTACTTATCGACAGGTTCATGACATATTTTATAATTCAAATTATTAGGTGTATGAATTAATTCAGTCCGTTTGACAGTAAATTGTTGTATTATGTAATTTTATAACTTCTGATGTTAACAAACGACTTTATATTTAAGTGTTAACACGTGACAATAATATTCAGTTGATAGACGTTTAGGTTCGTGATAATAACATTTTATTTATCTAATTTGAATATGTCAAAATTCGAGCTCAAAAATAATCACGTCGGAGATTTTGTTTACTAGGCAAAAAAGAAAAGGTTTTTTGCATTGTATTATAATAGGAGATGAAAATGGACATATTTTAATAATCTCAAATAATAGAAATTTATTTGCGACCCAGGAAAACCTCATGGTGTGTAACAGGAATCCCTGTTTCATTGCTCTCGCAAGTTAAAAATTCTGAAAGAAGAATAGGAATCGCCTCACAAAGGTGTGAGTGGCGACATCTGTCGGGATTCAAGGGAATCACGATAGATCGAGATCACGAAAGGGACTGCATTTCGGAAAGGAAATGCAGGAACGGGGTTTCGACCCGTGAACCCTGGCTTGTGCGGTGAAGCGGAATCGGGATGCAGCAGCCGACTGCCATGGCCGTGTATCCCTGGGGAAGCGAAGCCTACGAGACTCCCTGTAGGACTGGTGGAAGTCCGGATGAGAGTTTCGGCGCTCCCAGGAAGTCGTTGAGTATCCGTCCAAATATTCTAAGACGGGAGACACAGCCTACAGGGATGATCCACAAGGCGGGATAACGGGAGAAGATCCTGGTATCGGAGAGTCGCGCGTGAGCCGTCGGACCGTCAACACCATGAGGCGTAGGCCGAAGGGATACGCCGATTCCCCGGAAAGACGGTAGTACCCAGGCCGAGAGGGGAGCGGGGACTGGTCAGCACGAGCGTACACCCGAAGGGGGCCGTCGGGCCGAAGCGGGACGCCG
The DNA here is from genome assembly GCA_037305995.1 of Sclerodermus sp. 'alternatusi'. Lineage (NCBI taxonomy): Eukaryota > Metazoa > Arthropoda > Insecta > Hymenoptera > Bethylidae > Sclerodermus > Sclerodermus sp. 'alternatusi'. The sequence goes on along the minus strand of JBBEEM010000016.1, from coordinate 226,632 downwards.
GGCTCGACCAGGCGAGGCGACCCGAACCGGGAGCTGGGAGTGTTCTCCCGGGTTATCGAATGTTCTCGCCCCTTAACCAAAACCCTAAGCGGGTTGGCGGGGAGACGGGGTCCTCTGTTCCAGGCCTGAGGAGGCTGGAACTTATTCCCGAAACTCCTATGACCGTCGGAGCCAGCTCTGAGGGGAGACTGAGTGGCCGGGATATGCCGCCTTGTCCCTCTGGCGAGCCCGAGAGGAGGAAAAGATGAATGTCTGGACTTCGGGGACTTGGCAGGGTTCCCGGAGGACAGAAAGTTTCAGGAAGGGTTGCTGGTTATCCGACCTAACCAGCTGGCGCCCTGTAGCACGTTATCGAGAGGGGACAGGCCGAAGGTAACACCCCTTCCTTGCATTTAGGCAGGAATGCAGGGAAACAAGTTACAGGTCGGATCAAAAGGGTATAGTGTATCATAAGTTATTAAAACAGGGCCAAATCATCACTGCAGAGCTTTACGAATAACAATTACTTCGTTTAAATAACGCTTTAAAGAATAAGCGGCTAGATTACGTAAAAAGACACGAAAAAGTGATCTTCCAGCATGATAACGCTCGGCCACACGTTGGAAAAATGTAAAGGCTATCTTAGAAATACTTGGCTGGAGCATCTTACCTCACCCACCATATTCACTAGACATTGCTCCATCCAATTATCATCTATTCAGATTAATAGCAAACGGTCTTTCGAACCAGCGCTCCGAAAATAGTGAAAAAGTGGAGAAATGGTTTACAGAATGGATATCCTTCAAATAAACAAAACGGATCGAATTAATTCACACACCTAATAATTTTATATTGAAATTGAGTTAAATAATTCATTTACTTTGGTAATAAGTCTAATTGACGGCCGAGATTTCTAAAGAAAAAATTAGGTAAATCATTATTTGAATTATAATTATAACGTGAGAATTAGGTTATAAATAGTTATCGCCTGGTGGTGTGTGTTGTTACTCGTGTACATTGTTCAATGGGTAAGGTGAGAAATGTGTAGAAAAATTCTTCACAATTGAGATATAAAAATGCATTAATTTCGAATGTAAATAGAAAACTTATTATCTAAATAGATGAATTATTAAATTCAAAATACATAAATGCGTTCTCTGATTTAATTAAAAATTAAATTGAATTATATAATTTGTCGGTAAACATATGATTGAAAGATACAAACTGCCTGTGTAGATTCGGGCTTGTGTAGAAACAGGGCACTCCCGCTAGCATGCCCCCTTTCATTTCCGTAGTAAATGAAGGACTTCGAATTTCGCTTTGGAATTTCTTGAGCATAATCTTGAATAGTTATGCTAAAGATTTACGTAATAAAAAAAAATCGATTTTTTTTATCTGTCTAATGCGTGTAACGCGTTTCCCTGCACTCCTGCCTGAATACAGGGAAGAAGGTGTCACTTTCGGGAGCGTCCTCATTGCGCACACAGAAGAGACAGAGTGGTATATCCAGACCGTTCAGGACTATCTCTGGGCTGACTTCGTCGGTCCTCGGAGTTCTCGGGATTGTTTTCCAGCTTCTTAGGCCTGGAAAACCTTCTCCCCTTTCTGACCCATGCAGAATGTTGGGTAAGGGGCGAGAGCAGTCGATATCTGACATGAATCCCAGTTTTCCCTCAGAAAGGGCGTCCTCAGGAAGAACCTAACGCACCCGCGTCGCTCACCAGGCGCAACCGGGATTCACGCTCCTGAATCATCAAATCATAGGAGCGTCGGGATATCCTTAAGGAGTCGTCCGAATTCCCCTATGGAATGTCGGTGGACCCCGTTTTTTATAGCTCGAGCAGTACCTCGCATGATGTTTGTCAGGCCGACCTCTCACGCGCGACTCCTCGGTATCGGAATATTCTCCCACGTTTTCTGCCCTGTGGATATCCCTATAAGCCATCTCTCCCGTTTTAGGATATCCCGAAGGAATTCAACGACTTCCTGGGAGCGCCGGAATAATCATCCGGACTTCCGCCAGTCCTATAGGGAGTCTCATGGGCTCAGTTTCCCCAAGATACATAACCCTGACAGTTGGTTACTGCTTCCCGATTCCACCTGACCCCACAGGACACTTTTTACGGGTCGAAACCTCCATCTTGCATTTTCCCCTCCATGCAATTCCCTTCGAGATCACGATCTGTTGTGATTCCTACGAATACTCAACAGACGTCGCCACTCATACTATTGTGAGATTCGATACCAATCCTTTTAATTAGATTGCGAGATCTAATATAACAAGAATACTTGTTACATGTGATTTTGAAAATTATATTGAAAGTAAAGTAGTAAAGTAATCATATATTTTTAAAAGCAATACTGTAATAAAGTTATTTTACATAATTTAGAAAAAAAAAGTTTATTGCAGTTTAACAAAATCTGGCACCACTTTAAACAAGACTGGGATTCTGAGCGAATGGAACAAGAAAGCAGAATTAAAGAAGAATATGCTTACTCTGGATATATAATCACAAAATATGCTTTGGGTAAAATTAATAAAAAATTATAAACGACTCAAAACATAAGTGTACATATAGTGGGTGTAAAAAATCTTTGGATACTATTAAAAATGACATAAGTCTTTAAACAATTGTTAAAATTAACAGATAAAAACAATCATTTTGAATCAGATTATTTACTAATTGACATATTTTTGCAATTTAACAAAAAATGCATTTCTTAAAAATTATTAACATTTAAAAAAAATACGCATTCATTTAAATTTATGTATACAGAATGTAACGAAGTCGATGGTGATCCTTTCCACCCCTAAAAGATGAGGGTAAGTAAAATCGAAAAGTCCGGTACAACTTTTGCCGAAAATGCAGAATTATTGAGTTATTTCAAATTTAATATTGGTATAGACCAATCTCGAGACTTATTTCAGCAGCGAAGGCGATTTCTTTAAAAATGAACAGTGAATAGGCGTGGCTTGCATCTCTTTTTTACTCACTGATTTGATCTATTGAAATGCGGTGGTCTTCAGCGCTCTTTGATTTTTTTTTTATGGTAGTAACTTGAACGCCAATGTCTCATAATTTTTAATTTTAAAAAATTACTTTTTTTCATCAGTTTGTCATGAAAGTATTACTAGAATATTTCTGACATCATTCTCATAAAAATGAAACCAATCACGGATTTGATAGGATAATTTTTAGACATCTGTCAATCAAAATTAATGATTAAAGAAACACGCATGTGTTTCACCAACAATTATTCTATCATATTCGTATTTGGTCTTATGTTAAAAACAGTACATTTTAGAGAAAAAATAAGGACGTGATTTTAGTATTTTAAAAAATTTATTTGATGCTGATATTGTTTTGCCCTTCAAATATGTCAGGAAGGGCATATGTAGAGGTCATATTTATCTTTTTTAATAGAATCCCCTATTTTTTATTCCATATTCTTGTGGTGTATATCTTGTCGGCTTTCTAAAACACTATATAGAAATATTCTTTTTATTAATACTGTTTTAATTATAAGACTTTAAATATACTTCTATTCTGCAAAAAGAAAACTTCAAGTATTTGAAAATAAAATAGTAAACATAAATGTTTATCTACATTTCTGAATTAACCATAATAATTAGTTCCTAGAGTATCTCGATTAGGTTTTACTTTAATCAGATATTCTTTTATTTGCTAGAAATCGTAAATCGTTCATTCACCATTTGAGTGCGGAGGACCGCTATTGCACTCCCCTTATGTTTTGCCAAAATTGCGAAGAGCACGATAGCGCTCCTTTTTTGTTATATTAAGAATGCGTAAAGTGCAAAATGCTGCTCTGAATCAGTAAAAGTTGTGTGTCCAATAAAGCTCATTGCGTCTGTGGAGCATATGATTTCTATTTATTAATAATATTACATATTTCAAATCTGCTTTTATTTTCCTTTGTTAAATTATGATGAAACCAATGCTTAATATTTGGAGTGAAACTGACTAGGAATCATGCACTGATGATGAAGTGCAATTTGTGACAACGAGAGTGATAGCGGAAGTGATATTGTTATTCCTAAAAAGAGATTACGAGCTATTAGCAAGAGCAGCGATGATGAACTAAATGGAGATTGCACCAAAAATGTTTGTGTCGATGAATTTTTGGATCTGAATTCACAGTATTAGAATGAAAGGGATTATTTTAAGGAGGTTCCTGGTCCACGACATCCGTCTGATCCTTATGCAAAACCAATCGAATATTTCTCCATATTCTTTTCAATTACCCTACTCTCTATGATGGTTACTGAAACAAATCGGTACGTTCATCAGTTTTTGAGTTCCAACAAAAAGTTAAAGCGTAAGTCACGTGCAAAAATGTGGAAACCTATTACCAAAATGGAAATGAAAGCATTTATTGCTGTTTTGTTAGAAATGGGTATTACTAAACGTCCATCAATGTTATCTTATTGGAATAGAGGTTCAAGACAAATACCGTGGTTTAGAAGAATGATTCGTAGAGATAGGCTTTTACTGATCACAAAGTTTTTCCATTTGGTTGACATTAGTACTTTGGCACCACCAGGGTATCCAGATTATGATCCATGTGAAAAGTTTAACTATTTTGTGGATTGTGATAATAAAATTTTTCGTGAGCAGTATACGTCGCACCAACAGCTGAATATAGATGAATCACTGGTGGGTACTCGTTGCCAATCAATTATAAAACAGTACCTTCCTAATAAGAAACACCATAAACGGGGGTTTAAATTTTAGGTACTTTGTAGTTCAGTTTCAAAGTATTGCTTAGGATTTTTCTTTATCGAGGTGCGAAGTCAACCGAAAGTAAGAAAGAAATAAAAAAGTATGGACTGAGCTATGTTGTTGTCGAATAATTATTAAATTATTTGAATAAAGGATTTCATGTTTTCACAGATAACTTTTTTACAAGCATCTAATTAGTAAAAGTATTATTGCAAAAAAATACATATGTAACTGGTACTATTGGTAAAAATAGAAAAGACGTTCCAAATGAGGCTAAAATTGTAGATGTTGATGAATCTAAATATTTTGATAACAACGGAATTCTTATATGTACTTGTCGAGAGAAAAAGTCTCTTAAAAATCCCGTCATATTGGTTTCAACGAATTGCACCACAGATAACGTAGTTGTTACAAAGAAAAAAGTAATTTACGAATCAAAATAGGTGAAATCCGCTGCTGTTTATAATTACAACAAATTTATGGGTGGTGTGGATGAATCCGATAAAATACTATATGCATACCTAGATGAAAAAAAAACACTGAAGTATTAGAAAAAAGTTGTGTTCTACATTATTGGAAGAATGGTCTTAAACGTTACATAATATACTCAGAAAATTGTATGGGTAAAAAGCTAACCAGGATATAATTTATTTCAAGTATTATTGATGAAATTGAAAAGGAATGGTTAGCAAATACAAACAACGCATATAAACAACCTACATCATCTACTCCAAGCGAAAGATTTAATTTTGAAAAGCTACCTGAACGGAATTTGCGGCGGTGCGTGGAATGCAGCAATAAACATGTTAGAGGAGTTGCACGTTCAAACTTAATGGGAGTAACCCGTTTCGACACGGACCACTTCGACAGGCGTGTTTTCGACGCGTTTAATTTCGACACGGGCTTTTCAACATAAAATTATTTCGACGCGACATATTTCGACACTGAAACTTTCGACGTATTTAATAGGGTTTTTTTCGTTCCTTCCGATTTAACATATTAGTGATAGAATAACTTTCGACGTAAACTTTGATAAGTGACTGATTTTGCTTGGAATGTACGTATTCAAAATAAATGTTTTTTATATTTTAACTTTTTTAAAAAGTGAATTTTTTAAATTTCTTAATGCTTTATTAAAGTATAACATTTATGTAAATTTAGTGGTATAAATATGATATTAATTGGTAGGTTATAATCGTATAGCCATTATAATAGGTTATATGATACATAACCTATTAATTTGTTGTTACAACATGACTAAAGAAAGAATAAAGTAAATAAATAAGTAACACAATTTGTCCAGGGATCTGTTGCAAATGAACTGTTTGCTCACGGACTATTTGTGCACAAACATTCCTTTTTATAAACCTCACCCACTAATTAATTTTATATTTCAAATTAATTTACTGACAAGGTAACATGTGTATAATTTTCAGTGTAGATAATTCGACAACTCACACCACCAGGTGTTAATTACTTAGAACCAAATTTCCTCATTCTAATGTCAATATGAAACGTCGAAAAATATCGCGTTGAAATAATTTTACGTCGTAAAACCCGTGTTGAAATTGAACGCGTCGAAAATACGCGTGTCGAAATGGACCCCACTCAACTTAATTTGTTCTATTTGTAAAAAGGGAATTCACGCACTTTGTATAGCAAACCACTTGTGTAAAGGATTATAAAAAATTATTTGTGTTAATTTGAGTGAATTATAAGTGCTATTTACTACTTTTATTTACAAAATAAATTTACAAATTTAAGTAAATAAATGGTATTTTTAAAAATTGTTGTTGTATATATATAAGTCAATACCAGTGAGTTTATTGTATGAAAAGTGTTTTCTATTTTTTCCTATACACGCGCAATTAGTGCCGTAATTTTGGCATAGGTTCGAAAAAATCCGTCCGCAACGAAAAGGTTAAAGTATAAATTTTAAGAATTAAAATGGAGCTTATCGATAAGGAGAGAATAATTATTTTGATGATGCGTAGATTAGAGATCGTGAGTATTCTAATGGGAGTGATTCTAATCCGTATTAAATGAGAGAATCAGAAACTCAATATCAAAAAAAAATTAACGTACAGTGGTGTGCAAAATTTTTGAGCCAAATTTTTTGTCTAAAGATATTTATGACGTAATATTCAATTTCTTTTAAAATCAAACAGTTTATATAATTTTCATTCAAATAAAAATCAGATTTTTTTTTTTTTTCAACTTTTTCCTATTATTTTTCATTTGTATTTGGTAGAATAGTAATTATTTAAATTCAGACGTATTGAGCCATATGATTCTCGTTACGTTGTTGACAAGGTGTACTTGCATTTCCTTATCAAATATCCTAATAAATTAGATGTAAGTTAAATTTAGTCTAGTTGTTGCCACAATGCCAAAATATACGAATATTCAGCTACGCGAAGCAGTAATAAACCTTTCTCAAAAAGGAAAAGTGTCTCTTGAAATTGCAAATTCTTTGTTAATTGATAAAAGTTCTGTAAACAAAATTATTCTTAAATACAAATCAACAAACTCTTTAGCCGATAAACATAGAAGTGGAAGACCTCGTAAAACTACAAAACGGGTTGATAAAATGATTAAAAGAAAATCGATAGCAGATGTGAGAAAGACAGCCATGAATATTTCTCATAAATTACGAGATGAAAATCTTGCAAACGTTAGTAGAAGCACTGTATCTCGATGTCTAAAAGAAGTAGGACTTATGGGTCATATTGGTGTTAAATAACCACTAATTAGTACAAAAAATAAAAAAGCTCGATTGGCATTCGCAAAAAAATACGAACACTGGACTGAAACTGATTGGCGAAATGTGCTTTTTTCGGCTTGTCCAGCAGGTACAAGAATACGATTCAAGATACCAATTTCCTACCGTCAAACACGGTGGAGGTCATGTAATGGTATGGGGTGCGTTTTCTTTTGATCGCGTTGGTCCATTGGTTGAAATTAGAGGAAACATGGATGCTATAATGTATCGAGATATATTAGAAAAAAATAGACTGCCTTATGCAGTCCGAGAAATGCCACGTGGTTGGATTTTCCAACATGATAACGACCCAAAACACTCCTTGAAATTGGTAAAAGGATACTTGACTTTTAAAAAAGTACAAATTTTAGATCGGCCGTCGCAATCTGCAGATCTAAATCCAATAGAACATCTTTGGCAATAACTAAAAATACGTTTGAAAAGTAAAAATCATTCAAATAAAGCAGATTCATAGAAACATTTGCAACTTGAATGGGACAATTTACCAACGGATAAAATTAAAAATTTAATAGCATCAATGCTTCGACGTTATACTGTAGTGATTACTGTGAAAGGCATGGCAACTAAATATTAAATTTATAAGAAAAAATCTGAAAAAACTTCTTTTTTTTATTTGGAAAAATATATAATCTTCGATGCAATATATTTGAACACTTTGTAATAAAACATTTTTCAAAAATTAAATATTTAAAATTGTTAATAAATAAAATATATAATATAACTGAAATATAAAACAATATGTTTTGTTCCAATAATTAATATTTTCCCTAACGATTATAAAATAATGAGTATGTAATAAAAATTATATGACTCAAAACTTTTGCACGCCACTGTATGTGCAGGAATAATTGGGAGGAGCCGAGATGATCACAATTTAATTGCGCATGTGCACAATTAATTTTTATTATTTTTTTTATCATAAATGTCTTTATTTTCTTAAAAAGTTTATACATTTCCATATCTCAATTGTGAATTATTTATTTATGCATTTTGCATCTTAAAAACTGTCTAATATATAGGGGTTGAAACACACACCATCAGGTGATGACTACTTATAAAGTGACTTTCATTTTATAATTTTAACTCAGGTTATAAACTATCATAAGAAACATATCAACTTTCCAAAAAAATTAACTGTGTGCTAATCGGCCGTATACTATAAAGTATGTGTACATTTCGGCTGTGTATAATTAGGTCGTGCGCAATCCAGCCGTATGCAATAATAATTAGACCATCCTTTATTGAAGATATTCTAACAGCTTCAAAGTATCTTACCATGATCTAAAATAATATTATTCCAGCAATTCGTCATATTTCTATAAATTTTCGTAAAATTTTGGTTTTAACAAGATGGTTCTCCTCCACATTTTGGATTAGAAGTGCAAAAATATTTAAACGATATTTTTCCTGACAGATGGATAGGAAGGAGAGGACCGATCGAGTGGCCACCTCGATTACCTGGTATAAATTCCTTAGACTTTCTTTTAGGGCTATTTAAAAGACCGAGTATTCAAGACTAAACCTCAAAACTTGGATGATCCGAAAAATCGAATTTTCTATGAAGTTGATTTGATTAATCCACAAACATTAAAAAAAGTGCTTCAATGTTTTTATGATCGGTTGGCTTACTGTCAAGCTGTTGAAGGTGAACAGTTTGAACATTTATAACACAAATGCTATTTTAAATAAAATATATTATTTTTCATTAAAATAAAAGTTTTTCAATTTAAAAAGTAACTCATACCACTACCGGTAGTAGTAACATTTTTATAGTACCATAATATTTCAATATAGTGTTTTGGAAAATCAATAAAATATATATATATATATATACGCTACAAAAATATGGATTAAAAAATAGGGGATTTTATTTTTTTTAAATCAACATGACCTTCATATGCCCTTCCTGGCACACAAGGTCAAAACAATATCAGCATTAAATAGAATTTTTAAAATACTGAAATCACGTTTTTCTATCAATTTTTCTCTAAAACGTATAGGTTTCGAAATATTTAGGTAGACAGTGGGTACAAAAAGTATTCGTTCACTTTTAAAAGTGACATAAATTTTTAAACAATTGTTAAAATTAATAGATAAAAAAAGTGATTTTAGGCTAGACTATTTACTAGTTGACATATTTTTGGAATTTGTGAAAAAATGCAGTTTTATTAAATTATTAACATTTAAATAAAACATATATTTGTAAACATTTTTATATGTGGAAAAATTAAATTATTAAAACATGTTTGATAGAGAAGGTCGAAATTAGTATACCCTCAAAATTTCATACAAATTTAATAATTCCAGCTGGTATTCGACCAGGGGCTTAGAGCGGTCGTTCAATCTACTCTGACTGCATGATTTCAGCCCAGTGCCTGCTCTTAGGCCCCTGATCTTTCTTTTAATATTCCTACTCTGGGGCCGGCAGGTGGCCGCCGGTTGCATTTCGGTCGAATTAATTTTGGATTTCATAAGATTTTGTGTCAACTTTGGCGTCACACGTGTCTCGGCCTCCTCGGATCCTCAAATGGAACCCTGTTTTACAGAGTTGCAAAAACTTGCAACTATGCAAAAACATAAATAAGGACAGAGCATCAGTCCTATATCTAATATCAGTAGCTCGAGAGAGACAGAGCACGGCCTGTTTTTGCCTCTCTACCGGGTCGTCGGCCTCGCCAGCTGATCCAGAACAATAACAATAGCAGCTCATCGACATCGATTATGCTCAATCTTTTTCTAATTATATAAATGCAATTAAGAAAAGATTATGATGTAATGCAACATCAAATGTAACGTTACACTCTGTATAATTTATGCAACTTTTAATAATGTCCAAAGACTTTTTACACCCAATGCATATATTCAAAGGAATGAGTAAGTAAATATATAAATTTTTAAAAAGAATTTTTATTTTATAGTGCTTGTAATATCACCTCTTGTATTATTTCTGATGCTATCTCCTTTTTTTTCACAAATACTGGACATTATCTTCCCAATTAATGGATCTCGAAATCATGATCTCATATTACCAGCTAACTATTTAGTTGACGAGCAACAATATTTTTATCCTTTAATTTGCTTTAATAACTTCTTTATAACATCAACAATAATATTTATTTTAGCAAATCAAACTATGTTTTGGGTTTATATGCAACATGCTTGTGGAATGTTTGCAGTATTAGGGTGAGTATTTTATAAATTTTAAATATAACGTTTAAAATTTATCATTAAATATTTTATTAACAGATATCGATTACAAAATGCAGTTCCAAATTTTGAGAAGTTACAATTTGATTTAAATACAATAAGTTATGTTGATGATATTTTTTATGAATCTATTAAATTATGCTTACAACGACAACAATCTGCTTTAAAGTATTAATTAATAATTAATTTATTTTTCAACTAATATGCAGAAGATTTTCGAAAACTCGTCTCTATTTTATTGGACATAGTTGTTAAGATAAACAAAATAAAAAATACATTACCTACTTTTTCATTTGAAGTTTAATTTTCAAATTATAAAAAATTTCTATCTTCATTTTTTTTTTAAATGTACTAAAAAAAGCATTTCTTTTAAAGAAAGAATCTCTGCGACAAAATAAAAAGAACTCCTCTAAAAAACATCAAGATGTAAAAAAAATACGTCAAATAGTTATCCCCTTCAAAAAAATCCTTATATTAATCGAAATCTCTTAATAAAATGAATACCAATAAAAACAATCAATTGGTATTTGCATTTTCTTAAAAAAATATTTTTGTTTAGTTAAATTCTGTTAAAAATTTTGAAATCAAATGTAAAATAAAGCCAAATATGTAATTTTTATTCTCAGCAAATAGTTTCTCAATAATATGCTTATAATTTTTTTATAGGTAGATTTTAATCAATATTCTTATAATTGTTTAATAAATAATTTATAAACAATTTGTTCATAATATTTTATAGAGTATTTTACGTATTTTTTTCATAACTTGATGTTTTTTAGGAAGGATTTCAGTTATGTTTGTAAGTTTAAGGAATTCAACTATTTAGACAATAAAAGTATTATTGACTTTTTTAAACAATCTTAATTACATTACTGCATTTATCGATTAATTGTTTATGAATTATGCAGAAATAGTAAATAAAAATCTTTTAGCTTGAAAATTATTGATAGTTGAAGTGAGGTAGCTCTACTCTGTTTCACTCCAACTATTGGAGTATCTCTGTCTAACTTATAGCATTCTTTTATTGAATATCTTGAAAATGAAGCTTCAAAAATGCCAAGAGAAAAAATATCTTAGAATCGCAGCAAGAACCACCCCACAAAAAGTTTCCTTTTTCTCCAGACATTCTGTATGTGTTAACCATTTCGCTTTTCTAATAATTTAAATGACCCAAATAATCGCGTGGGGTGCCCGTCCATCCCCTATTTAAACAATTTTATATTCATAATATTGGAAAACAACATTTTTAATAATTTTTGAAGTTTTTTATTAAATATTTAGAAATAAAATGAATAATTTTTACAGCAAGTTTTTTTTATGCAAATTTTCAACACTTGGTTTAACCAGTTTGCCCTAATATGCCTTAATGAAAAATTAGTACGAATTTTTCCTTAAAATATCCCCTAAATTAAGAAAAAAAATTGTGCTTGCCTATTTTTGCCTATTGAAAAGTTATTAAGTATATTGTAGATGACTGTTGATGAAATTTGTTGTTATCGGCAACTATATAAATATCTTAGCGGAGCATTTGAAATCTTATTTTACAATTCGCATATAATAAAATACCAAGATAAGATAACTTTTTTAGTTTTTAATTCTTTTTTCAATGTTTTATTTTAGTTATTTTAAATATTTATGATTTTTAAATAATTTGAATATTAATTATACAGAATGTCCGGAAATAAAGAAGACATTTTTTTAGAGGTAATTCCTGACTCAATTCTAAGAACTTTTTTCTGTTGGCATTTTTTGATTTGAAGCTTTATTTTTGAAATATTCAACGATAAAGATACCACTAGTTAGAAAGAGACACTCCGATAGTTGAAGTGAGATGACACCATTCTATCTCGCTTCAACTATCGGAGTGTCTCTGTTTAACTAATGGCATCTTTATTGTTGAATATCTTGAAAATGAAGCTTCAAATCCGAAACTGCTAAGAGAAAAAAGTTCTTAGAATTAAGTCAGGAATCACTCCTCAAAAAATGTCTCCTTTTTTTCCGGACACCCTGTATATGTGTACATTTGGGCTGTGCGCAAATAAATTAGTCTTTGTACATGCTATGCTGATATATCTCTCATTTTTGTACATTTTCCCAACTTGATACCAGCAATTTTTATACGTCCCTACTAGATATCGATCCAACTAAACATAGACTCATATGGACACATGTAACTCGAAACAAACTCAAAAAAATACAGAGCGTCTAAACAAGAGAGAGGGACCTATCTCGACACGGACAACTTCGACACGCATGTTTTCGACGAGTTGACAACACACACCATCATGTGTTCACTACTTAGAACCTCATTTTCATTTTCTAATTTCAATATGAAATGTTGAAAAATATCGCACCAAAAAACCCGTGTCGAAATTGAACGCGTCGAAAAAGCGCGTGACGAAATGAACTACACTGAACAAGATACACTTTTAACACGTTCTATTTCAATCAGTGTGACAAAAGTTGCGCAATGTTAACATTCCGGGTGTTTGTGTTGCAATTCTGTATTTAGTTTTAATAACCTTAGTTATATTTTATTAATGCAAATAATATACAGGGTGTCCGGATAAAAATGAGACATATTTTGAGGGGTGGTTCCTGACGCAATTCTAAGAACTTTTCACCCCTTGGAATTTTTTAATTTAGGGCCTCCTTTTTAAATTATTAATGTTTTTCTGTGCGAAATGTGATTGGCCCTGGTTCGCGGGCTAGCGTCAGCTGGCGCGGTCGCGCGCGGAGACGCAAGCAGCACAGCGCCGTAGCCAGCGTAAAAAGTCCTACGTCGCCCCGAGGCACGTAAATACTTAAAAAATGCTAATAATCACATTCGCACAGTTATTAATAATTTATTGTTGTCCAATTATTCAATTAAAAATATGACAAATAGATGTTAATTGAATAATTGGCATGGACCCATGATACTTGTTATTTTTTTCATTAAAACAACTGTTAATTCACTTATTTCATAAAAAACATAGCTGACTAACAGTCCTCTAATGAATAATAACAGGTATCATTAATTACGGATTGTTAAAATTAATATTTTAACAATCTAGACAAGGGCAACATGCAACACATTTTAATTCTTTAATTTAATACTGTTAAACAATTACCATTTACTGCACACTTTCCTAATATCCTCATCCTGTCGTGAAATGGCTTCCCTTTGGGTGGAAAATTATTAATTATTCTAATTTTCCAAACAATTGTTGAAAAATTAGCACAACATAACCACAATCACTGCACGAACACTTTTTACATATTTTTAAACACTACAATGAACACTGTGATTATTCACAATGTTTCACAATATTTGTAACTTTATTAATAATCACTTTAAACACTAATCGCGGAAATAACTAATTAATTTATGCAATAAAATGTGAGATTATTGGACCGACGTTGTCCACGGAATCTCACACACGTATAGCACTCACTTGTAGAAAGTAAAAATAGAACATGGGGTAGGTCAAGATCAAGAATTACTTCAATTGTGTACGTGCTATAAATAATTTTCCACCCAAAGGGAAGCCATTCCACGACAGGATGAGGATATTAGGAAAGTGTGCAGTAAATGGTAAGTGTTTAACAGTATTAAATTAAAGAATTAAAATGTGTTGCATGTTGCCCTTGTCTAGATTGTTAAAATATTAATTTTAACAATATGTAATTAATGATACCTGTTATTATTCATTAGAGGACTGTTAGTCAGCTATGTTTTTCATGAAATAAGTGAATTAACAGTTGTTTTAATGAAAAAAATAACAAGTATCATGGGTCCATGCCAATTATTCAATTAACATCTATTTGTCATATTTTTAATTGAATAATTGGACAACAATAAATTATTAATAACTATGCGAATGTAATTATAAACATTTTTTAAGTATTTACGTGCCTCGGGGCGACGTAGGACTTTTTACGCTGGCTACGGCGCTGTGCTGCTTACGTCTCCGCGCGCGACCGCGCCAGCTGACGCTAGCCCGCGAACCAGGGCCAATCACATTTCGCACAGAAAAACATTAATAATTTAAAAAGGAGGCCCTAAATTAAAAAATTCCAAGGGGTGAAAAGTTCTTAGAATTGCGTCAGGAACCACCCCTCAAAATATGTCTCCTCTTTTTCCGGACACCCTGTATAAAGTAAACGAAGTAGAATATGTAAGACTGTAACAGGTTTCCCTGCACTCCTGCCTGAATGCAGGGAAGGGGGTGTTACCTTCGGCCTATCCCTCCTCGGTATCGTCCTTCAGGGCGCCAGCTGGTTAGGTCGGGTAACCAGCAACCCTTCCTGGAACATTCTGTCCTTCGGGAACCCTGCCAAGTTCCCGAAGTCCAGACATGAGTCAATCCTCCTCTCGGGCTCGCCAGAGGGACAGGGCGGCATATCCCGGCCACTCAGTCTCCCCTCAGGGCTGGCTCCGTTCGGTCACAGGAGTATCGGGAATCGGTTCCAGCCTCCTCAGGCCTGGAACATCACCTCCCCTCTTTCCGACAACCCGCTTAGGGTTTTGGGTAAAGGGCGAGAACGTTCGATATCCCAGGAGAGCACTCCCAGATCCCGATTCGGGTCGCCTCGCCTGGCCGAGCCCGGCGCCCCGCTTTGGCCCTACGGCCTCTCCGGGTCTACGCCGAGTCGACCAGTCCCCGCTCCCCTCACGGACTGGTTACTCCTCCTCCGATATCTCGGCCTGGATCCAGAGTGCCTTCCGCACCTCCTGGACTCCTACCGCCTGCCGGGAAAATCGGTGGATCCCTACGGACTCCCTCGATTTCCCCGCCTGGACGTCGGCGGCCTCGTTTCTCCAACACACGCAGGCCAGCGCCTCGCGTTGTTGTCGACTCGACGGCTCACGCACGACTCCTCGATACCGGGATCTTCTCCTGTTATCCCGTCTTGCGGATCATCCCGTGTAGGCTGTCTCTTCCGTCTTAGGGTATCCTGACGGATATCCCACGACTTCCTGGGAGCGCCGGAACTCTCATCCGGACTTCTACCAGTCCTACAGGGACTCTCACAGGTTCCGCTTCCCCAGGGATACACAGCCCTGGCAGTCGGCTACTGCATCCCGGTTCCGTTTCACCTCGCAAGCCAGGGTTCACAGGTCGAAACCCCGTTACTGCATTTCCTTTCCGAAATGCAGTCCCTTTCGTGATCTTAATCTATCGTGATTCCCTTGAATCACGACAGATGTCGCCACTCACACCTTGGTGAGGCGATTCCTATTCTTCTTTCAGAATTTTAATCTCCGATAGCACATGCAACAGGAATTCCTGTTACAAGACATACTTATGTTTATTTTGAATAAATCATAAGTATCACTCTATCTCGAGATAATTCGAGTGATGCCCATTTGTGCACAAGCCCGATTCTATCCAGACCGTTTGTACCTTACCGACAAATTATATAATTCAATTTAATTTTCTATTAAATTAGAGAATGCGTTTATGTATTTTGAATTTAAAAATTTATCTATTTAGACAACGAGTCTTCTATTCATATTTAAAATTAATGCATTTCCATATTTCAATTGTGAAGAATTTATTTATACATTTCCCACCTTTTCTATTGAACAATGTACACGAGTAACAATACACACCACTAGGTGATGACTACTTATAACCTAATTCTCACGTTATAATTGTAATTCAAATAATGCACGGAAAACTATGTTTACATCAGTTATCAAATGATGGGGCATTTGTGTGAGTGAAGTTAGCTCCCCTTTTTTTAAATTTAATCATTTTTAACGTTGTACCAAATTGTACTCAGCTTATACTATAAAGTGTCAGAATATTAAAAAAAAATTTAACTATTTTAGTCAAAAACTGAAAAAAATCGTTTTTTGTAGTTCCTACAAATTTTGTTGTCACTACAAATTTCGACCACGGACTAGACCGAATCTTCACCTCTAACGATATATATACATGGTGAAATCCGGTATCTAGCAACATTCAAATTTTATAAGCGAATTTTATTTACAAGATTTAGCAGTTAATATACAAATCGTTATTCAAGTCGTCAACAACCGAATCCTTTCAAATTCGGTGTATTGATGCGAAGAGACAAATCTGTAGAGATTTTTAACGCACCAACAGTTGTACCGCTAAAAAAAATCCTAAAACGTAAATAGTTTTGACGAAAATATGAAAAAACTAGAGGTCTGTCAAGAGTAAACTGCTACTTCCGGTTTTGTACCAGCCTTTAAACTTTTGTACTCACTTGTACTTTGCAATTTAGTAGTAGATCCAGAAAGAGAAGTGTGGTGCAAGTTGCTGTGCAGAGAAATTGTCAAAAAACTAGAGGTCTGTCAAGAGAAAACTGCCACTTCCTATTTTTACTTAATGTAAATAAAAAATCATTATTTTATAATATAATTCTATGCTGTAATCGCTGGTGCATGCTTTATTATTAAATGAATTAGAAAAGAAAAATTATTATCAAACTCGTCGAGAGCTCATTCTACCTCACGTACTCCTTTTTTTACCATCTTGAAATCCGAGCGTTGCTACTCCGAAACGACATATTAATTGAAAATAAACATTACAAAAAGCTTCGTTAATTTTAGAAACGCTTGAAACCCCATTCCTACTGGACTTTGTTAAAATACTAAACATATACTATACGTGATTACTGAGTCTTACTGTGTCTGCAGTGTCAGTTAAGTTGTATTCAGAATTTTTGTACTCAGAAAAATGGTGAAACATATAAATCATATTTTAAATCTATTATTAAAAGATAATTATAAGGCTATAATAGATACTTGTGGTAATCCAGTCATCCCATGCATTGAAGTATCTAAAAAAATCTGTACCGATTTATATAAATATTTTAATATAAATATAACAGAAAAATACCTGTATGCAATTTAAAAAAAAATAGATATTCGATTTGGGATAAAATGTTGAAATATCATAATATTCAAATAAATGATGCATTTAATGATACATCAAATAACGTTTCGCTAAGCTCAACACATGAAGGTTTAATTCAACTTAATTTATAAATTTCATATGAGCTATGGACTAAACTTTCTCCAGAAAAAATACTTTACTCTGATAAAGTCCTAGGTAAACGCCGATATACTTCTTTATTAAGAAATGTTTGGACTGATGTTTTATATAAAGAAGTATGTAACGAATCAAAAATTCCTTGTGCTCTGTCATTTAAAAGATGCAAAATTTCTGAAAGTGGAGTTTATTTATCAATATTTGCTTATTGCCCAGAATGCAAGTGTACCTTTAAAGGCACTGTAATGAATCAACCCTACAAAAACAGTGACTTTGTAATGGAATGCTTCATATCAGATGAAATGATAGATTCAAATATTTTACCTTGATTATGGAGTCGAAAAAAAGCAGATGAAATTATGAAATTTTGTGAGCCTGAACCACATTATTTACTAAAAACTTCTGTTTTAAGGAAAGCTAAAGAAGAAAGAAGAAATATACAATTAGGCATAGATAAGGTAAATCATCCTGTAGAAAATATTCACAATATGAAATATACAACTCAAAGTGGCTGTATATTTTCTGTAGGATTGGATCCTTTCTATGTGCATTATTGGACACCAGAGTAAATGGAAATATATTTAAAATACCCCAATTATATAAGTATCGATGCAACGAGGCATTGAACGAACAAGGCTCTCATATATTTTTATATCAAATTGTCACGGAAACTCCAACTTTAAAAATACCTACTTTTCAAATGATAAGTTCTGTTCAGAACACAAATGCTATTCTAATTTGGCTGAGTGCAATTAGTAGAATAGGAAGTACACGTATAGCAAAATTTCCTTTCCCTAAAGAAATAGTTTGTGATTATAGTAGAGCATTGTTAAATGCAATTGCACGATCCTTCGGACAATGTCAAAACTTAAATGGGTATATTACAGAATGTTTCTTACACATTTTAAATGCTACCACTAAATTATCAGCCTGTTATATTCGTTTAGACATATCTCACTATGTAGCATTGGTTTCCCGTTAGCCAGTATTTAGAGATTTACATCCACGTGCAAAGTTCTTTTATTTAATTATTATGGGGCACTTAACAAAAATTAAAGACTTTAATAATTTCACAAATATAATAAGATGCATGATAATCCTAAGAAAAAGTGAAGGATGCGGGTAACTCGAGGATTGGACAAATAGTGTTGGAGAAACTGCTCTAAATTTTTTAAAAATTTGACCAAATGCAACCAATTGAATCAGATTGAAATAATGGAAGAAAATTATGAAAATAATGAGTCGGAGCCAGATGAAGAAGATTTCTTTAGTAAAACTGCGTTGGATGATCCGATACAAATCTGGATCCAGAAAATTATAAAGGAATTATTAGAGGAAGTGGCCTCTTCTTTTCCCGGTAAACAAATAAATGCATATTAGGCGCCAAAATTATTAAATAATTTTGAAAAGTTGTTGCGGATTTTTCCATTATTTACAACAATGTTAAATGATGATTTTAAAACTATAAAAGAAAAGGCTTCATCTTCCGCGGCTGAAGGGGAGTTTAACGATTTGAAAAATCGCATTCGAAAAAATGATTTACGGCCCATTAGAGTGGACAAATTCATTAGTTTGCATTTAAAATCATTCTCTGCCAAAACAAACTTAGCCGTAGCTAACAATTTAATGTATGAAGATACATATAAAGTAAATAAAAATGTATATATGAAAAAGAAATTAGTTAGTGAAAATGTTGACTCAATTGATCCAGATGATCCAAGTATCGTTTGACAATTTGAAAATAATTTTAATGAAGACGTAAAAAATAATAAAGAAACAAGTGAAGAAAATACAGGAACACAGGCAAAAAGGAAAAAGATTCTGAATCGGCAAAAGAAATAATAGACATTGATTTTTTGGAAGAGGAAAATTACAGTAAAAAAAATTGCCAAAAAAAAGGAAACGAATCTACTGAGATTTACGACCCGACTGGGATTATACAGAATTAAGCAACCGTAAGCCCATGGGATTAATTATGATACAAAATGGAAATTTTTGTTCTGCGATAAAAGAAGGGCAGAAAAAAAATTTTAGTCCAAAATATATGCGGATTGACAGTTTGATACATATCGTATCTAGTGCAACGATCTTTCATTGCTTTAAAAATTATGTAAATCAAGCAAATACTAATATATATCAATTTATTAAGACCTATATAGAATTAGGACCCACTACACAAATTTATAAAGATAGTTAGATTTATAGTTATTGTATTCTTTCATGCGCAACGGTCAAACCGTTGCGAATATCGGTAGCGCGCTTGAAGCTATTAAATTGTTATAGTTATTATTTTCTGGTGTGGCTTATTTGATACGTTCCCTTAATAATCTCAAGGTTCCCCGCGATCCACAATAACCACACCCTTCGGTCTCTTCCTCTCCCGAATCGGTCGGGGAAATATATTTGGTGCGCGGATTTCTTCGGTGCTTCACCCAGCTCCGGAGACACACCATTTCGCGTATTACAGTACAAAAAGAGGCACTAGAAAATATAGAAATTATAAATGCAGTGTCAAATGTAGCATATTTATGTGAAGAAATTTTTAAAAAACACGTTAGCTATAAAGTGCGTTTAATTTGTGAAAATTATAAAATAGAGACTAACAGAAGTCACACATTGCTTCCAATCGATATAAATGTAACAGAAGAAAAAGGATATAACCAATTGCAAAAAGCAATAACAAACACTACGTTAAGTATCTCTAAAAAGTGAAAGTTAAATAATACAGTAACTGTTCATTAATAAGATTAATTATTTATTGAATGCAACCCCCTAAATCTGGAAAGATTATATGAGTTAGAAAGTTTTTCACTTGCGTTAACGTTAAACATGGATAAATATGTATTAGCAGGTATAATAGAATATATAGGGGAGCAAGAAATGTCTCCTGGTCATTACACCGTGATCATAAGCTTTCATAATGGATGGAAGAAATTAGATAATTTGTGCAAAAAAACAAAGGCCATAAAAAATACTTTAAAAATATAGCCGCATATGCTAATTTATATTAAAATATTAAAAATCATAAATAAAAATTATAATAGAAATTAATGGGTTGTCCGGAAAGTTCGTGCCGATTTAAAAAACTTTTTCGCCGAAAAACCTGAGAGGTTCTGGAAGGACAGAATTTTCAAGTTGCATGAAAGATGGAGAAAGGTTGTGGAACAGAATGGCGCCTATATAATTTAATAAATGTGTACCAAAATTTAAATGAGTTGCGTTTCAATTTTCCTTCAAAATTGGCACGAACTTTCCAGACAACCCATTAGTTTTATTCTTCCAGTCACATCCCTAAAATTCTCAAAAATTTATATTTTTAGTAATAATAATTTTTCTTTTTTATTTTATTTAATAACAGAGCGTAACACCAGCGATTACAGCATAGAATTATATTTCAGAATAATGATTTTTTATTTACATTAAGTAGAAATAGGAAGTGGCAGTTTACTCTTAACAGACCTCTAGTTTTTTGACAATTTCTCTGCACAGCAATTTGCACCACACTTCTCTTTCTGGATCTACTACTAAATTGCTAAGTACAAGTGAGTACAAAAGTTTAAAGGCTGGTACAAAACCGGAAGTAGCAGTTTACTCTTGACAGATCTCTAGTTTTTTCGTATTTTCGTCAAAACTATTTACGTTTTAGGATTTTTTTTAGCGGTACAACAATATGTGACTCGAGATAAAAAGAAATCCACCAAAAAAATGGAAAACATTAAAAAAAGGAGGGCTGAGATATTTTTTTTTTAATTTTCATAAATATTAATTTTTGTAAAGGTTTGTTACTTTGGTACTTTGTTCAGAACAATTAGTACAATTTATTCCATCTAAGAAAACTATTGTTTTCAATAATGGGGGGAACTACAAAAAACGATTTTTTTCAGTTTTTGAATAAAATAGTTAAATTTTTTTTAATATTCTGGCACTTTGTAGTACAAACTGAATACAAATTGATACAATTTTAAAAATGATTAAATTTAAAAAAAGGGGGGCTAATTGCATACGCACGAGGCAGTTTTTTGAGTTGCATTCAATTGGATACGGTACAATTGGACACAGTGAAATAGGATATAGTACGATTGGATACAGTTTCATTTGGGCACAGATAAAATTTTAAGAATATCAGATAACTAGATTATTCTGTATTATTTATAAATATTATTTTTAATTTAATTTGATAAATTTCTTAAAATAACCTCTGTTCAATTGGATACCGTTTAATTGCGCACTGTTTAGTTAGACACCGTACAATTGCACACCGTACAAATGCGCAACGTTCAATAGGACATCGTAAAGTAGCATAGATTATAAGTAATTATCAGCTGGTGGTGTGTGTTGTAACACGTTTAGGATGTGAATATTGTAAGAATGGAGATTATTACATGCAAAGACAGTGGTGTCAAATTGAACGGTGGGCAAATTGTACGGTGTCTAATTGAACAGTGCGCAATTATACGGTCTGGAATTGAATAGAAAATATTTTTACGCGATTTATTAAATTAAATGAAAAATAATATTTATGAATAATCCAGAATAATCTAGTTATCTGATATCCTTAAAATTTTTATCTGTATCCAGTCGTACCGTATCTAATTGTACTGCGTCCAATTGTACCGTGTCCAATTGTGTTGTATCCAATCGTACAGCTTGTAAATTCTGTGTCTAATTGCACTATATCCAATTATACCGTGTCTAATTGAACCTCTCCCGTTTTTACATAAGATCTCGAATATTCAATGATTCCTAGCTAACGCCTATTGAAACTCACAATTCGTTAAGATTGATCAGTTGTCAATTGACCATCTAAGCGTAATCATGTTTGAAGGGTGGCTGTTAATTGGACACTATACGATTGAACATAATGCGGTTAAGAAAAGAATTTCGACACTCGCACGGTATAATAAAACACAGTACAATAAAACACAATACAATTTAAAATTAATATATATATAAAATAAAATATAAAATAAAACAAAATAAAATTGGTCATGGTTTCATTTGGACACAAATAAAAATTATAAATTTTTGAAAATAAAATTATTTTATATTATTCTCATATACCATTCTAGCTTTTACATTTACAAGCTATAAAAATACATTATATTCAATTGGACACCGTTTAATGCCCATTATTCAATTGGACACAATATAATATCTTGTGTTATAAATAGCATATGTTATAAGTAGTTAACATCTGATGGTGTGTGTTTCAACATACCTATATAGGCTATAGTGTAAGGACGAAGATGATTACATGTAAGGACGGTCATTTTACGGTGTCTAATTGAACAGTGCAACATTGTATGATGTTTAATTGAACAAATATATTTTTATAGCTTATAAATATAAAAATTCAAATAAAATAGAGTAATAATCTTAAATAACTTTATTTTCAGATATTTATAAAATGTTTATCTGTGCCCAAATGAAACCATTTCCAATTATGTTGTGTCTAATCGTGCAATGCAAAATCATTACTACTTTTTGAAACAGTTTCTGACAAAAGAAACTTTTTTATAACTTGAAAATTAACTTTTTAAATTGAAAATTTTCGCTTAAATCTTATTTTCATTTTCTTTTAAACATTTTAATTTTTATCCAAGAAATACGCGTGTTTTCGAAAACCTATTTTTACATACAGGGTGTCCAGAAAATGGTAGACACATTTTGGAGGGGTGATTCCTGACTCAATTCTAAGAGCTTTTCAACTTTTGGAATTTTTCAATTTAGAGCCTCGATTTTAAATTATTAATGTATTTCTGTGCGTATTGTAATTAGCCCTGGTTGCAAGTCAGCATCAGCCGCTGCGGTCGCGCACACTGACGTAAGCGGTATAGCATCATAGAGTGGCACCTACTTCGACAGTTCCTAACTCGAAACCAGCGGTTTTTACACAGCCCAACTCGACACTGACCCAACTCGACACAAACCAATGTGGACACGCAGAACTCAAAGCAACTTAACACGAGTTATTTCATAAAAGATACCACGATGTGGCCTTAAATCAATTACCTCGAATGGACATTACGTCGAATCACCATTATTTCGAAAATTTTAAACTTGTTTCGCGTAGTTAGATATTTTTAATTGAATAATTAAGCAACTATTAATTATTAATAACTGTGCCTATGTGATTGCTAGAATTTCTTAGCATTTATTAAGTATTTGCGTGCCTTGGGGCGACGCAGCACATTTTCCGCTGGCTACGGTGTTGTACCGCTTACATCAGCGTACGCGACCGCGGCGGCTGACGCTAGCTGCAACGAGTGATGGCCGTTTGCACACAGTCCGTTTGTGCACATCCCATTTACCCATGAACCTATTGCGCACAAGAATTGTTTTACCTACTGGTTATCAATATGTTTTTGACTACCTAAGTTGGAATTAGAATAAGGAAATTAGGTTCTAAGTGGTTAACACTTGGTGCGTGTGTTATCACCTTGTCTGCACTGAAAATTGTACACATTTTACTTTGGCGGTAAATTTATCGAATTATAAAATTTATTGATATGTGGGGTTGGCAAATAGCGATGCTTGTGAACAAATGGTCCATGAACGAAAAAACTTGTGGGCAAATGTGCGAAAATCAGTTTGTGCGCAATCGGGACGCTCCCCTCGCAACCAGGGCTAATCACATTGCGCACAGAAAAACATTAATAATCTAAATTGATGCTCTAAATTAAAAAATTCCAAGGGGTGAAATCTCTTACAAGGAAAGTATTTAAGTGAACACCTGACTTTTGGATGCCCTTTCAAAGGTTAGTAGGGGAGGGTCCCACTCTTTCACATCCCAAAACGTCATCTCCCATTTTAACACGTCCCATTTTTACACATCCCATTTTTGCACTTCTGAATTTGTCACAATTTTTACAATAGGCGAGTTAACCACACACACCACCAGGTTATAACTACTTAGAGCATAATTTTCCCTTTCTAAATTCGACTTAAATAAAAGTGGGAATACAATGCTTCGCGTGTGTAAAAATGGGAGATGTCGTTTTAGCATGTGAAACAACCATACTCTCTCGGTTAGTAGTATATATGAGACCTAAGCAATTTGCAAAAGTGCAGCTTCCAACTCTCCTCCATTTTCAAGAAAATCGCGATTAAAGTTTATGATTACTTTGTATATCTTTAAATGCTAACAGAATACCAAGGAATATTTTGTTATTTATATTATATATTTTTTTATTTTATATACAGGCTGTCCGAAAATAAAGGAGACATTATTTGAGATGGTTCCTGAGGCTATTCTAAGAACATTTTCCTCTTGGCATTTTTTGATTTGAAACTTCATTTTCGAAATATTCAACGATAAAGATACCATTAGTTAGACAAAGATACTCCGATAGTTGAAGTGAGATGGTGCCGCTCTGTCTCGCTTTAACTATCGGAGAGTCTCTGTATAACTAATGACATCTTTATCATTGAATATCTTAAAACTAAAGCTTTAAATCAAAAAATACCAAGACAAAAAAGTTCCTAGAATTGCATCAGGAACCACTTCTCAAAATATGTCTCCTTTTTTTCCGGACACCCTATATATGGACGGAGCATTTCCTGCGGGAATGCAAAATTTGCGGTGAGGGGAAACAAATAACAAGCCATTCAGCTATCGTTCGGACATAATCGGATGATTTCGTATTCTGTTGATTAGCGCACTTGTTCAAAATGTTATGATCTATAAACAAGCAAATTATTTAACTTAACATTTTTTACTAATTTTTTTTTATTCGTTGTAAGAAAATCAATACTAAAATCAACTATTAATTTTTTTAATGCTGACTGAAATTGTTGTACAGTGGGATTATTGTTATTTTCACCACATAAACGTATAGAACTGAATAATAATTCCAGACGAACTTGACTCATTTTGTATGTAGGAATATATTTTAAATTGTTATTAATTACACATAAATCTTGATATAATAATTATAAGCTGCCTATAGCTATTAAAAATCCTAAGAATCCAGTACACAGTTTAGAATTTATAATTTTTTTTGAAATTCTGTTACCTGTTACCATGTGTAATTGTAAGATATATCTTTTACTCTCTTGTAATTTTTGCATTATATCTTCAACATTATTACAGTTTATTGCTTGTTTTAAACCGTATTGTTTTTGACTACGTGAATTTAATATAACAAATAAATCGTTGAAGGTTTGTGTAAACTTTATGGTGGCATTGCAATTATTGAACTGAGGTAATAATAAATGATCTTGACAAAACTGTAATGAGTTAGAAACTGATGTACTTAATAGCTGTGCAGCTAATTTTACTTTCACTTTATTTTGAATGTAATCTATGTGCTTTGATCGTGATTTATTACCTAGATATAATCCTTCTTCTTGTTGCAATTTATTCAATTCTTCCCCACAAAAAAACCCACTTAATTAAATTATTATTTTCATCTATTAATACTTTATAGTATTTCCTAAAGTGTTACGTACCAATTTTAACATATGACACGCATCAGGAAATATGTAAACTTTCCTGTTGTCCACTGGATGGTTAAAGAAGGTCTGAAAATTTAACCAAATATTAAAATTACAGCTAAGCATCGTGGCGATAGTCATATTAGTGTGAGTTCCATCAAAAGTAAGTGAAACTATTTTCATGCCTGTATCATGCAAGGCTGTCAAGCATTGTAATATAAGATTACATTTTTGTTCGCTAGTCATGCCATTAATTAAGTAATATGCTACTGGTATTTTCCAGTTTTCGTTCATGCAAACAACCATGAAAACTAAAGCTTCTTTAGCGAGTAATGTGTCACATGCTATTATATTTCCCACATCTACAAAATCTTTTATTTTATCACCCACTTTATGAACATGTTGCCTAATAGCTATTTCATCATACATTAAACAACCAATCAATATGTGTGAATTATTTTGAACTCGCATTATTATAGAATTTAAGCTCTCTGTATTAATCCCAGGTTCTCCATCTATGTTTCTATACCATTCACTGATAGTTTTAGGATGAGGTAAGCATTTAGAAAATTTGAATCTTATATAATTATATGCACGGGGTGAATAGAAATGCAAGGTTAGTGCAAATTTTTTCAACTCTGCAATCAACATCTTTGAAGTAGATAACTTACGCGTCTTTTGAATGCATCTTTTAAATAAATCTTCAGTATCTTCACCTAAATATTTCAGAACTTGTAATTGTTGATCATCCACATATTTTTTATTTCTTAAAATTTTAAGTGCTTTTGTGAGACTTTCCACTCGCATCTGCTTCCTTTTATTTGCAAGATTTATGTTATATAATTTTCTTATTTGTAATTTATAATGGTCTCGAATAGACTTCTTTATTGGAGAATTTAAAATTCTCTTTGGAGAAACTAAAGTAGTTTTATCAATTATACAAGGCTGAGATTTTGTATTGTTGGATGTTGATGCAATTGTTATTACGCTTTTTGTTTCATTATTCTTTGAAAATGTAGCATCTGTATCTGTAAATCAAACCCCAAATTAAGAGTATATTTTGTTAAAAAATTGTATATTAAAAAATTTAGATAAAAAAATGTATTCTTATTTTTTGTAGCAAATAAAAGAAAATAAATTATTTGGCCCATTTAAATTATTTCAAATATTAAAAATTATAAAACAAATACCTTCAGATTTTAATATTAAATGTTTACTATCGCTCACATAATTATCTTCAATATAAGAATTATTCATATCATTCTTCATGTGATTGATATTATGGCTATAATGATCTTCTGAGTTTACCATTAACTGTTATGTAAGGAAATTTTGATAATTATAAACATAAACAATCTATTATTATTTTGATTTAAGTTTATAAAAACAAATATACTGTACATGCGGTATAACACTTTTCTTAAGTCTTGTTAGTGTTTCTGACATATAAATGAAAGAATTTGCAGGAAAATGCTCTGAACATATGCCACTACCTCTTGCTGGTTCCCAGTTCATTAAATTTAATGCTTCTAACCACTTTTGTTTTTGAATAGCATTCCTTGGAAATCTGTAAAATTGACATTAATTTGCAATTCCATTTAAATAATGTTAGTTTTCTGTATAATATTAACATACGTGTGGAAAGTTATTCGTTTCCTTAATACAATTAAATTTTGCTGATAATTTTTCCTCTTTTTCGTATTGCGGTTCGAGTAACCAGGAAAAACACAATACGACATTTTAATTATTATAGCAACAGTATCAATTCTGACAAATGTAAATAGCCCACAATACTCAGGTTAAATTTTGTATGACAACTGACGGAAATAACCGAAAACATACGAGAAACACCGAAGTGCTTGTAGTAACTTTCTTTCCCCTTACCTAAAATTAATCACATTCCTCGTCTAAATTACTCGATAACGTTCTGTCCATATATTCTTAGATCCATGGTAAAAACACAATATACAGGTAACCCTCCTATAACACGGTAGTTAGGTTCCTAGAAAATGCCGTGTTGTGTGAAACCGTGTTACATGAGACCCAGAGCTAGTATAAAAAGGGGGGTTACGTTCCAAAAACTTATTAAAAAACAAATATTTTTTTTAATTCGACATAAACAACTTAATTTTTAATAAAAATATAAATGTATGTACAACACAAAGTAAAAAAAAAAAAATATTTTAATCTAACGCAACCATAATTTAATGAATTTATTTGTCGTCACTGCTCAGTATAATCAACCGAGAACCCTATACATCCCTATATAATCCCTACCGCAATCATCGTCCTAATCCTCGTCCTTTGCGTCACCACCGATTCTCGAGCACACGTCCTGTCGCGATAATTATTTGGAAATTCCCTGCTCCCACTCCTCGTTCCCACTATTCGTCTCCAGCATTATTGACGTACCGTCCATCTCCCACAGGCTACACGTACGGTTAAGGACCTACATACATTTCCGCAACGCTGTATCTTTAGGATAGCAAGCCTCGCCGCGGCTGTAGAACTACATACAGTGTTGTATGAACAAACGGTTTGCAGTTTTCTCATCACGTTATAGCGAAACCGTGTTATAGGATGCCGTGTGGTAGACGGGTTCCCGCAATTTACGAATCGTGTTATAGCGAAACCGTGTTATAAGATACCGTGTTATAGGAGGGTTACCTGTATATATATTATTCCACAATTAGAATCGAACGTGGGACTTTTCTTCAATAGCTTCTTATTCTCTAGCCATTATACTATTTATTTCCTTGATATCCTGTTAGCATTTAAGGATATACAAAGTAATCAAACACTTTAATCTCGATTTTCTCGAAAATGAAGGAGAGTTGGAAGCTGCAATTTTGTAAGCATCCAAACGTCAGGCGGCCACTTGAAATACTCTCCTTGTTAGAATTAAGCTAGGAATCATCCCTTCAAAAAGTGTCTACTATTTTGCGGACATCCTGTATAATTAAATATTGATGCTTATAAATGTTTTAAGATTTGTAAATAAAATGGAAACTTATTACACACCTTTATTTTCATTATATTTGATGGTTTGTGTATATATTGCGACTTTAACATTAGTTCAAGTTACTGATATGCAGGTAAGAAAAAATCATATAATATTTAAACTTATAATTTGAATACTATTATTTTTTAGTTAATGCAGTTCAAAGCAGCAGTTCAAATAATTTATATTTTCCTATTTATGTTTGTTAATGCATATATTGGGCAAAAATTGATAGATGCTAGTGAAGATATAGGAAATAAAGCGTAAGTATATCTGTTATGATTATGTAATGATTGAGAAAGGGCATAATTAAATATATAATCTATCCCCCCTAAAAAACATTCCTATGTTAAAAAATACGCCAAGTATATATCCCTTTTCCAAAAATATACTTTATGTACAAAAAAATATGCATAATTTTTACCCTTAAATATTTTATGCATTTTCTTAATAAGAGGTATAATAATAATAAAATAAAAAATTATTTACATTTAAATAAAAATATGCATTTATTTAAAAATTATACTTATTACAAAAAACACTTTATTTTGTTTATTCTATTAAAAAGTATTGAAATCATATATAAAATAAAGCCAAGTATATAACTTATAAGTTTATATGCAAAAATTGCACTTAATTAATAAACAATTAATTAATTTATAAATAATATACATAAAATATATATAATTTTTAAACAATATGCATCAATTATAGATACTTTATAATATTAACAATAAACAATATGTATTGAATATATATAGATTACAAACTGTATGTAGCTGCTACGAATTATTGTTGACGAATTCTTTCCTCTTCTCCTGTAGCAACAACGAATTCCTGTCAATGAGTTGTCTATTCTTGTCATGTAGTTGTAACGAATTTTTGTCAATGATTTTTATTTTATTTTCATGTAACAAATACAAATTATGTCGACGAATTTTATGATCTTGTATATTGTAAGGAATTTGAAATTTTTAATTATTATGATTATTGTGTGTCATTTAAAAAAGCCTGGAGGCTCGCTAAGTATTATATAAAAAAATTGTATAAAAGCTGTTTATAAACTATCTGTAAACAATTTTCATGCATATAGTGTGTAATCTATATATATTCTATAAATATTGTTTATTGTTTATATTATAAAGTATCTATAATTGATGCATATTGTTTAAAAAGCATATATATTTTATGTATATTATTTATAAATTAATTATTAATTAATTGCAATTTTTGAATATAAACCCATACTTTTCAACAGAATAAACAAAATAAAGTATTTTTTAAAATAAGTATAATTTTTAACTAAATGTATATTTTTATTTAAATGTAAATAATTTTTTATTTTTTATTATTATTATATCTCTTATTAAGAAAATGCATAAAATATTTAAGGGTAAAAATTATGCATATTTTTTTGTACATAAAGTGTATTTTTGGAAAAGGGATATACAAGGTGTCCGGAAAAAAAGGAGACATATTTTGAGGAGTGGTTCCTGACGCAATTCTAAGAACTTTTTTTGTCTTGGTATTTTTTTTGATTTAAAGCTTTATTTTTGAGATATTCAACGATAAAAATGCCATTAGTTAGACAGAGACACTCCGGTAGCTGAAGCGAGACAGAGTGGCGCCATCTCACTTTAACTATCGAAGCGTCTCTGTTTAACTAATGGCAAATTTATCGTTGAATATCTCAGAAATAAAGCTTTAAATCAAAAAATGCCAAGAGCAAAAAAGTTCTTAGAATTGCGTCAGGAACCACTCCTCAAAATATGTTTCCTTTTTTTCCGGACACCCTGTATACTTGGCGTATTTTTTAACATAGGAATGTTTTTTAGGGTGGATTTCACTTATATCTGAAAGTTTAGACAATATTCAAAATATAATAAATATGTAAAATTCTGCAAAATAGGTATTATATAATATTTAACTTACATTTAATTTAAAGTGATGAATTTATTCAATCGTATATTATTTATTCACTATGCAGAAATAGTAAATAAACATCTTTGGCACCTCTGGGCCATTGTTTCTTTTATTAATTTATTAATTTAATTAATAAATTAATAAATTAAAATAAACAATTTTTGTATAATTTTTTTATATTTTATTTATTATTTTATATATAAAGGAAAATGACGTTTAAGGGGTCCCGAGAAAAGAGATATTGTGAATTTATATAAATTATTAATAATTTATAAAATAATTTATTAGTAATTTCATAATAATTATTAGTAAGTAAATGAGCGGAAGGAGAGGCGTAAAGGGGGCGGAACGAAGTGGTGACGAAAAACGAGAATGGTGGTTATTTATTAATAATTTAAATAATAATGTAATTTAATTAACTAATTTTCATGATTATAAATGGGTCATTATCATTTAGTAAGTTAATAATCGTTGGGGATACGTAAAGGGGGTGGGGTGAAGGGCTGAGGCCAAAGGGGCGTCATGGGTGGTTTATTAATAATTTATATAAAGATTTAATTTAATTAATTAATTTTAATGATTAAAAATGAGTAATACTCATTTAGTAAGTAAATGAGCGAAAGGGGTGGCGTAAAGGGGGTGGGGTGAAGGTGTGAGGCCAAATGGGTGTCATGGGTGGCTATTAATAATTTATATAAAATTTAATTTAATTAATTAATTTTAATAATTAAAAATGAGTAATACTCATTTAGTAAGTAAATCAGCGGAAGGGATGGCGTAAAGGGGGTGGGGTGAAGGGGTGAGGCCAAAAGGATGTCATGGGTGGTTTTCTCACTCTCTCTCTCTCTCTCTCTCTCTCGGGTCGGATGAATTGATCCCCCTAAAAAACATCCCGATGTAAAAAAATACGCCAAGTAGTTATCACCTTCTAAAAACCCCCTTATTCAAAAAATATATATTATTTATACACTTATTCAATGAATTCTCATAATAAAGGTATAACAATAAAAAGAATATATTTATTTATAATATGTAGTCATTACAAAAAATACATTTTTTTTCTTATCTTGTTAAAAAATATTGATATCATATATAGAATAAAGCCAAGTATGTAATCTTTATTTATTCTCAGCATATAGTTTATAAACAATATGCATAAAAAAGAGAAACTGCATTTGAAACACAGATAGTTTATAAACAAATTGCATAAAAGTTTTTTATATATAGTTTATAAACAACTTGTTTATAATTTTTTTTATACAGAACTTGGCGAGCTTCCATGCTTTTTTAAATGACACACAATAATCATGTTAATTAAAAATCTCTCACTCCTTATAATATGAAGGAAAATGTTATAATTTCATAACTGCTATATGAAAACATTTGAAAATTGGTCGAGCGACATGCATTCGTTCTTATTACATGAAAAGAAGAGAAAATTCGTTGGCAGGAATTCGTACTTGCTACAGGACAAGTGCAGAGAATTTGTCGGCAGGATTTAAAGTAAAATCAAATGTTATTTAAAAAAGCATGGAGGCTCGCCAAGTTCTGTATAAAAAAATTATAAACAAATTGTTTATAAACTATATATAAAAAACTTTTATGCAATTTGTTTATAAACTACCTGCGTTTCAAATGCAGTTTCTCTTTTTTATGCATATTGTTTATAAACTATATGCTGAGAATAAATAAAGATTACATACTTGGCTTTATTCTATATATGATATCAATACTTTTTAACAAGATAAGAAAAATAATGTATTTTTTGTAGTGACTACATATTTTAAATAAATATATTCTTTTTATTGTTATACCTTTTATTAAGAGAACTGATTAAATAAGTGTATAAATAATATATTGTTACGAGCTGCGCGCGGTTTCAAATAATCACAACAAGTTAACAAAAGAACTAAAACTGTTTATTAATTAACTAATTAATAAACAACAAGAAACACAAATATTAACTAAACAAGAAGCAAGAACTAGAAAATGCAAAATATAAGCTTTATACAATTAGAGAGATTTAAAGAGTCTGCTATATACACGTCAGTACGGAACACGATTAAAAGCAGCTCTGCCGCCAAGTTCACTAAATCAACAACACATGGTAACTTACAAGTTATTTAAATGGTTACCATCACACCAAGCAAACTGTCTGAAATTGTCATTCATGCATACTTCACACCCATACCCGAACTCATAACATTACCCCCTCCCTAGAGAAAAATGTTCGCCCTCGAACATGCCCCTCTTCCTTAAAAATGGAATTTTCCTAAGATCTTCCGGGTTGTTACGAATCCGAGTTTGTTTCGGATTACAATCGCCCAGTGGGACGAAACAAACTGCCCTAATACCTGGCATTTGCCTGCACACATTTGTGCATCTCCAGGAAAACCCACCTCAAAACCTGGAGAAGGTATTAGTCTGCTGGTGTCTTCAGTTCCTCTTCTTTCTTCTTCCTGACAGGATCTATACCGATCCCTTTCCGTCAGGACCATCCGTCGGAAATTCTTCCATTCGGACTCTTCTTTTCACTTGACACCAGCCGACTTCAATCCTTCACTAATCAGATTCAAATGACTCCATGAACAAATGAACATGTCCACTTCATCAGCTACTTTCCAACCAAATGCAGAACAGGAACAGGGAATTGCAGGAACGGAAAAATAGGATTGGTCTTGATACCTTAAAACAAAACTTAGGACAGAAAAAACTGTAACAAATTTATTTACTACTCTAATCTACTCTTCAATAAATTACTATTGTCCCAAATCACAAATAGTAAAAAAATTCGTAAGATAACAACTAATTACTATTTCATATTGTTTTTCGTTTACAAATCAATTAAAATTTTGAATGTCATTTATCACTCTTATTTTTCATACTGCTCATATACAACATTCACGCAAGCTCGCTTTCCCCATGGCCGATTCGTCACCAGGATTTAAACTACACATGTACTCCAACAGGATAATACATGGCAGCTACCTTAGCTAGAATTGCGAGAAAAAGACGAACCCCTTCAATCAGGCTTATCCTACGATGGATAAGAGATCCCGGTCTCTTCCCCATCTACCTCCTATTGCCCCCTGAAAGCCGTAAGGTGAACCCCAACCAATACTGCTGTGGCTTATAAGAAATTAAAATATCGTAAAATGAATTAAGAAAAAAAAATACTCGCGTAAGACCACAACACATTGGGATTTGGTCGTGCCCAAAAAATGTCAGTCCAGTGATCAAGGAGTTCAACCTCTTACTCTCCCAGACGACGGAGGAAGGAAGCTCTCATCTCTCATACAATTGCATACAACTCATACAACTGTCAAAATTTCTATACCTAACCTCAGTAGTAACCTAAAAATTCTGCTCCCCATAAAATTTAGCTAATCTATCAATATGAACAACCTTACATTTTGTGTTAGAAGTTTTCCTAATACGAAAAACAATATTATTTAACTTTTGAACAATTATATAAGGACCATCCCAATTACTTTGTAATTTAGGACATTTTCCCTTAACCTTAATTGGATTGTATAACCATACTTTCTCTCCTTCCTGAAAAGAAATCTGGTTAGTACTATTATCATACCTAACTTTCATCTTATTCGATTTCAATTTTAATTTCTTTCTAGCTAAATCATGAACTACTCCTAATTCCTGTTTCAAATCCTGTAAGTAAGATGAGCTACCACTTGAATCTGAATTAGGAACAATTCCTCTAAACAAATTCAAAGGTACCCTAAGATTTCTTCCAAACATCATCATAGCTGGTGTTTCTGTAATAGTTTCATGAACGGAAGACCTATAAGCTAACAGAAATAAAGGAATCCAATCGTCCCAATCTTTTTGATGTTTGCCTACAAATAAAGATAAATATTGTAAAATTGTTCTATTTAGTCTTTCTACAAGACCATCTGATTGAGGATGTAATGATGTAGTTCTGGTTTTTTGAATTCCTAACACCTGCATAAGTTCTTTGAAAATCTGCGATTCAAAAGTACGTCCCTGATCTGAATGAATTTCTAATGGAATACCAAACCTACTAATTATATCTGAAATTAAAACTTTAACCACAGTATTAGTTTTAAAATCAGGAATTGGAATAGCTTCAGGCCAACGGGTAAAATAGTCACTAACAACTAAAATGTATTTATTTCCAGCGTTAGAGAGAGGTAGTGGTCCCAAAATATCCATGGCAATTCTTTCAAATGGGTTTCCCACGTTATAAATTTGAAGTTTTCCTTTGGCTTTTTCCAATGGTCCTTTCCTAGCAGCACATTTAAAACAATTTCTAATCCAGTTTTCCACTTTTTTTTTGTAAGTGGTCCAATAAAACTTCTCTCTTATTTTTTTTAATGTTTTATTTACTCCAAAATGTCCTCCTATTGGTGAAGTATGTGCTTCTTTTAATATTTCCATAATTTTTGTTCTAGGTACCACAATTTGCCAAACTTCCTTTTTTCCATTTGGAGATTACCAAATTCTATAAAGAATGTCATCCTTAATTTGAAGAGAATTCCATAAATTACAGTATAATTTGACATTTTCTTCTTCTGCTGAAATTTCTTGCCAAGATGGACATTTATTTGATCTTTTAAATTTCATAATCAAAGAAATTATATTATCTTGTTCCTGTAAAAATTTCCAATCAAATATAGGATCTATAGTAATTCTTCTTATTAATATTTCTTCTTCATTGTCTAAATTTTCTCTTTTTGTACAATAATTACAATTATTTTCCAAACAAGGTCTTCTTGATAATGCATGAGCATTTAAATGTTGTTTTCCTGATCTATAAATGATTTGAAAATCATACAATTGTAATCTTTCTATCCATCTTGCCATTTGTCCTTCAATATTTTTAAATGATAAAAGCCAGCTAAGTGAGGAATGATCCGTTCTAATGATGAATCTTCTTCCTAGTAAATAGTAATGAAAATGTTCAATAGAAACTTTTTAATTGTTTCTTGCTCTTGGGAATAGGCCATTCTTGTATTGTCTTGATTTTATTACTATCTGTTTCTATTCCTTGTCTTGAAATTTTGTGCCCTAAATAATGTATTTCTTCTTGACAAAATAAGCATTTTTTTTGTTCGTAATAAGTCCAGCTTCGTCAAATCTTTTGAAAACTGTTTCTAGAATTTGCAAGTGTTCTTCAATGGATTTTGAGAAAATAATAATATCATCTAGGTAAACTCTGTATCCAGAAATATCTTCTAATACTTTTTCCATTAATCTCTCAAATGTAGCTGGAGCATTACATAGTCCAAAAGGCATTACTTTAAATTGCCAAAGTCCTCCATCCACCATAAATGCCGTTTTTTCTTTATCCTCTTCAGACATTTCTATTTGCCAGTATCCACTTTGTAAATCAATGGTGGAAAACCAATTGCATCCAGCAACTGCATCTAATAAATCTTCTATCCTAGGAAGAGGATATGAGTCTTTTTTTGTAATTGCATTTAGTATTCTGAAATCGATACAAAATCTGGGTTTTCCATTTTTCTTAATGACTATGACAACTGGAGAAGCCCATGGACTTGCTGATTTTTCAATAATCCTTTCTGCTTCCATTTCTAATATTAAATCCTTTATCATTTTTCTTCTGTGAAGTGGAATTCTTCTCTGTGGTTGTTTAATTGGCAATGCATCTCCTGTTTCAATCTTGTGTTTGACAATTCCACAATGTCCTGCTACTCTGGATTTTCCTGAAAATAACTTAGAAAATTTCCCTAACAACCTTTTCAAAGAACGTACAGAACTATTCTTTAATAAAGCAGTACTTTTTTTTAACAATTCTAGCATTTCTTCAGATAAATCATTTACTACTTCTATAGTATAATTATTTCTTTTTCCTTTAGAATCCATAATTTTCATAGGAATTTCCTCTTTTTCATCAATAACTAATTTTAAATCTGTAAGCTTTATATCACATCTATTTTTAATTAAAAAATCTATTCCTATTATGCAATTTTCCTCTATTTCTGCTATAATAAAATTATATTTTGTAATATAATTTTCCATTTTAATAATTAAATTACTTTCTGCATTGACTTCAATTAAGTCTCCTGTCACGTTCTTTAAAGAAGGCTTTCTATTTGAAAAACAATTAAAAGAAATATTATTCTCTGAAATAAATTTCCTACCTACAACTGAAATTGCAGATCCTGTATCAACAATTATTTGAGTAAAAATATTATTAATTTGTCCTAACACAAATAATCCTTCTATTAATTCGTTTTCTATTTGAAGCCTATAAATAATTGGGGATTTATTGAATATCGACATGTACCCCTTTATGTCGATTTCTCCTTGTTTCCCGACTTTGTCTTATCTATTCTTTTTCTATCTTTATCATTTATTTTATTCATAGGTCCTTTATTACAATTCATTTTATAATGTCCTTTTTGTCCACAATTCCAACACAATTTCTCATTGTCTTCTTTTTTATTTGAATATTCTTTATTTCTTTGTATAAATTCTTTATTTCCTTGGAAATTTCTATCCCTTTGTATCCTTTCTTTGGATTTTTTACCAATGTCATTAATTGTTTTAATTTCCAATGCTTTAATTACTAAAGCATGGAAATCATTTTCACCGTTGATTCGCAGATCTCTTTGCAGATCTACGTCTACCAAAGAATCCACGAATCTGGCGCATAACAATTTATTCCTGACATTATGTGGACAATTTTTCAATGAAAGATAAGATAATTTTTCTAATTCTGTTGCAACTTTTTGAATGTCTTCATTATATTTCTGTTTATAGTTCTGGAAACTGGAAAAATATAAATTTTCCATGTATTTTTCCCCAAATCTTCTTTCTAATGTGTCTACTAATATTTTAAAATCTTTCCTATCCTCAGGCGAAAGTGAAATTAAAACAGAAAGAGCCGATCCTTTTAAAGAATTTAACAAAACGAGTGTCTTCGTCTTCTCATTTCAACCACTAGTCTCCGCAATAGCTGAAAATTGCGCGAAATATTCTAACCATGATCCGCTGCCATCGAATTTTAGAAATTTCACATCTATCGCATTAGAATGTGAACCTATTTCTGTCCTAACAACTGTTTCTGTTCCTTTTTCCGCTGTTCCTTGATTTTCTATATTTTCTATTTCCCTATCTTTATCTATTTGATCATTATCTATTCTATTTCTTTCTAAATTATCATTATTTTCTATCCTATTTCTCTCTAAATTATCTAATCTAGTATTAAATTGGAATAGACTAGCCTGGATATTCTCCGCAAATCCATCTAATCTGTCAAAGAGTCGATCCATTACTGTTGTCAACTCCTTCTGGACTGTGTCAATAATTCGTTTTTCCATCGCTGTTTCGCGTTGCTCCAAAATCCTTATGAGTTCCTCCTTTGAAAGTCAAGTCGCCTCCGCTGGGTTATTTGTCGATGATGTTCCTGGTAGTGGTTGAAAAGTTCTATCTCCTTCTTCAAATCCAATAAACGGTGATCCCATTGCACTTTCCATTGTTCAAATTGTTCAAAAACTATTCACTTAATCAGAGTTCACTGAAAGTTCACTTCTGACACCAAATGTTACGAGCTGCGCGCGGTTTCAAATAATCACAACAAGTTAACAAAAGAACTAAAACTGTTTATTAATTAACTAATTAATAAACAACAAGAAACACAAATATTAACTAAACAAGAAGCAAGAACTAGAAAATGCAAAATATAAGCTTTATACAATTAGAGAGATTTAAAGAGTCTGCTATATACACGTCAGTACGGAACACGATTAAAAGCAGCTCTGCCGCCAAGTTCACTAAATCAACAACACATGGTAACTTACAAGTTATTTAAATGGTTACCATCACACTAAGCAAACTGTCTGAAATTGTCATTCATGCATACTTCACACCCATACTCGAACTCGTAACAATATATTTTTTGAATAAGGGGGTGTTTAGAAGGGGATAACTACTTGGCGTATTTTTTTACATCGGGATGTTTGTTAGGGGGTTTTCCTATTCCCGGAGCACTGGATTGCAATATGGAACTATAATAACCTCAATTAATGAGGTTTTTAATGGCAGACGCGTTTTTCAGCGTCCGCTAAATGGATTATCCCCACTTGTGCATGTGGGATACGCCTAACAAGGGGAATGTCTCAAGTGCCACTCGAACTTTGAGATGAGCTTTTGCGTATGTATTCCTTGGCCCCTCAGGAAAAAAACCATTTCAGGGTTCATCCGATTGGGCCCTAGTTTTCGAGAAATACGGGTTTGAAATTTGGGACTCGCGCACACTCTGAACGATATCCTATCGCGTAGCAGGAAATTCCAACAGCGGCAGCAGCGGAGTGGTTAAGGTAAGCGGTTACAACGGTGCAAGTTGTGCGATCGATCCTTCTATCATATTTTTTATTTTTTTTAATTTTTATAATACAAATTGTGCCTATTAGAAATGTAAGTAATAAAATAACCTTTTAAACATATTTTATGCGTTTATATCATAGGAAAGCATATAAATTCATTAGTTTCTGGTATTTATGATTTTTATTAAAAGTATTACAAAATTTGGTTTAACATTTTAAGTTAATTCCATATCCATTTCAGAATCGTTATCTGAATTATCGTCAGTGCTGGCGATTCTCGCTGTACATACTGCAGGATGATAATTATCATAAAAACATGTAAAACATAAATAACTATTACACCAGGAACACTTTACAAAAGAAATTGAATCACATTGACATTTTTCTTTAGATAAAGTGATAGGGAAGCAAATCTCGTTAACATTTTGGAAAATCATCCTGTCTGATAGTAATTTTGATGCAAACCATGAGCCATTTTTCACATCGTATAAAAGACTATCAACAGCTAATGAACCTTTCCAAGAAGCAATAGTGTAATCCTATCGGTTGGAGATAACGAAATCTAACATATACACCGCATGTCGCCTATCACTTCCCACTCGTACTGCCTCGCGAAACACCGTGACGAATGTGAGAGTTGCTTCTCGTCCGCAAAGGGTTAATATTTTAAAATGGATTTGGAAAAAGCACATTGCTCTACAATGCAAAGTGATCGTGATATTGATGAAAGTGAAGTGGAAAATGATCAATTTCATGATAATTTTAAACAAGATTTTACTCAAGCTATAGAATTAATGACAAATATGTTTAAAAAGAAAGGGATGATAGTGTCGTCTACCTCAAAAGACTTTTCACAATCAGCATGCGCAATGGCGAATGTTTTTTATGATTCTGTTGTGGCTGCTATTAATGAAAATGTTGTGATAAATGATGAGGATTTGATTTTACCCAATGATTCAGATAACGAAGAAGAATATGAAGAGGTAATTTGTTATTTTTATTAAATGTTATTGACAAAAAAGAATAGTATTATTTCCTATCTTCTTTAAAAATATTCTTCGTAGTGTTCTGATGAAGTAATGGGTGAATTTAATCCTAATGAGTACGAGGAAAAAGCGACTCCGGAGTATATTCCAATGGAATATAAATTAAAAACTGTAGCATTTTATAATGCAAATCCCAAGGCCAGCCTAAAAACAATGCAATCAAGAGGTTTTGCTAAATTAAAAAATCGCAAGATGCTTATGCGGTGGAAAAATGACATTCAAAAAGGTGGTTCAAGGTTTGATAAATTGAAATTTATTGATGATCAGTGCTTTGAACGGTTTACTGAAGCAAGAAAAAATTATGAGCAGGTAATATAATTAAAATTCATCAATA
The DNA here is from genome assembly GCA_037305995.1 of Sclerodermus sp. 'alternatusi'. Lineage (NCBI taxonomy): Eukaryota > Metazoa > Arthropoda > Insecta > Hymenoptera > Bethylidae > Sclerodermus > Sclerodermus sp. 'alternatusi'. Next base: position 185,839 of record JBBEEM010000016.1, on the reverse strand, counting down.
TCAACGAATAATAAAATGAGTGATACATTATAGGTAACCACTAGAATTGTTCAGCAATGGGCAATGGCAATTGCTTTCCCATACATATCAGAAGAGTTTACGTTCGTCGCCAGTTTAAGTTGGGTTTCGCGTTTTAAGAAACACCATCATATTCGTCAAAGAAAAGTTACCAAATTTATAAGTAAAAACGATGTTGCGATTTTAGAAGAAACTCTTGAAGCGGCAAAAAAATTTCAGTGCCAAGCAAAAGCGTTAACTCAAAATTTTCATTTAGATTTTGTTATTAACACTGATCAGACAGGATGTCAATACCAATCTGTCTATAATAGATCGTTGGATTATTTAGGTGCAAAAACAGTGTTGGTAAAAAAACAAAATTTGGCTAAACTAATACATTCTTATACTGCGCAATATAGTGTTACTGCTTCGGGAAAATTATTGCCAAAAGTATTTTTATGTATGGCAGAGGTAAAAAATGAGTTTGGACCTAAAGTCCAAGAGGTCGTTAATAAATTAACTGCTGAATATAAAAATATAGTGGTTACATGTTCCAAATCTGGAAAATTAACAAAAGAATTATACAAAATCTTTTTAAACAGAGTCATGACGCCTTATGTCAAAAATAATAACTTCTTACTAATTATAGATTCATGGGGAGGTCAAGTCGATACCACGTTATACGATGATGAGTTTGCGCAAGAAAATGGGGAAGTAACTTGTTCTGTAAAAGTAATTCCTCCAAAATGTACGCCACTCTGTCAACCATGCGATGTATATTTCTATAGGCAAGTGAAAAACTTTATAAAAAAATTTCAAAATGCTTCACCACTCTTAAAAGACCAGCGAGAAATCGCGTCTCGCGAAGATGCTTTAAAAATACACAGCTTGATACATAATCAATTAAGTGCTCCGGTTTTTAAATCAATGATAGAATATGCATGGTTTGCATCAAAATTACTATCAGACAGGATGATTTTCCAAAATGTTAACGAGATTTGCTTCCCTATCACTTTATCTAAAGAAAAATGTCAATGTGATTCAATTTCTTTTGTAAAGTGTTCCTGGTGTAATAGTTATTTATGTTTTACATGTTTTTATGATAATTATCATCCTGCAGTATGTACAGCGAGAATCGCCAGCACTGACGATAATTCAGATAACGATTCTGAAATGGATATGGAATTAACTTAAAATGTTAAACCAAATTTTGTAATACTTTTAATAAAAATCATAAATACCAGAAACTAATGAATTTATATGCTTTCCTATGATATAAACGCATAAAATATGTTTAAAAGGTTATTTTATTACTTACATTTCTAATAGGCACAATTTGTATTATAAAAATTAAAAAAAATAAAAAATATGATAGAAGGATCGATCGCACAACTTGCACCGTTGTAACCGCTTACCTTAACCACTCCGCTGCTGCCGCTGTTGGAATTTCCTGCTACGCGATAGGATATCGTTCAGAGTGTGCGCGAGTCCCAAATTTCAAACCCGTATTTCTCGAAAACTAGGGCCCAATCGGATGAACCCTGAAATGGTTTTTCTCCTGAGCGGCCAAGGAATACATACGCAAAAGCTCATCTCAAAGTCCGAGTGGCACTTGAGACATTCCCCTTAAGTCATCATCATTTATGATTTATCAAATCACCAATAGATGTCACTACGGGTATCAAACGCTGATATGCTGGTCGATTTCGGCACGTAATGAGAAATCTCGTTACATTTTAAATTTGCTTATTCGCACTGAATCTCCAACTTTAAATTTGGTTGGCTTACTCTCACTAATTTTCATCGAGTGGTACCGAGATGTACACAGATTTATTGCACATGGCCTAATTGCATAGCCGAAATGTACACAGACTTTTTTATACACGACCGATTAGCACGTAGTTTTTTTTTATTGAAAATTTAAGCTATGTTTAAATAAATTATAACCTAAGTTAAAATAATAAAATGAAAACTACATTGTAAGTAGTTATCACCTGGTGGTATGTGTTTCAACCCCTATATATTAGACAATTTTTAAGATGTAAAATGTATAAATAAATAATTCAGCATTAAAATATGGAAATGTATAATTTTTTTAAGAAACTGAAGACATTTATGATAAAAATATAATAAAAAATAATTGTGTACATGTCGGCCGTATACAAATATATACACTACCGTCCAAAAGTTTGGAAGCATATAACTTTTTATATAATTTATAACGTGGCATTTTGTAAAAATGCGTTACAAGCTCAGCCGATCTAAATTCTATAGAATTTAGCATGAGCATCGGCTGAGACTCGGTCCGGACGCCTCGGTGATCGGTTTGCTGTTGTTTGTCAGGCATAGCTGATCGCCGTAAACTCTGTTTACATTAGCGCTGGCTAATGAGGCGTTCTAGAAGCGGATTTAAATTATTTAAATTCCCTTATTGGTGCCTGCTGATCTCGCGCGATCAGCTGGTCGATGTATTTACTTATTGATCGTCGCGACGAACGGACGCGTGTCGCTGGAAGCATGGAAATCGAAAGTTGTGTGAGTGATACAGTCACTGAGATTAGTTTTGTGGGAGAGACCATTGAAACGTGGAGCTAAGAGATCAGGAGGAGAAGTCAGGTGGAAGACGGGAGTTGGACTGCGGATACCAGGAGTAACTCCAGGGAACGAATTCGACACGGACCGGACATATGGGAAATAACGCTACAGGAACGACATAAGTAGTAATTGGAGTGCCGCGCACCTAGACAATTACCATCCTCGAAATTGTGAAAGAGCCGGTCAAGGACAACGGACTTGACCGAGCCCGGTTAGCGTCACAGAAAGGGATTGCGTGCTCCGGTTGTTGCAGCGACCGTCGATCTCGGGACTTGGTCCTCATTCCAACGGGAACGTCCGCCCAGGTTGCCCGATAAGCTCCTGGGTACAGTAAACGGCTTTTCCCTAGTGGCGTGGAGTCCGTTGTTGCTGTAAGCTCAACAGCCTCTGTGTTACAGACGCAGGCGGACTACCGAGTAAAGTCCGCCCGACGCTAGGCACAGTATTCCAGTATAACTTGTATTCCAGCGGCTACCTACTGTGGTATTTTAAAGATCATTTATTTTTTATTTTTTATTAAGTCTTCCGCAATAAAGCCGCGTTTAGAGTTAAAGAGAGTGTGACTTTATTGTACGACGTGCCTGGCCCTCAACCTCGGGAGAACCTCCTCTGGGCCCCATATGTAGTGGTTGTTTCCTCACGGGTGAGGGAAATTCACTTATTACTTTAAAAATTAATTGTTACGGTGTTCTGACCTCCGGAAGAATCACCTCCTTCCGGGGTTAACCGAGCACCCATCACAAATTTCGTTTTAAAGTTTATTTATCGACTATTTTCTAGTTTTTCCAATTTTCATTTCAAAACTCCTGTTATTTTTTATAATACCTTTCTTGTATTTCTACATTGTTTTCAAAATATCAAGTGTTAGAAAAGGTTATCAACTTAAATGAAAATAAACGAATTAAAGAATGGACAGCTGATCGCATTAGATTTTAATGAGTTGTATACAAAAAAAATAACCAATGTGATTCAAAGATCCAAGACGGAACTAATTACAAAGTATGATGCAATCAACGATTCCAGGGAAAACTGCAACTGATGTTTCAGAACTTGATCCAGCTAATATCAGCGTAGTGATGATGGCTTCCACGATGATTCCAGTGAAGAAATCGAACTGCAAATAGTTAGGGTGAAAACCCGTAGTTCCGATAAAGGAACCTCCTTTGTTCAAAGGAGACTGTTAACTGTTACTGTGGCTAAAGGCCAAATAATACCAAAACCTTTCAATAAAGTTTGGTTCTTAGATGTATGAGGTGAACACCTCTAGTTCCTGATAGGAACCTCTCAGTAGAGAGACTGTTCAGGGTTGACATTTATAGCTAAATAAATAAATAATAACAATCATGAAGTTATTGCATATTCTTCATAATAATCGAGATTGCGCAGAAGAACGATTCTAAAAAAAAAAAAGAAAAGAGAAGGAGAACGATGAAGTGAGAAAAAAGAAATGAATTAAGGAGTTGAATTCAAGCAAGAAAAGAGAAAAGACGTACTTTCAACAAAGTCAGAAAATAACAAATAGAAGAGATTTGTGAAGCATTATATTCAAGCATCTGAAAACCACGATAGTCAGGATCCTGAAAACTTTAGTATCGTATAATTATTTTTAGTTTATTTCGAATTGTTAATCGATAAGTAAACTGTTGGTTGTAAAAGGGTTTTCCGCCATGTGCGTGGTTTTTTTCCCTTCAAATTCTAATGTTGGTTTTACGGCTTAATTTTGCCATTACATTACATATCTTTTAAACAGTTACGACGGTTTTCTTCCCCTAGTTCGGAAGTTTTTATCCTTCATTGATACAAATATAGAAATTATTACATACAAACCTATAATCACTTTATTTCAAATATATTATTATTAATTTTTATTTGTCGAATGAACTTCGAGCTATCAGAGACTTTTTGATCACGAATTAACTCAATGGTTCACAAATCCGTAAGTACACTGACCGGCAATGAACGAGTCCCTGTTAGGCATCGAGTATAGCATAAACCAGGCTGGACAAATTTTCGCTCTCTCTTGCACGTGACGTCAAAATGCTTGTTGGCAGGGTGGTAGGAGAAGCGCCATGTCAATGTGTGTGTATCAAGTATAGGCCAGTGTATGGCAATACATTATATTATGCCTATAGGTTGACTGGCGGGGGCAAAGGAAAACGTGGTGGGAGGTGTTTCGATTCCTCATCCTCGTCTTACGCACGCTAAATAAGAAGGATAGCTTTATATGGGACGAAAATTCTGCGGACGAAACTCGAGTCCCTATCGGCGTCCTTGTTTGGCAGCCGCTTTAGCATACTCTCTAACTTATTAAACTTACCTTTTCTATCTAAGGAGCGCGCGCAACGCTAGGCCGCTCTTTGACACTTCCAACTTATGTGTCGCACTCTCACCTATTTTTTCTACTTAATGTTATAGGAATAATTTTTTTGCAGGGAAAATAAATTATTATTATTATAATTTTATAATTTATATTTATTCAAATATTTTTAGAGGCAGAGGCAGTTCCTTGTATAATAAATATAGGGTTCTTAAAAGAACCGATTTCTTTACATATTTTCTTTTTAATTAAGTTGTGTGGTTCTAAAAAGAACCGAACCTGCAAAAATTTATTTTTATTAGTAATGAATAATATTTTGGATTTAAGGAGAAGAAAAAGATGTAAAAAAAAGTATGTAAAGAAATCGGTTCTTTTAAGAACCCTATATTTATTATACAAGGAACTGCCTCTGCCTCTAAAAATATTTGATTAAAAATAAATTATAAAATTATAATAGTAATAATTTATTTTCCTGCAAAAAAATCATTCCTATAACATTAAGTAGAAAAGACAGGTGAGAGTGCGACAACACATAAGTTGGAAGTGTCAAAGAGCGGCCTAGCGTTGCGCGCGCTCCTTAGATAGAAAAGGTAAGTTTAATAAGTTAGAGAGTATGCTAAAGCGGCTGCCAAACAAGGACGCCGATAGGGACTCGAGTTTTGTCCGCAGATTTTTCGTCCCATATAAAGCTATCCTTATCATTTAGCGTGCGTAAGACGAGGATGTGGAATCGAAACACCTCCCATCACATTTTCCTTTGCCCCCGCTAGTCAGAAAGTGAGGGACAGAAAGAGAAAAATAATCAGTTGCATTCATTAGACAAAGACGGATTAATATGCCAAGTGGAGAGGGCTAGCCGCCGCCTTCTCCTCGTGAGATAAGGATAGTTTAATACTTTTGAAGGCATACTATAAAGCGGCCGCTAGACAAGGACGCCGATAGGGACTCGACTTTCGTCCGCAGAATTTTCGTCCCATATAAAGCTATCCTTCTTATTTAGCGTGCGTAAGACGAGGATGAGGAATCGAAACACCTCCCACCACGTTTTCCTTTGCCCCCGCCAGTCAACCTATAGGCATAATATAATGTATTGCCATACACTGGCCTATACTTTATACACACACATTGACATCGCGCTTCTCCTACCACCCTGCCAACAAGCATTTTGACGTCACGTGCAAGAGAGAGCGAAAATTTGTCCAGTCTGGTTTATGCTATACTCGATGCCTAACAGGGACTCGTTCATTGTCGGTCAGTGTACAACCTGCAGGTGCACTACAATCGAAGGTCAATTCACAAGTAACAATGGCGGGTCATGTAGCCCAGGTAGAAGACCTAGTAGAAGCGCTAAAAAGGTACCAGGGGGCGCGCAAAGATAACATAAGACGCGTTTCCAAAATTATCGCATAAGGGCGCATTTCTAACATCAAGAAAAGTTTATTTCTGTTTAAAACTTTTTTTCTCCAAAATTTGTAAGTGCTTCCAAACTTTTGGACGATAGTATAAGTGTACAATTCGGCTGTGTGCAAATAAGTTGTGTTCAATTCGGTCGTGTGCAATCAGATTGTGTGCATCTCGGTTCCTCCCTTTTCATCGAACTAAACTCGGCAGTCAGAGTACAATTAGATCAGGCTTCACATCCATAAGTCGTATATGTATTATATGATGATGTTTCTTATTGTATGCCAAAACCAAATCTTATAGTAGTGCTTGCCACTAGTATTTTCCATTTAAGCTGAACTGCTCCACTTTTCGGTTTTTAGTACTCGATTCCAATGTTCGAAAATCGATGCCTTCATCGATCTATACGTGGAATCATGCTTAATAAGATGCTTCTTTATAAGAATATTGCATTATAAAACTCTTTGCCATCATCTGCTTATAGATTTTCTAGACGTTATTCCTAGACATTATCGCCCAAAAAGTATAGAATTAAATAAAGGTTTTCATAATCTAATGTCGATAATAAAATCTTCTGTAATCAATCATAAGTTTCTTGCTTAGAGCCATTTATTAACTAAATATGTCGTTATTTAAGAACAGTATTAAACAAAATATTACTGTATTTACTTAATGCTTCTTAAATGAATTATTATTTGTTAATAATTTTTATTCAATAATTTTAATATTAATAATATTTTTATATTTTAAATAAAAATTAATAATATTTTCAGGTACTTCAGCTATTGGTACCATTGTTCTTTGCAAGTCCAAAAAGTAATACCATTTGTAATTAAAAGCTGCAGCAAATCTTGCATGTTAAATGCTTATAACATATACATTTTATCTCTTGAATATTTTCGAATTGTAAGATATGGTTTTTCATTAAAATATTACACAACACATTATTTTCTTCACATACACCTATATATACAGGGTGTCCCATTTTAAAAAACATACTTCAATAATTCTTCAACGAAGTATTTCTAGCAAAAATGTTCTAAATAAAACTTATTTAACTTCGAGAAGGGTGTAAGATAATATCATTTGTTTGACCTTAAAAGGCCATTTGAAGGTCACATAATGGCCACCATGATTTTTTAAATATAATCACGTATTTTTTATTGCATATTTTTATAAAAATTTAGTATTCAGATTAGTTTCTATAAGATGTGACGTGAAATTTTCTAGTCACCGAATAATTTAAGAAATCCCAAAATCCCGAGATAGACTAATCCGAGATCACTAAACAAAAAATAAAGATTCAAAAAAATTTGCTTAAAATTTCCAAAAAATCTTTATACAAACTACCATTACATTAATTGAATTTTCTTAATAAATAGTATATCAATAAAAATAAATTAATTGTTGCATTTTCTTAAAAAAATATATTTATTGAAAAATAGTACTTATTACAAAACCTACTTTATTATTACTTAAATTCTGTTAAAAAGGATTGAAATCAAATGTTAAATAAAGCTAAGTATGCAATTTTTATTTGTAACGCATTTACCTGCACTCCTGCGAATGCAGAGAACAATATGCTTACAATTTTCTTATAGATAATTTTTAATCAATATGCTAGTAATTATATTATAAATAGCTTATAAACAATTTTTTTATAATTTTTTTAAAAGAACTTGGCGAGCCTCTATCCTTTTTTAAATAACATATGATTTTAAATCACATTTTACAACACATTGTTCCAACGTTAACTATAGGACGTGATATATTATCACCAATATTAGTATTTTTCTTGGCCAGCAGCTACTAATTAATGTTGAAAAATTTTCTGTTTTCTTAAAGTAGTAGGTACGAATTCATATCATTTGTAACGGGTTTCCCTGCACTCCTGCCTAAATGCAGGGAAGGGGTGTTACCTTCGGCCTGTCCCCTCTCGGTAGCGTGCTTCAGGGCGCCAGCTGATTCTATCGGGTAACCAGCAAACCTTCCTGAAACTTTCTGTCCTCCGGGAACCCTGACAAGTCCCCGAAGTCCAGACATTCTTCTCTTCCTCCTCTCGGGCTCGCCAGAAGGATAGAGCGGCATATCCCGGCCACTCAGTCTCCCCTCAGAGCTGGTTCCGACGATCATAGGAGTTTCGGGAATCAGTTCCAGCCTCCTCAGGCCTGGAACAGAGGACCCCCTCTTCCCGCCAACCCGCTTGGGGTGTTGGGTAAGGGGCGAGAGCATTCGAAAACCGGGGAGAATCCTCCTAGCTCCCGTTCGGGTCGCTTCGGCCCTATGACCCCTTCGGGTCTACGCTCGTACTCACCAGTCCCCGCTCCCCTCTCTGGCTGGGTATTCCTCCCTCGATATCTCGGCCTGGATCCAGGCTGTCTCCATTATCTCCTGGACTCCTACCAATTTCCAGGGTAATCGGTGTATCCCTTCGGACTCCTCCGATTTCCCCTCTTGGATGTCGGCGGCCTCGTCCCCGTCGACTCACGCAGGCCTGCGCCTCACGGTATTGTCGGTCCGACGGCTCACGCACGACTCCTCCATACCAGGATCTTCTCCCGTAATCCCGCCATGTGGATCATCCCTGTAGGCTGTCTCTCCCGTCTTAGAATATTTTGACGGATACTCAACGACTTCCTGGGAGCGCCGAAACTCTCATCCGGACTTCCACCAGTCCTACAGGGAGTCTCGTAGGTTCCGCTTCCCCAGGGATACACAGCCATGGCAGTCGGCTGCTGCATCCCGGTTCCGCTTCACCGCACAAGCCAGGGTTCACGGGTCGAAACCCCGTTCCTGCATATCCTTTCCGAAATGCCGTCCCTTTCGTGATCTCGATCTATCGTGATTCCCTTGAATCCCGACAGATGTCGTCACTCACACCTTTGTGAGGCGATTCCTATTCTTATTTCAGAATTTTTACTTGCGAGAGCAAATGCAACTGGAATTCCTGTTACACATTTTAATATTAATTTTAAGTTAAAATGATTATTTTGTGTTATTTAGAAAAACATGGAGGCTAACCAAGTTCTCAATAAAAAAATTATAAACAAATTATTTATAAACTATCTATAATATAATTATTAGCATATTGATTACAAATTATGAGAAGGGCCCATTTCGACACGGACCACTTCGCCACGGGTTTTTCGAGGCGATATTTTTCGACATTTTATATGGACATTACAATAAGAAAATGAGGTTCTAAGTAGTTAATACCTGGGGTGTGTATTATCAACTTGTCGAAAAGTGTGGCGCTCATTTCGACACTTCCTAACTCGACACCAACCCATCTAAACACAGACTCATGTGGGCACGCAGAACTCGAAACGAGCTTCTATGAAAACAGAGCAACTTGACATGAGTTATCTCAAAAAAGGTGTCCCGATATTACCTCAAATCAATTACATCGAATGGACATTACGTCGAATGACCATTACCTCGAAAATTTTAAACTTGTTGCGCGTAGTTAACACCTGAGGGTGTGTGTTGTTTTCTCGAAAACAAAAAAATTTTAAGTAACGTCTATTCGAGGTATTGGTTTCTAGGTAACGTCGCACAGTAGGGCTAGGAGAATAAAATGTTGTCATTAATTGAAAATATCAAATACAATACTTCATGCATCTTTTATAGGATCAAAATACTACAAAACTTCACCAATGAATTAGTAGTATTATTTCTCCTCTTGATTTCCTCCAGTGCATCCGTACATGCGCTAAGTATTGAAACTGCAATTAGTAGCGGAGATACATTGATAATTATTACATTATTTTATTCTAACTTGGGGCAGTAATTTTGTATCTATAGTTTAATAAATACAATAAGTTAGCTGTGAAGAATGATGTAATAAATTAAAGTTTTGTATAATTAAAAATTTTAAAGTATTAATCGAGAAGCGTTTGTTTTGATGTGCATTTCCCAGCAAAAACATAAGATTTGTTCATGTTCCAAAACTGATCCAGCTTCGTGTTTGGTATCATTTGAAAGCTTAAATATCACTCTATTAGAATCTGTGCCAATTTTTTGCTCGAATTTGCTCTTTTTCTCAAAAAATTGTTTTTTGTAAGGTTAGATTTACCATAATCTTGAGATTTTATTCATTTTAGTGATACTGTTTTTAAACTTTAAGGTTATTTTTTTAGGTGTAATTACTTATATAATACATATAACGAGAAAAGAACTTGTTAACATTTTGATGAGATGTAGCAGTAAACGTTTTGAAAATCAATTTGCCTTCTTAGAAGCCCAGGTTTTAAAACTGACCAAATACAAAGATGTCAAAAAACCCCTATCTCGATTTAAATCTGAATATAAATTATGTTGGATGAAAGCTTGTAGAATACGCAATAGATTCGATGAAAATAAAGAGTGGCTAGAATCGACAATAGCATTTCCGCAAAAAGACGAAAATAAACGTGATCGTTCGGAAGTTAATTTTGAATTTTGCTCTGAACGTACAAAACGTTTGAAAACTAAAGAATTGCGTGATTCTACATCAGTTGCTGTCTTAAGTTATGCTACACAGACGAGCTTAAGATCAGAAGGTTGCACAGATGCTTCTAAAATTCTTAAAGACATTACATTAACTAGTCCAACACGTGCTACTAAATACAAAAATGTGTATAAAAAATCACTTGAAACACAGCCACAGTGCATATCCAGAGTGGACGCTCTTGCTGTATTAGTGAGTGTAAAATTATCTAGGAATCAATATAATATAATAAGAGCTAGTGCTCCTGATAGATTTCCTTCTTACAAGATTGTCCAGGCTGCCAAAAAAGCCTATGACCCTAAAAATCAGGAGACTCGGTAGAGTCTCGCGCCAAGTAGTATAGCCTTACAATCGCGTCATGTGCTACTGTACGCGAGACACCGAGTATCCTTTTCCCGAAACATTAAAAATTTTGGGTCGATTTTTTGAAGAAATTTTAACGCCAAGATATGTTTTGACAGATTCTGAAACTTATTAACGAAAAAAAAAAAAAATTTCGTATAAATGCAGTAAAATGCATAAAAAGTGCAGTTGCATAAATTTTAAATTTTTCAATTTTTGAAAAGTGTATGTTCAGTTCCGACGTCGTCATCGTCGTCATCGTCATCGTCATCGTCGTCGTCGTCGTCGTCGTCTCCATCTCCATCTTTTTCGCACCGCTTGAAAGCGTGCCATTAGTGACGTCAGAGCGTGACGTCATAAACACAGATATAGCGAAATACCGTGTTCTAAGCCTATATTATCGGAAATAGTGTTGAAAATGTTATACCTTTATAATGTAAATTAATTTTTTTATTTATTATATTTATTATTCATACTATTTTAATAAATAAACTAAACATTAATCAAACTAATTAATAATTAATAAATTATTGTTTCATTTTTATAAATTAACCATTGTCATTTGCGAATAATTGTAATAATAAATGAGTAATATTATTTAATTATTAAATAATTATTATTTTTTATTTACTTTTCGTAATTCTTGAAAACGTACCATTACTGACGTCAGAGCGTGACGTCTTATGGCTATATATCGTGAAATACCTTGTTTCGAACCTAAAAAAATCGGAAATAATTGTTATTTATTGGTTTTCGCACCCTTTGAAATGTGCCATTTGTGACGTCAGAGCGTGACGTCATATTTTGCTATATACCGTGAAATAACGTGTTCCGAAACTAAATTGTCGGAAGTAATGCGACATAAAATTCTAAATTTTGATTGTTTATTAATTTTCGAACTTCTTGAAAACGTAGTATTAGTGACGTCAGAGAGTGACGCCATATGGCTACATATCGAGAAATAACGTATTCCGACCAAAATAGTCGGAAGTAATGCGACAAAAAATTCTAAATTTTGATTGTTCATTAATTTTCGAACGTCTTGAAAACGTAGTATTAGTGACGTCAGAGCGTGACGTCATATGGCAACATATTGCGAAGTATAACGAGTTCCGAAGCAAAATTGTCGGAAGTAATGTGATTTATTAATTTTTGAACACCTTGAGAATTTAGCATTAGTGACGTCAGAGCGTGACGTCATAGGGCATGAAATAGCGAAATGCGTGTTCCTAACCTAAATAGATGGAAATAATTAAAAAAAAATATTATAAATATTTACTTTTCGCCACACTTGAAAATCTGCAATTAGAGGCATCAGAGTATGACTTCATAGGGCATGAAATAGCGAAATACGTGTTCCGAACCTAAATAGATGGAAATAATTAAAAGAAATATTATAAATTTTTACTTTTCGCCACCCTTGAAAATCTGCAAATAGTGGCATCAGAGTATGACGTCATAGGGCATGAAATAGCGAAATACGTGTTCCGGACCTAAATAGATTTTTATTGTTATACCTTTATTCTATATATGATTTCAATACTTTTTAACAAGATAAGAAAAATAATGTATTTTTTGTAGTGACTATATATTTCAAATAAATATATTCTTTTTATTGTTATACCTTTATTAAGAGAATTCATTAAATAAGTGTATAAATAATATATATTTTTTGAATAAGGGGGTTTTTAGAAGGGGATAACTACTTGACGTATTTTTTTACATCGGGATGTTTTTTAGGGGGATTTCACTAATTTTTATAAGTTAGCGTTGAAAATTTATAATATTTTTTAATAGTATCTCCAACTATTTAAGTTCATATCACGCATTTCCTTATATCAAGCTCTATGACGTCATGTTGTAACGTCCTTAATAAAAAGTTTTCAAGTGATAGGAAAAGTTAAAATTTATATTTTTTTCAAATTATTTCCATCTATTTAGGTTCGGAACACGTATTTCGCTATTTCATGCCCTATGACGTCATACTCTGATGTCACTAATTGCAAATTTTCAAGGGTGGCGAAAAGAAAATATTTATAATATTTTTTTTTAATTATTTCCATCTATTTAGGTTCGGAATACGTATTTCGCTATTACATGCCCTATGACGTCATATTCTGATGTCACTAATGCTAAATTCTCAAGATGTTCAAAAATTAATAAATCACATTACTTCCGACAATTTTGCTTCGGAACTCGTTATACTTCGCAATATGTTGCCATATGACGTCACGCTCTGACGTCACTAATACTACGTTTTCAAGACGTTCGAAAATTAATGAACAATCAAAATTTAGAATTTTTTGTCGCATTACTTCCGACTATTTTGGTCGGAATACGTTATTTCTCGATATGTAGCCATATGGCGTCACTCTCTGACGTCACTAATACTACGTTTTCAAGAAGTTCGAAAATTAATAAACAATCAAAATTTAGAATTTTATGTCGCATTACTTCCGACAATTTAGTTTCGGAACACGTTATTTCACGGTATATAGCAAAATATGACGTCACGCTCTGACGTCACAAATGGCACATTTCAAAGGGTGCGAAAACCAATAAATAACAATTATTTCCGATTTTTTTAGGTTCGAAACAAGGTATTTCACGATATATAGCCATATGACGTCACGCTCTGACGTCAGTAATGGTACGTTTTCAAGAATTACGAAAAGTAAATAAAAAATAATAATTATTTAATAATTAAATAATATTACTCATTTATTATTACAATTATTCGCAAATGACAATGGTTAATTTATAAAAATGAAACAATAATTTATTAATTATTAATTAGTTTGATTAATGTTTAGTTTATTTATTAAAATAGTATGAATAATAAATATAATAAATAAAAAAATTAATTTACATTATAAAGTTATAACATTTTCAACACTATTTCCGATAATATAGGCTTAGAACACGGTATTTCGCTATATCTGTGTTTATGACGTCACGCTCTGACGTCACTAATGGCACGCTTTCAAGCGGTGCGAAAAAGATGGAGATGGAGACGACGACGACGACGACGACGATGACGATGACGACGATGACGACGACGGAACTGAACATACACTTTTCAAAAATTGAAAAATTTAAAATTTATGCAATTGCACTTTTTATGCATTTTACTGCATTTATACGAAATTTTTTTTTTTTTTTTCGTTAATAAGTTTCAGAATCTGTCAAAACATATCTTGGCGTTAAAATTTCTTCAAAAAATCGACCCAAAATTTTTAATGTTTCGGGAAAAGGATACTCGGTGTCTCGCGTACAGTAGCACATGACGCGACTGTAAGGCTATACTACTTGGCGCGAGACTCTACCGAGTCTCCTGATAGGACATTTGACGTATTTGTAGATTTAATATAATACGATAGGATACATGTAAATATTACTCATTCTATATATTAAATATGCCCTTTAAAATATCTCTATAAAATTGCAAATTTGTATCTTGTATACGAAAGGATTTTGAGAATATAATATAAAGATGTATTGATTTTAGTCGGTCAAAATGATAGAGGACACATATACAACTTTCTATTATTATAAGCTTTAACAGTTTCTGGAAGCAGGCAAGTAAATCTTTAATTTACTTATAATATTTGTACCTTTAAAGTTAAAATGGGTCAAGGAAAACAATTAAATAAGAGTGAAATCGACCGAATTGTTATTGCGTTCACAAAATAAAACTATCACGAAAATTGCGAAGTTATTAAATAGAAGTCGTAATGTTATACAGGGTGTCCCGAAAATGATGGACATTTTTTTTAGGGATGGTTCTTGACTCAATTTTAAGACCTTTTTCTCTCTTGGCATTTTTTTGATTTGAAGTATTATTTTTAAGATGTTCAACAATAAAGATTCCATTAGTCAGACAGAGACACCCCGATAGTTGAAGTGAGGTGGCGCCACTCTGTCTCGCTTCAATTATCAGAGTGTTTCTGTCTGACTAATGGAATCTTTATCATTGAATATCTTAAAAATATAGCTTGAAATCGAAATATGTCAAAAGGAAAAAAGTCTTAAAATTGAGTCAAGAATCACCCCTGGAAAAAGTGTCCATCATTTTCCGGATAACCTGCATATAATTTTTTTAAAAATCCTGAAATCTACAGGAAAAGAAAAGTACTGGCAGACCTCGTGCTACAACAGAAAGAAGTAGTAGGGCCATATTACACGTAGCTTCCAATTATAAGGGAACTACACGAAAAATCGGTGAAGAAGCAGGTGTTTCAGCTAATGCAAGAACTGTGCGACATATTCTCTATAGCAGTAAACAAATTAAACGAAAAAAATTAAAAACAAAACCTCCTCTAAGTGAACACTATAAGGATGTCCGCTTAAAGTTTGCACGCGATTATGTTGTATGGAAAAATAAATGGAGAAATATCATATTCTGTAAGGAAAAGAAATTTAATTTGGACGATCCTGATGGCTGGAATTACTATTTCCACGATCTAAGAAAAGAAGAAAGTAGAGGAGCTATGGGGATTCTGGATACACGCCTGTAGTGTCACACCGACACACACGGACACACCACACTTGCACACTTGTAGGTGAGGGGGAGTGGTGCGGGTGAGCGGGGAGGGTACAAAGTCCAATTAGTCAGCAGTTTTTTTGCAAAGTCAGCACATTCCAGATGAAATGTAATCTGATACCGAAAAGTATCAATTTACCACCCACCTGTGTGATTGACGCATTTATTGACCTTCAAAATCTCCAAAATTGCTAATAGTGCAAGAGGGCGAGCTATGTAAATTCATGTAGTTGTGAGAGGAAAATCTTACACGGACACACCCATACAAGTGAACATGGGAGTGAGGGGTGTGCGGAGGGGTGTAAAATTACCCCACATGTGTGCGGTCCAATGGAGGGGGGTAGTGTTGACCTTCAAATTCCTGCAAGAAGAAGATGGACCTTGAAAACATGGTGATGCGGTGCAGGGGGCAAGTATCAGATGCACACCAGATGCTGTGGGGCAGTAACCTGGAAGAAGGTGAGTCTCTTTCTATTACATTTAATATTTCATTGCATCTCTGTCTGACGTGTATCAATGATAACGCATGGCTGTCGCTAACGGCACGTGCCAAAACCCCCATCCAAGCGATATTAGCACTTTCTCTAATTGTGCGAAGGATGCTGTACGATGACCCGATCATCGGCACGTGTAACCGAACCTCCACCCAAAAAATGCATCATGGAGACAGCAGCATACATGTATGCGTCTCACCTAGCCCACCCAATAAGATTTAAGCATTTTACAACAACATACATATATGATGCTGCTTACTAAGCGTAATTTTTCTATCGATGTATTTGGACAAAAGTTTAGCAACATTTTTTCGCCAATGAGTGAAGACTCTCTCCCATAATATGCCAAATTTTAACCCCTATTATTTTAAACGCAGTCAATATTAAGTGATGATATTCGGAGAATATTCAATTGACTGCATTATCTCGTCCGTTGCATATCTGCAAGGAATAGTTGGAGGCATATTAAACTGTCACAAAAAAGTGAAGTGACTTTATTATTATTTCATCAAACACTAGCCAAGAACCGTGAGATATTAGAAAGGTAAGATTTGTTATTATATAATAAATTTATTTAATAATTTATAAGTCAAATTATTATTTTAAATATTTTCAGATGGATCTCTCACTGATCAATAATTCTGGGAAAATAAATACGTTTTTACCACTTATAAAATTAAATGATATTGAAATCAATATCAATTTTAAAGTAATAAAAATGCGGGAGGCCAATACCAAGTTTGGCAAAAAAATAATTATAGATATATATAATGATAAGTTTTCATTCTTCCTACCGCCTAGATTTAGTAAAAATTTAGACAATAAGGAATATTATAATAATTTAGTTGATAAGATAAAAGAAGGTTGTATACATGTGAGGATAGAAGAAGGTGGAAAATATCGAGGAATTGAATTTATAATGAAAAGTGAATAATAAAATTTAATAGAAAGGAAATTATGCTTTTATCTTTTTTCCCTACTTTGCGGGTAATACAGATGATAATATCGCTTTCAAAAAAAATGAAATTTGCAAATGTCTTTATAGAGAGCACATCTCCCACTTAAAACAAATCTTGAAAGCATATTTTGCATAGTTGCACTTTTTACTCTGAAGCTTCTCCCCCTCTTATTGTCAGAAACAGATTTTATATCTGCTTAAAATTTAACGTGTATGTAAGAATGGGATACATTTAATTATGAGAGATCAGTTTAATGTGGAAAAAATTATTTATTCAGCTATTATACATTAAGTTAATTTCTTAACTATACTATTAAGGGGGTTATATTCAATAACTCGATCATGTATAATTAAGCAGTACGCGGTGGTATTATGGGGTATATTTTGCATGCATTCCATCTCAAGTCGGATGTCAACCGTACCACTTTTTATACTATCGTTTTGATGCGAGCAATCGATCGGTACGATTGGGCCAATAATTGCGAAATCCTGTAGACTTAGCATGGGTGCAGCTTTCCTGTCTGCATAGTAAGTCCTTATAAAGTTTAAGTACATATCGTACAGGGTAGAATAGCGCAATTCTTCAAAGTTCAAATTCAATCGATCGTAGGGGTATGATTCAGAAGTTTCGCTATCGCAGATGATTCGCTATCGCGAGTGCTGGCTCTTTTGTTGGTCCTCAGCGCCAGTATCACGTATCGAGGCTTCTCAAGTTGCGTCGCAGCCTTCACCGTCCACACATGCTTCATCACGGTAGGCAGTAGCGGATACTCGTACAGATCCCAAGTGCGAAAAGCAACGCTAATCATATTCCCTTTCTCGATATAGCGTAAAAATTGTAATTTTGTCATATCATTTAGGGTGAGGTGAGGCATTCGCCACTGTATCCTACCCAGTTGAACCCTTGATTTGTTAACATTACCACTCTCGGTTATCAGTGCAATATCATCGCGCGCACGTGTTAGCACAAGCTCATGTCGAGCATTTACTACCACACTCTTGTAGTCTTCGCAAAATCCCAGTAGCATTCGCAGCGGTACGCTGAAGCTAAAGTTGTTTTTATTCAATGTCAAATCATAGCCATTTAGACTCCAACCAGCATTCCTCGGAGCAGCACTCTCCTCGCTGGTCAACGTCGCCAAATTCTTGATACTCGTAGTTACACCTACATTCTTACATCGGTCAATCTCGATACCGTTCAGCTCGTAACGGATCTCATTGAACATGTATGCAACACAATTGTTGTCTAGCTTAACCGTGACAGGATTATCGTCAGCTTTTGCATCTTCCACCAATTTTCCCTTAACACGTTGAGCGCCACGTCAGCCATCGGTGGCTGACACTAGACTTTCCGTTTAGGCCGCGTCAGCCATCGGTGGCTGACACTAGATTTTCTGTTTAGGTCGCGTCAACTATCGGTGGCTGACAGCGTGTGACATGAGAACTATAAAATTTTACACTATTTTGCGGAATTACACAAAATTTATTTAAAATTTACTTAATTTGGTATTATTACAGTATTAATGGGATTCATTGTAACATGGCAAACATAAAAATGGTTTTCCTTTACAATTGTTACAAAATGTTACAATCCCCCTAAAAAACATCCCGATGGAAAAAAATACGCCAAGTAGTTATCCCCTTCTAAAAACCCCCTTATTCAAAAAATATATATTATTTATACACTTATTTAATGACTTCTCTTAATAAAGGTATAACAATAAAAAGAATATATTTATTTGAAATATATAGTCACTACAAAGAATACATTATTTTTCTTATCTTGTTAAAAAGTATTGAAATCATATATAGAATAAAGCCAAGTATGTAATCTTTATTTATTCTCAGCATATAGTTTATAAAAAATATGTATAAAAAAGAGAAACTGCATTTGAAATGCAGATAGTTTATAAACAAATTGCATAAAAGCTTTTTATATATAGTTTATAAACAATATGTTTATAATTTTTTTATACAGAACTTGGCGAGCCTCCATGCTTTTTTAAAAGACATTTGATTTTACTTTAAATCCTGCCGACAAATTCTCTGCTCTTGTCCTGTAGCAACTACGAATTCCTGCTAACGAATTTTCTCTTCTTTTCATGTAATAAGAACGAATGCATGTCGCTCGCCGAATTTTCAAATGTTTTCATATAGCAGTTATGAAATTATAACATTTTCCTGTATATTATAAGAAGTGAGATATTTTTAATTAACATGATTATTGTGTGTCATTTAAAAAAGCATGGAGGCTCGCCAAGTTCTGTATAAAAAAATTATAAACATATTGTTTATAAACTATATATAAAAAGCTTTTATGCAATTTGTTTATAAACTATCTGCATTTAAAATGCAGTTTCTCTTTTTTATACATATTTTTTATAAACTATATGCTGAGAATAAATAAAGATTACATACGTGGCTTTATTCTATATATGATTTCAATACTTTTTAACAAGATAAGAAAAATAATGTATTTTTTGTAGTGACTAAATATTTAAATTAAATATATTCTTTTTATTGTTATACCTTTATTAAGAGAATTCATTAAATAAGTGTATAAATAATATATATTTTTTGAATAAGGGGGTTTTTAGAAGGGGATAACTACTTGACGTATTTTTTTACATCGGGATGTTTTTTAGGGGGATTTCACTAATTTTTGTAAGTTAGCGTTGAAAATTTATAATATTTTTTAATAGTATCTCCAACTATTTAAGTTCATATCACGCATTTCCTTATATCAAGCTCTATGACGTCATGTTGTAACGTCCTTAATAAAAAGTTTTCAAGTGATAGGAAAAGTTAAAATTTATATTTTTTTCAAATTATTTCCATCTATTTAGGTTCGGAACACGTATTTCGCTATTTCATGCCCTATGACGTCATACTCTGATGCCACTATTTGCAGATTTTCAAGGGTGGCGAAAAGTAAAAATTTATAATATTTTTTTTAATTATTTCCATCTATTTAGGTTCGGAACACGTATTTCGCTATTTCATGCTCTATGACGTCATACTCTGATGCCACTAATTGCAGATTTTCAAGGGTGGCGAAAAGTAAAAATTTATAATATTTTTTTCAAATTTTTACATCTATTTAGGTTCGGAACACGTATTTCGCTATTTCATGCCCTATGACGTCATACTCTGATGTCACTAATTGCAAATTTTCAAGGGTGGCGAAAAGTAAAAATTTATAATATTTTTTTAATTATTTCCATCTCTAATTATGTTCGGAGAACATATTTCGCTATTTCATGCCCTATGAGGTCATACTCTGATGCCTCTAATTGCAGATTTTCAAGGGTGGCGAAAAGTAAATATTTATAATATTTTTTTTTAATTATTTCCATCTATTTAGGTTCGGAACACGTATTTCGCTATTTCATGCCCTATGACGTCATACTCTGATGTCACTAATTGCAGATTTTCAAGGGTGGCGAAAAGTAAAAATTTATAATATTTTTTTTTTAATTATTTCCATCAATTTAGGTTCGGAACACGTATTTCGCTATTTCATGCCATATGACGTCACACCATGACGTCACTAGTGGCATGTTTTCAAAAGGTGCGAAAAGTAATAAATAATAATAATTTTTAACATTATTTCCGACTATTTAGATACGGCACATGTTATTTCGCGATATATAGCGATATGACGTCACGCTCTGACGTCACTAATGCTAAATTCTCAAGATGTTAAAAAATTAATAAATCACATTACTTCCGACAATTTTGCTTCGGAACTCGTTATACTTCGCAATATGTTGCCATATGACGTCACGCTCTGACGTCACTAATACTACGTTTTCAAGACGTTCGAAAATTAATGAACAATCAAAATTTAGAATTTTTTGTCGCATTACTTCCGACTATTTTGGTCGGAATACGTTATTTCTCGATATGTAGCCATATGGCGTCACTCTCTGACGTCACTAATACTACGTTTTCAAGAAGTTCGAAAATTAATAAACAATCAAAATTTAGAATTTTATGTCGCATTACTTCCGACAATTTAGTTTCGGAACACGTTATTTCACGGTATATAGCAAAATATGACGTCACGCTCTGACGTCACAAATGGCACATTTCAAAGGGTGCGAAAACCAATAAATAACAATTATTTCCGATTTTTTTAGGTTCAAAACAAGGTATTTCACGATATATAGCCATATGACGTCACGCTCTGACGTCAGTAATGGTACGTTTTCAAGAATTACGAAAAGTAAATAAAAAATAATAATTATTTAATAATTAAATAATATTACTCATTTATTATTACAATTATTCGCAAATGACAATGGTTAATTTATAAAAATGAAACAATAATTTATTAATTATTAATTAGTTTGATTAATGTTTAGTTTATTTATTAAAATAGTATGAATAATAAATATAATAAATAAAAAAATTAATTTACATTATAAAGGTATAACATTTTCAACACTATTTCCGATAATATAGGCTTAGAACATGGTATTTCGCTATATCTGTGTTTATGACGTCACGCTCTGACGTCACTAATGGCACGCTTTCAAGCTGTGCGAAAAAGATGGAGATGGAGACGACGACGACGACGACGACGACGACGATGACGATGACGACGATGACGACGACGGAACTGAACATACACTTTTCAAAAATTGAAAAATTTAAAATTTATGCAACTGCACTTTTTATGCATTTTAGTGCATTTATACGAATTTTTTTTTTTTTTTTTTCGTTAATAAGTTTCAGAATCTGTCAAAACATATTTTGGCGTTAAAATTTCTTCAAAAAATCGACCCAAAATTTTTAATGTTTCGGGAAAAGGATACTCGGTGTCTCGCGTACAGTAGCACATGACGCGACTGTAAGGCTATACTACTTGGCGCGAGACTCTACCGAGTCTCCTGACACGCTTGGTCTTTCTCCTTGCCATCACTCTGCCATCTTTTCTTACATTTTTGTGATAACATAATTTGCAATACTTTCGAACTTCAGAGACTTTTCCCGATTTTATTTCGAGTTCGTGTTTTTTTATGGATCTTCTTGTAATTTTGCTCGGTGGAATGTTTTCTTTGTCACAACTTGTAAGATGGACTGCTAATTTTTTCCGAAATTCGGTAATGCTAATTTTCTGCTTCGTAATAGTTTTATATAAAATGTAACTATTTACAACCGTAGTATTTAATAACAATTCGAAAGCTAGTTTTCTATACCATTTTAGGGACTTGCGTAATGGATTGTTGTAGGCGTTCATTTGGTCGGATAAATCTACAGCTGACTTTTGTTTATTGTAGTCTACTATAATTTGTGGCTTGATCTGGCGTCCTGATCGGCGTTCAATATTCACCATTTCTGACGAGTGCTTTGTCGATAGAACTAGGATGTCTTTCTTATCTTTCCACTTTAAAAGGGTTATCCCGTGGTTATTTTCCTTTGCTATGATTTGTCCTCGTTTTAATTTTGTTGAAAGCACTTGGTGCGAATTTCCTCTTCGATTTGTGCGTAACGTTCCCACTAAATGGGTGTTTTTTCAAATTAATTTTTCGGCTAATTCTAAACTTGTATACCAGTTGTCCGTATACAGCGTGTGCCCCTTATCAAACAAATCTTCGCAAAGAGACATTACAATATTAGTTGGCGCAGTTTTTTCTTTTTCTACGGTTTTCCCTGTGTATACGCGGAAAGCATAGGTGTATCTCGATCCGCAGCACAACTTAAATATTTTAATTCCATATTTGTGGCGCTTTTGTTTTAAATATTGTCTAAATACAATGCGGCCACGAAATGGAATCAAGGATTCGTCAATACATATGTCCTCGGTCGGATTGTAATATCTTTTGTAATTTGTCTCCAAAATGTCTATAATTGGTTGTAATTTATATAAACGATTGGAACCATTATCTTTTTCGTTGTCTACAAAATGTAGCATTCTTAGTAATAACTCAAATCGGTTCCTTGACATGACCGTTTTTGGGAACGTTTGCAAATAGGCAGGATCATTAGACCAATAATGGTGTATGGCCGGCAATTTTACTAATCCCATCCATAGGACGAGTCCAAATAATCTCCTAATTTCAGACTTACTTGTTTCTGTCCACTTTGCCAAGCGCTGCGTGTATCCAGCTTCTATTTTCTGTGCTGCATATAAGTTGGTTTGTTCGGCAATTTCCTCGAACAGTTCATCCGGTACAAATAATTGATAACTGGTTTCTACGGCTATGTCTGATCCTATATGCTCCCTTACAAACCCCGAAGGATGTGTAAATGGCACAATCTTTGGCTAATTGCCCCTCGGGTCATGCCATTCTTCAACAATCTCCTCCTCTTCGTCAGAGGATAAAAATACATCCACTCTAGGCCGTTTTCTAGCAAAAATAATTTCACTGCTGCTGTCGCTTTCACACTCTCGGACTGACATTTTGACGCTCAGGGCTAGAGAAAATTTTTGTTTGCACGGAGACAAGAACTGTAATGAACTGATTTGTCGCAAAAAGAATAACGGCCACGAATCCATTTCGAAGAAATTTTATCTGAGCGGGCTAAGCGGTAAGAAAAACAAAACAGACTTGGCGCGTAACGTGTTGAAACAAAGCCTATAGGTGTAACGTTAAAAATGTAAACTATCTTATACTGCGATCGGAAACACCGGCCCTTCAATACCAGTGCGTATAAGCGGCGCTCGTGGCCTGAACGGGATTGTCTTAGAAATACGCGTGGCGCTCAACGTGTTAACATAGAGATAACTCTCAGAGGGCAGTGTAACCAGATCCTGCTGCTGTATCGGTATGCGTATCTCATCGTTGTTCTCCAGCGATGTATTTGCATACGGATTATACGCACGCATCTCAAATTTAGTTATACGATCGTCAGACATTGGTTTTCCAATGATATTTAGCGGGTCCATTTCTTATATTTCGACTGTCTTTTCACCGTATATCCCAAAGATTGGAGAAACTTGATATTTTTCAGAGTTAGCGCTGTATTAAATTTCAGAATGCCTGTAGTGGTAGTAGTAGTATATAGCAGTGTTGTTGATGAATTCTTCTTCTCCGTAATTATCACTGCTGTTGTTGTTGTTGTAAATTAGCATTCCCTCAGATGTAACCTCACGTTGATTTCCTCGTCACCGAAAAGTATAAGGTTATCGTATTGATCCAAGATATTCACAGAGAGATAATCAATGCTCTGTACAACGACTTGCATGTAAATGACGTTTCTCGGTGTTTCCGAGATCTTATATCCTGGTGGTACATTGGGAAAAAATTCGTGTATGGTATGCCTAGGTTGACCGTTCACATATGCACCGGTGGTGACGCTGCACGTGATTTGCAGAACATTAACAGCACTGATCTTTATAGTGCTATCTGACTCGACCCAGTGACGGGGCTCGATTATTCTAGTGTTTGAGAATCCCAAGAGTTCCGCAATACTGTTGGGGCCTTTGCTGAAATTCACACGACACATGCTTCGAATCATACTCCTTAATGTATTCCGATTTGCATGTATCTCGAGAACATCGTTTAGATCAGTATTCTCTGAATTCTCATTTTCTGCAATTTTCTCTTGCAGGTACTTGCTTATTGCATTCAATTCGTAGCATCCAACTGGTATAGTGATCACCTTATCATCATCACCATAGTAAAACTTGTTATTTTTCTGATTTACATTGGGAATTGAGTTCCATTCCTGAAAACCTACAAGACCGAGCTCGTATGGACCATCGTAGAGATTGATTGGCGGGAAAAAGTCGGCATTCAGCACAGACGTTCCACGACCACTTAATGTAAATGTACGCGACATTATTACCGACAGTTGTCGTGAAGAAATCTGACACACAACTGACCACAAATGCTGGTATCATAGCTCTGATAAGCATTGTAATTATAATAGATTCTAATATTTGGTGGGAAATAATCAAGCAATTCAGTGGGTGGTCTTAAATCACCAAATGAGTCAAAGTAAAGTACCCTATTTCCACGTTTAACGTACGCCACCCAATGAGTGTCAGGTCCACTCCAATCGTCCAGATTTATGATTGCACATTCATCGGGATGTGGACCATCGGGAGGCAGCGCATTACGCATGAAAACACCACGAAAGCCTCGAATATTTTTACAGACTTTAGCTAACTGAATGTTAGTGGTAGGACCATCGGATGGTAATTTAACAATTATTTTTTTTTTAACTTCTTTCTTTTTCTTCGACTTCTTGGTCACACCCTTACCATGCTTGTACAGTGCTAGATAAAGCCCACGACCACGTGCCAGTTCCATCGCACGATTGTGACGCTGCATTTCCTCCAGCTGTTTTCGTGCTGCCTTGGCACCATTCACGGCCTTTGCAATTCCTGATGCTCCGCCGGCCAATGCACCAAACGCACCGAGCAATGGTAGCAGTGGTAAAATCCCACCCTTTTTCATCGTCTTCCTCTTCTTCTTACGCTTCATAGTACCCTGATTAGGTATCCTTTTCCTAGCACAGAAGCCCATGCCAAGTTTCCTCTTTGCATTCATGGCGGTCCAAACAGCTGTTGCGTTTGTTCTCTCACCCAAGGTTGCATCTCCAGCAGTGATACGCTCACGTGCACTGTCAGCGAGAATCTTGTCGGCTCTATGTCGCTCCGGCAGTTCTTTGCTACGTGAATAGGCTATATCGTGTTCCCTGCAAGCAGCGTCCAACTTGTTTATTCCACGTTCACCTCGTTTCAATCGTTCTTGCAATCGTGTCCCCGGTACACAAAACTGATAGCCCGGCAGGTGTAGTTCGACTGGTAGTTTGTTGAGCAAGCGGTTAAAGAGGCCACTTCCCAACTTTTTCCTAGATATTTGATGGCTCCTTTTTGCAGAGTTGACAGTTTCTCCTCATAGGAGCCGGACCATCAATCTGTGTGTACAGTAGAGGTAGATGTTTTATACAACGACGACAGGCTTGAACGTCACAATTAGACTGAATATGCGGCGCTAATTTATCCCAAATGTGTTCTATTGCCTCGGGAAATAACTTTAGCAGTACTGTACGGGGGATAGATTGAATTTCCTCGACACTAAGATTATAAATATAAGTTGAAACGTCTTTCATCGTAGCTGTCTCCAACAGCTCTTGAGTAAAATTTCGGAAATTAGTTTTCACGCGTTCGCCAACAATAGTTATGTGATTGCGGTAAACGAGGCTTTGCCGGACTCTGTCTTTATATTTGACGATCGACACTCAAAGATTGACAGTTTTTACCTGTGTCAGACGTATGCCAAGATACCCAAACATCTCATTCGAGATAATACTAATTTCATGATAATATTCCGCCAAGACGGTACCAATCTACGACACATTTACAACGATCGTGTGAATACAGACATGACATTTGACCAATACACCATGTTATGCTCACACTGTTGGCATGAAAAGTATGGATTCATGGTGATAGACAAGGATAGTCCTCTTCAAGATGGGCGATATCGAAAGGGTTTTAATGAGTTTGCATTGCTCTAATTTTATCAGTCTGATTAGATCAGTTCAACGGATCTGTCCTATAGCCTGTTTAACTGGCAAGGGGAGGTCGGCAAGTGTAACCCCTACTTTTTAATGAAATTTCATGGAGGTGTTTTGTTACGTCCCATAAGAAAAACCATTTCAGCTTTTATCCGATTGGGCCCTAGTTTAGGAGATACAAGGGTTTGAAATTCCCTTTGCGCGCGCTCTGAGAATGACTACGTAGCCTTGTGGCTATTTTTTCCAACAGCGGCGACAGCGGAGTGGCTAGAGTAACAGACTAGGAACCTCCGTATCGCAAGTTCGATTCTTTTTAAAATTTTTTTATTTTTTTTTTTATTTTTAAGTACTCTATCATTCAGGAATAATGTATAAATAGTTTTACGACATTTCATTCATTTTTTTCTCGTCTATCATGGAATAGAATTTAAAAAAGGGATACACAAAAATTTAGTTTCTATTAATTTGCAAATCTTTTTTTATTATTCAACTGATGATCCTGAAGAGTTACTTTCTTCAGGATTAATATTATATGTTGGGCATAAGGAAGGATGATATTTATCATAAAAACAACTGAAGCAGTAATTAATACTGCACCAGGAACATTTAATAAAGGATACTTCTCCGTATGAACATTTCTTTCCGAAGGTCGAATAAGAACTGACGCCCTAAACTTTATCAGAAAACTACCTAGGGGATTATGAAAAGAAATGACCTTCTACCTGAAGAAAAGTAAGGGACCTCAGGTAACCGTTAGTAAAATAGAGAAATACGTTAAAAATCGGTTTTTCCAAAAGTACACAGATAAATGAAACAAAAATAAAACCATTTAAATTACGATAGTAGACAAGAAAAAATTGAATGAAATGTCGTAAAACTATTTATACATTATTCCTGAATGATAGAGTACTTAAAAATAAAAAAAAAATAAAAAAATTTTAAAAAGAATCGAACTTGCGATACGGAGGTCCTAGTCTGTTACTCTAGCCACTCCGCTGTCGCTGCTGTTGGAATAAATAGCCACAAGGCTACGTAGTCATTCTCAGAGCGCGCGCAAAGGGAATTTCAAACCCTTGTATCTCCTAAACTAGGGCCCAATCGGATTAAAGCTGAAATGGATTTTCGTATGGGAAGTAACAAAACATCCCCATAAAATTTCATTAAAAAGTAGGGGTTACACTTGCCGACCTCCCCTTGTGAATCGATCAGTTCAACACCTGTTCATCGGTTCAACCAGTTCAACTGACCTGTTCATCAATTCAACAACCTGTTCATCATCAGTTGAACTGATTGGTTCAAAGACGGATGAGAAGGAGCTTATCAAGAAAATTGCCGAAACCAGTCAGATAATACGGAAGAAGCATCGAGCACTGAAAACTGGTAGACTTGAGAATGAAGAAGCGTTCACTGAAGCTTATCAACCGATAATTGCACCACTAAGGAAATTGGTATCAGTGACGGAACAGACAAAGAATCATGCAAAGAATAGCAGTAGCAGTAAAGAGGTATATGATGATGATGAAGGGAACGATGATATTGCAGATAATGACTATACCAATATGTCATATACAGGTATAATTGGTTCAATACCAATTGTAAAACAGTATGATACACTTGGACAAAGATTTGGTAGCAACAATTCGGTAAATCAGTCTAAACGTATGGGTTTGAATTCACGTCTCTCACCGATTGAGAGCGATCATGCATCGTACGCATCATCATCAGCAGCAGCAATAGCAGCGGCTGCTGCTACAACACCCTCTGTCCTTGAAGAGTCTGTTCGTCAGCCAGACGCTACAATAAATACAATGTCCAAGAATCTTGGGCCTAATGCGCGAGAATACATGAAATTATTCTTTGCCGACCCGAAAGATGTCATAGATGATGTTTATGGAGTGTATTACAAGGGTGATGATTTAATGCTTGGTAATACAAGGTTTAAAGT
This sequence comes from Sclerodermus sp. 'alternatusi', assembly GCA_037305995.1. NCBI lineage: Eukaryota > Metazoa > Arthropoda > Insecta > Hymenoptera > Bethylidae > Sclerodermus > Sclerodermus sp. 'alternatusi'. Next base: position 157,281 of record JBBEEM010000016.1, on the reverse strand, counting down.
CACTAAAAACGATACGATTATTGTCAATGATAAATCTTTTCCCGGTACACGGGGTCTGTTTGAACTAATTTTCAAGAAATCACCAAATCTAAATGCCTATACGGATAAAGATTTGAAAAACTATAAGAAAATTCTGGAGATTATAAAAGCACACAGACGTCAAAATTCCGATAAAAATCAAATGATTGGAAATAAAGGTTACAAGTATAAGAAAGTTATATAGCACCGCTATTTAGACAAAATTCAAACATACAGAGGAATACTATATCAGCGACTGCAGCAGCAACAGCTCTCATGTCCACACCATCTTCCCAACACGAGGATAATGGCATTTTAATGAAATTGGTTAATAGAAAACCTATCAAGTATGTACACTGGGATGATCCAAATGAACTAGTTGCTCGTCTCAGACTCTTGATTGCATCTCAATCGGCCGGTCACACTGGTCATGAAAATGAAATTTTATCGATCGTCGAGGAACTTCGCGAAGCCAATTTGATTCTATAAAAATACCGACAATTTGGGAAACGGTATCAGTTTAACATGACTTATGGTGATAGTATGACAATAAGGCTAGAATGAAAAATAAAGTGTGGTTTAGAATCAAGAAGAAGAACAACAAGAGGAAGGAGGGGGTGGATTGGATTTCTGTACTCTGCCAGCTCTTCCAACAACTCGTGCATGTGCTCTGTTTCACTAGCAAAGAAGAAGAAGAAGCGGAGGAATGAGTAAGGAAAAGAGACAGCTGGTCAAAGAACTGCAGAAGCCTGCACGGCGAAATTTCCCACGAAGATGGGTAATCGTACGTGGTTACGATGATCTCCGGCAGGCAGATTTGGTTGATATGCGCAACTACAAGGACTCTGGCTACCAATACATATTAACATGTATCGATGCATTCTCAAAGTATGCTTGGGTTGCTGCACTAAAGACTAATTATGCTGAGGACGTTAGTGCAGCGTTTGCAAAAATTCTGCAAAAGGGTGGAGGGAGATGTCCGAGAAATCTACAGACAGATAACGGCAAAGAGTTTTACAATGCTACATTCCGAAATCTCATGAAAAAACATTCAATTAATCACTATTCCACATACAGCACAATCAAGGCGTCGATCGTCGAACGTTGGAATCGAACGCTAAAGACCGAAATGTGGAATCAGTTTAGTTTAAATGGAAATTACAAGTGGTGTGCGATACTGCAAGATCTCGTCTCGGCTTACAACAAGAAACGTCATCGCACTATCCAGATGCAGCCTGTAGATGTGAAACCCAATACTCTGATTGCAGAATTTAGTCTGTCGAAAATTAGAAAAAAGCCTGCCAAATTTAAGATTGAAGATTTCGTGAGAATAAGTAAATTTAAGAGAGTTTTTGCCAAGGGATGCACACCAAACTGGACAACTGAAATCTTTACAATTACCAAAGTTTGTTATACCACACCCGTCACCTATCTGCTGCAAGACTATCGCGGCAAAGACATTAAAGGTTTATACGAATATGAATTGCAAAAGACAAAAGTTCCCCATACATATCTGGTGGAGCGGGTACTGCGCAAAAAGGATAATAAGATTTATGTAAAATGGTTTGGAATGGATTCATCGTGTAACTCTTGGATTAATAAAAATGACATTGTATAAGATTTTTTTCAATAAATCAGTCTTTTATTCCGCCAATCGTGTCTTACAATATTCATTTTGCATTATAAATACATTCCTCATTGCGCATACTTTCCTCGCACAATGCCATGCACAGTGGTGGAATTTATCATTATTTGTATAGTCCTTGAGACGGAATTTAAACATTTGATCGTCAAATTCCCTAATGTTCAACGTCGGGTAAAAGTCTCTGAGCCATGTAATCTTCTTCAGTCCCTTTACGTATACGGTGATGGTCTTCGCATCATCCTCATCCTGGAGAATCATCCGAATTATATCGTTCATCAGCTGACTGCACTGTTTGCATGGGGTATAACCATCAGTCCAGCAAAATCCATGATGATTGTTGCGCAGCCAATTTGCCCGTTTTATTTCCTCATTGGTCAGCCAATTGTAGGAAAAAGGCTCCCTGAAGACTAAATGTTGTAGTCTGTTTCCATAGAGGGCTGCAAACTCTTTCACGATGAATCTCTTATTGTCCAGAGTAAATCCTTGCACATCGATAAAAATCACTTTGGTGCTCTCCATGACAACCAATAACCTCTGACTAAGTCAAGGCTCTGTGCACCAACCACCTTTATACATTCAAAATGCTTACAATACAATTACTTAAATCTATAGTAAATACTAATAAACTATACTAAACTTATCTTATAGTGCCCCCACGGAAGAGTTGAGTATGAATCATCATCTGTGAGGAGGTATCGTTTATCATCATGCGGACTAAGAGCAATTTTTCTCTGTGAAACAGAATAGATTTTGTGCAATTTGGATCTTATATTATTCTGAACTTTAATTTTCTCAGTTGAATTCCGCAAACATTCAACATAATCTTCGAAAGTTATCTTCTTTGCAATCACATAATTTTTCACTCCTTTAGCTTTCTTTATAATTTTAGTCGACCCATTTACCTTCAGAGAATACATTTTCGATCTTAGTCCTACAAATTCACTCATAATTTTCCCGTTGTTCTCATCTTTCATGAGACCGGGGATTTTCTTATTTAAGATATTGTAGATGTTGTCATGTGGATAGTCACTTATATCAAATTTATGAATATCCCGCCTCATGATTTGGTAAACGTCCTCACAGATGATGTCATAATTCAAACTATTCGTATCCGTATAAAGAACTTTACAACTAGACCCAAATGTGTGATGCATATAATCATAATGAAATTCATACAAGCAAGTTTTTGAAATATCTAATATGGACATGCCTACATAGATTGATTTATCAAATTTAACGGATAATTTAGAAAGTTCAATAGCGACCAGATTCTCATTGAATATCGCTCGACTGTGAAAATTTGGTTTGGAGATTAACGCTTCAGCCCCATATCTTCCCTCCCACTTGGTCACGAGCTTCACGTCGACACGATTTCGCACATTCTCCATCGTTTTCCCGAAAACTGCATTGTTCATCAGCTTAAACAGATTTTTCTCAAAATCATTCTTCGCGGCTGTGCGCAATCGCGTATTAAGCTGGATGTAAGAGTTGAGCCAGGTGGACTGCTGAAATCGTAAACCGCAATGGATACGCTTGAGTACAAGGCCATGTCGCAGGCATTGCCGCAGTGCACGGTAGTGTATCACATAACGCTCCTTATCGCTTACGATTCCAAGCAGCTTCACCTGACTCGATGAACCCAGCGGTTTTTCGCGAACCGGACAGAATGGCAAATCACTGTGCTTGTCGTGAAGCGCGCGTGGGTACTCGAGATCCACCTCAAGGATGTATCCGATTGGTGAATCAATGGGAACACTAAAGACGTTAAAATGTACAGCGTCCTCCATCCATTGGAAGTCATGCGTCGGCAGTGGCTGACTCATTACCCAGCCATACACGTTATTCACATCAAAGTACATCAGGTAGCGCGATGCTTCCTCCAGATTAAAGTCTGACATGTACTTATTATTGGCTTTGGGATATCGGTGGGAGCACTGACTCAAACCACCGCGTATTCCGCGTTCAATGAATAAAAGCATATCTATATCGGTAAACAATTTTAATTTAACATTTGTAAATTTTAACATTGCATTCCAGGTGAAGCATTGGAGTGTATAATAATGTGCAGGATTTAGTGTATAATTTTCAATGCAACTATCACGAAAATTTTCGAAAACATCAGCCAATAATAGTACGTCAGTCTTTAAATAAAGGTCACTGCACTCACAAAGCGTTCTCACCTGGAATCTGGTCCACACATCTATGGCATGATTATATATATCATCCATTATATTACTATCAGTTAACCTATTATAAAATGATTCACGTGCAGGTAAAGCCGTCTCTTTCGATTTGGACAGATCGTCCACATAGTCGTAAGGAAAAATACCTTTCTTCGTAAGTAAATTAAAATGATCATCGTCTAAATTTGGAAACTGTGATTTTAGATTTAATAATTGTGATTTTTCTAAATATGAGATAAGCTTTGTAACGCGCGTTTTTGCGTAACCCCGGGAGGAGGTGAATCTCCCGAAGTCACAACGCGGTCACAATAATTTAATAAGAAATCACCGGAGCTCCTCACCCTTGAGGAACCCGACTCCGGTGAAAGGGGCCCAGAGGAGGTTCTCCCGTTGTAGAGGACTAGGCGGTGTCTGAAATGAATAACACTACTCGACTATCTTTTGCTCGCGGGTTTATTATATGACTCGATACACAACAAATCAATAAATAATAAATTAATTCCCCGTAGGGCCGCAATGATACAAGAGTTCAATTATTTATAATAATCCGCGCGGGGTGCCCGCACACCCACGGTAGTCTCACCTAGGATAGACGGACTTCTCGGTAGTCCGTCGGCGTCGGCAACGCAGAGACCGCTGAGCTTTCTGCAACAACGGCCCCCACGTCACAGGGAATGGGTCGTCTGAAACACCCAGGAGCTTTTCAGGCAACCTGGGCGGACGTTCCCCGGAGATGAGGACTAGGTCCCGAGCTCGACGACTGCTGCGACAGTCGGAGCACACGATCCCGCACACACGCAACCGGGCACGGTCAAGTCCGTGTCCCTTGACCGGCACTTAACGCTCAACACAATAAAATGACTGAGCGCGTGGCGCTCCACTTACTACTTCGGTATCTATTTATCCAAGCCGGCAGTGGTGGTCGGAGGAATCTCCCGGTATCCTGGAGCTGTTCCCCCGGAATTAGATCCTAGATCCTGGAACGCACTCACACCACGACACACAAATCCGACCGAACCTCGAAGTAGCGGTTGTATATTAATATTTCGTCGAGCGACTCACGCCCGTTCGCTACGACGATGATATTAGCAGAATAGCTGGTATTAGGTCTAGCGACGCACGTCCGAGCGCTTAGACGATAATACCAGAAGTGATTAGCCAGCTGATCGCGCGATATCAGCTAGCCCCAGTAAGGGAATTTAAATCTGTTAAATTCCCTTCAAGGACGCCTCATTAGCTAACACTAGCGTAATGAGAAACGGTAATCAGCTGTGCCGAACGACAACAACAGCGATCACCGTTGGCGTCCCGGACCGAGCTCAGCTGATGCTATCATTAGGAATATTAATATATTCCAATCAGCTGAGCCTGTAACGGATTTTTATAATAAAAATGCCACGTTACAGCTTGTCTAAACTAAAGGCTAAAAATTTGAATGAATCTTTAAAACGTAATTTAATATTGTATTCTTGAACATATTTTGTAAATGAAATGTATTTTTCCTTATTCAGGGGGAGTAGTTCGATCTGTCCCTCGAAAGCGTTCGCGATCTCTTCGGGTTCATATAATTAAAATTAACAACCATCCCACTAAAAAAACGTGATTTGAAGGATGACTCCAAATCTTCGGGTGGTGCCGAGTTACGCACCGATTTATTCAGCACGGCCGAATTCAGCACGGCTTTTTTCAGCAAAGTCAAGATTGCGCACGACCAGACTCAGTCAGCACGACCTATTTATACACAGCGAATATTATGCACGACCGAATTGCGCACCATTTGTTTTTGGAAATAGACCGAATTCAACACAAAATTAAATTAACAAAAATATAACTAGATTCCTGCATAAAATAAAATTAGTGGGGTCCATTTCGACAGAAACAAATTCGACACACGTTTTTTTAACGTTTTCAATTTTAGTACGGATTTTTTGAAGCGACATTTTTAAACATTTCAAATTGAAATTAGAATAAGGAAACGAGGTTCTAAGTAGTTAACATCTGGTGGTGTGTATTGTCAACTCGTCGAAAACACGCGTGTCGAAGTGGTATGTATCGAAATGGAATCCACTAATTTTATTTTATGCAGGAATCTAGTTATATTTCTGGTAATTTAATTTTGTGTTGAATTCGGTCTATTTCCAAAAACAAATGGTGCGCAATTCGGTCGTGCATAATATTCGCTGTGTATAAATAGGTCGTGCTGAATCTGGTCGTGCGCAATCTTGACTTTGCTGAAAAAAGCCGTGCTGAATTCGGCCGTGCTGAATAAATCGGTGCGTAACTCGGCTCCTCCCCAAATCTTCCTACTGTAGATGAGATGGTTGTTGTGATGTACCAACACCAAACTTGGAGAGTCTTGCTCTCTGTACCCGTAGGAGCATACACTTCAGACGCGCAATTTCAGTAAATTTTTTCTGCCTCAATCCGACAGATGTATTTTATTATCAATACTTTGATTGATTGAATCAATGTAATTTATACATTAATTCTTCTAATGCTTAAACTCTATGGGAGTTTTAATTAATCATAAAGATTTAATTAGCACAGCCTCCATTTTTCCAAGTAAACCAGTGTGTCTACTGTGGGAGCGTCCTCATTGCGCACATTTTTGATCGGACACAGTGCGTGTCGTGGATTGGACACACGCTGTATCGGACACACGCCACATCGGACACATGCTTGGTTGGATTGGACGCATGGTTATAATTAACTTGTGCAAGTGTTATGCGCATTATTGAAACGGTCATTTTATTCTCACATATTAATTTTTCTGAAACAGTTTGTTGAAATTGAAATTAATAACAGATGTCTCTGTTAAACTTTAGTAAAGTAATTTATCAAACACACACCCAGAGTGTTAAATGTACGCAACCTGTATCAATTCATGTCAATACAGAAAGCAATGGTATAGAAGAAATCATAAGTTTCGGTGATACGAAAGTCGAATTTTATTATCTGTCCCATATTTTTTGTGTCCAATTTACCATCACATGTGTCCAATAAATCATGTGTTCAATCCAACCAAGCATATGTCCGATGCAACGTGTGTCCGATACAACGTGTGTCCAATCTACGGAACACGCTGTGTCCGATTAAAAATGTGCGCAAACAAAACCCACTCGTCTACTGTAGTATAATTTTAAGCCAAATATATCTATGTGTGATTCAATTCCTACTGCAGTATAATAAAAATCTACAGCCACTAATGTAACGATGTAAAAATCGTTACATCATTCCCGACCGATTCTTGGTTCTAATCGGAGGACCAAGAATAGGTTGAGCACACTCGGCACCGAGGCGTCTACACTGATTGTCTGGATCAGCTGGCGATCTCGGTAAGTCGGAGTGAGATAGACATAGGCCGAACTGTGTGATATCCGACGGTCAAGTGTAGCGGAGGCTATCTTTGTCTCGCTCACTAGCGCGTCGCCTAATACAGGGCTGAACCAATTTCCTCAGCCACAACAAAAATTTTAAAGAGCTATGTTTTGACTGGTGAGGGAAAATTGAATTGTCAAACTGACAGTTCAACGAATCTCCCTCACTTCAACGTTAGACTTCGAATAGTCAGCGTATCGGCCGAATACCGGATCTTTAGAATAGAATTCAAGTAGCGATTTATTGTCGTATTGCGTGGGCGAGTATTGCGCGAAGTGCGTGGTCCTACTGGGAAGGTGCACCTGCGGATTGGACGGCTGTGCTGAGGAGCGAAGGACGAGCCGGAAGCAGAGGACGGAGCCTGCAGCGGAGCATCAACCTCAGAGGAGGAGCTGCAACCTTCTACCGAGTGGATTGCCTTTGATAGCGTAAGTGGGACGCCACTTACAAGGGGAGGTCGGCAAGTGTAACCCCTACTTTTTAATGAAATTTCATAGGGGTGTTTGGTTACGTCCCATAAGAAAATCCATTTCAGCTTTTATCCGATTGGGCCCTAGTTTAGGAGATACAAGGGTTTGAAATTCCCTTTGCGCGCGCTCTGAGAATGACTACGTAGCCTTGTGGCTATTTATTCCAACAGCGGCGACAGCGGAGTGGCTAGAGTAACAGACTAGGAACCTCCGTATCGCAAGTTCGATTCTTTTTAAAATTTTTTTATTTTTTTTTATTTTTAAGTACTCTATCATTCAGGAATAATGTATAAATAGTTTTACGACATTTCATTCATTTTTTTCTTGTCTACTATCGTAATTTAAATGGTTTTATTTTTGTTTCATTTGTCTGTGTACTTTTGGAAAAACCGGTTTTCAACGTATTTCTCTATTTTACTAACGGTTACCTGAGGTCCCTTACCTTTCTTCAGGTAGAAGATCATTTCTTTTCATAATCCCCTACGTAGTTTTCTGACAAAGTTTAGGGCGTCAGTTCTTATTCGACCTTCGAAAAGAAACGTTCATATTTTTGAAAATTGAATCACCAGTAGCGCATTGTTCATTATGAAACATATTTCATAATGTTAATGAAATATGTTTCCCTCTTACTCTTTTAAAGAAGAAATGTTCATGCGGAGAAGTATCCTTTATTAAATGTTCCTGGTGCAGTATTAATTACTGCTTCAGTTGTTTTTAATGATAAATATCATCCTTCCTTATGCCCAACATATAATATTAATCCTGAAGAAAGTAACTCTTCAGGATCATCAATTGAATAATACAAAAAGATTTGCAAATTAATAGAAACTAAATTTTTGTGTATCCCTTTTTTCAATTCTATTCCTTGATAGACGAGAAAAAAATGAATGAAATGTCGTAAAAAGATTTATACATTATTTCGGAATGATAGGGTACTTAAAAATAAAAAAAAATAAAAAAATTTTAAAAAGAATCGAACTTGCGATACGGAGGTTCCTAGTCTGTTACTCTAGCCACTCCGCTGTCGCCGCTGTTGGAATAAATAGCCACAATAGGCCCAATCGGATAAAAGCTGAAATGGTTTTTCTTATGGGACTTAACCAAACACCCCCATGAAATTTCATTAAAAAGTAGGGGTTACACTTGCCGACCTCCCCTTGTTAGCGTGAATAGAGCCCGTATTTGTGCAAGATCCGCGTATTTTTACCCGCGGAGGCTAGCCACCTTATAGCGCCGGAGAGTCAAGCGGGACTCATCCAGGACGCACCGGTGTATAAATCGAAACATCCATCCTCGGGTTGGATAGTCTCCTCCTGAAGAATCGGGTGATCTCGGCCGGGGAGCAGAGAGTTTTCGATCTCTCGCGTTTTCGCGATTGCACCGGGGTTAGGAAGAGCGCGTGCGAAGAGCGTGCGGACGCTCCCGATTTTCGAATTAGCGTTCCTTGCATTGTATAGTTTATTTGCGATTTGTTGTTGTATGTTATTTTCAGGGCGAGCGGAATCGGTCGCGCTGTTTAATAAATTACATATTTAAGTTAATCCGGTAGTTTTCGATGCCGCCTTTCCAAGGTCATCCGCGTCTCCTAAGAATCCCACTCTACGGTCTTGTACCTCTCCGAGTCAGTCGGAAGAATTTATTTGTGTCGCGACATTCTCTGAGGTTTCACCCAGCCTCAGAGAAACGTTAGTTTGCGTATTACAATAAATATTATCTTAGGTGCAAGTTTTCATTGATGATGATGAAATTTGCAGTCAAAATGCATCGATAGAATAATGTGATTGGACAAAAAGAGAGAGTCATATGTGCTGTAAAATGCTTAAATCTAATTGGACCCCCGGTGAAGTGTGTCACCAGATGCATATTTTGGGTGGGGGCTGAGGAATACATGTGCCGATGATCGGGTCATCGTATAGCATTCTTCGCGCAATTAGAGAAAGAGCTAATATCGCTTGGGTGGGGGTTTTGGCACGTGCCGTTAGCGACAGCCGCGCGTTATCATTGATACACGTCAGATAGAGATGTACTGAAATATTAAATGTAATAGAAAGAGACTCACCTTCTTCCAGGTTACTGCCCCACAGTATCTGATGTGCATCTGATACTCGCCCCCTCCACCGCATCACCATGTTTTCAAGGTCCATCTTCTTCTTGCAGGAATTTGAAGGTCAACACTACCCCCTCCATTGGATCGCACACGTGCGGGGTAATTTCACACCCCTCCGCACACTCCTCACTCCCATGTTCACTTGTATGGGTGTGTCCGTGTAAGATTTTCCTCTCACAACTACATGAATTTACATGGCTCACCCTCTTGCACTATTAGCAATTTTGGAAATTTTGAAGGTCAATAAATGGGTTAATCGCACAGGTGGGAGGTAAATCGATACTTTTCGGTATCGGATTACACTTCATCTGGAATGTACTGACTTTGCAAAAAAGTGCTGACTAATTGGACTTTGTACAATCCCAGCTCACCCGCACCACACCCTTTCACTTACAAGTGTGCATATGTGGTGTGTCCGTGTGTGTCGGCGTGACACTAACACGCGTGTATCCAGAATTCCCATATATCAGAATCCACAATATTTAAGTCGTCGACAAATGGGTGGTGGTAGTGTAACGGTGTGGGTCAGTATTGGATATCATGGAAAAACTGACATAAATTTTTTATCAGACCGTGTAAATTGTGAACGCTATATTAAATTAATAGATGATCAATTAAATAAGCATGCGACTCTTAATTCAGGTAGTAAGTACATTTTTCAACAGAATAATGCTGCAATACTTACCGCAAAATGTGTTAAAACTTATTTTAATTCTAAAAATGTGACCTACCTTGAGTGGGCGGCTCGTTTACCTAACCTTAATATTATAGAAAATATATGGACCGAACTATCGAGAAAGGTTTATGAGAATGGACAACAATATAAAAGCGTAATAGAGTTAAAACAAAGTATTATTATAAATTGGAGTCTTTTGAGACAAAAAAGTATCAAAAAATTGTTTAAATCAATTCCTAATCGTTTAATAGAAGTTATACAGTTAAAAGGTGGTTTCAGAAATATTTTAAAATTAAACTAAATATTTCTGTTTAAATTATTGTATTTCTTAAGAGTATTATTGTATTACCAGAGAGATTCTCTCGAAACACAAACTGAATAGAACAATCAATTAACAATTCATTCTCCTTCACTCACCGTTACAGCAATCGCAGGAAATTCGGAACCGAAAACGAGTTCGCAACGTAATTCAGAGAGTCCTATCAACATATCAGATACTCCAGAGGCACTGTTAGTTGGTAGCTCCTCCTTCAGCACTGGATGATGAGGCAAATAATAGCCGGGGGACAGCGTCAAGTCATTTGCCACCCTGCTCATGTGGCCCAGCTCTTCATACTCGCTCAAAAAACGAGCATAAGCCTCTTCAAGAGACGGATCCCTCGCGAACCGCCGCTCCAACTGATGGAATATTTTTTCCGCTGCCTCCCGGGACTCTCCCAGTCCGCATGTTGAATCCTTGAAGAGCAACCTGACCACATAGCGTCCATCGTCCTGCCTCGTTACATGGCGAAGAAAATGCGCTTCGCGATAGGCCTCCTCCTCCGATAAAAGGATTCTCCTCGGCACCTCTTCTAATTCCCAGAACCTGGCGAGCTGGCCCTTCCATCGCAGCTTAGCATTGCCCGCCTTGGGCCGCCCTGTACTGTGCCTCCGCTCCTCCCTGCGACTGAGGAGACCCAGCTGAGCGCAGTGTTTTGCAGGCGCAAACCACTGTTTGGCCCCTTTACCCGACCATCCAGGAGCAGTCTGTAAAAAACATCGGCGGCCAATACAGCATCCACTTCTCCCGGTTTAGCGTAGTCCGGATCCGCCAACTCCATGCCACACTTCAAAATCTCCGAGACGTCCTTTAACGGACGGGAAGGCATCCGGCCAGCGATAGATTCCAATACCAAGAACTGCAAGTCCTCCTGGAAGTCTCCAAAACGAGACTCCAACACGAGGTCCACGGCCTGTCTCGCCCTGGTCTCCATGCCTCCAAGACCTACTACCGAGAGATCGACCGATCTGACATTAGCCTTTAAACGTTTGGCGAATGCCTCGCGCATGAAGTTGGCCTGTGACGCTCCATCCAGCAGCACTCTGCAACGGTGACCCGCGCCATCCAGATCCTTAATGATGACTGACGCCGTACATATGATCACCTATGTCATCACTGTGGTCTTCAAGCTTGTAACAGACACACTCTCCTTCTCAGCTGGCTCCATTCCGAACGTTCCGCTCCCCTGAGCTACCACCAGCTCCGCGCTCGACCCCAACTCATCACGGTGTAACAGGGTATGATGCTTTCCCTGACACCTTCTGCAATTCTCCGCCCTACAAGCACTTGCCCTGTGGCCCTGTCGAAGGCAGTTGTAGCACACACCACATTTTCTCACTAATTTAAACCTCCTGTCAATTGGAAGCCCTTTAAATTCGGAGCATGCAAACATTTTGTGTTCTCCTCCACAATGTGCGCATTTTGCGTCCGAGCGGCCAAGGCTTGCGAATGCATGAGCGTGCTGCTTCGGTATGCTGGATCCTTTCGACCTCTCTTTCAGCGATATGTCACCTGCCCTGGTGATCGCTGACCTACTCCTCATGGACTCCAGGAATCGGCAGCGCTCCTTAAGCAAGTCAACCAGTTGGTTGTATTCCATCATCTCCGTGCCTATGCAGAGCTTCTCCCACTCCATTAGGGTTTCTCTGTTCATTTTTGACGTAATGGACCAAATCAATGGTCCACCCCAGTGCTCGGTTGGCACACCCAAATTCTTAAGGGCTCGGGTGTTCCTTAAGAGCCCATCCAGCAAGATCCTTAGGGAGGACCCATCTCTTCCAACGGGGGACGCCTCAAATAGCGCACATATGTTGGCTTGAATAACCACGCTGAGATTTTCGAATCTCTCCTTCAGCAGCTGTAGGACGACTTCATAATTTTCTGCCGAAAGGCTTAATTCCTCGATGACCTTAAATGCATCATCCTTCAGACACGAGCGGAGATACTGAAATTTTTGCACTTCCTGGATGCTATTGTTCTCGTGTATCATAACTCTAAAGGCATTGTAAAAGCCCGTCCACCTTTCATATTCTCCGCCAAATGATTGTAGCTGCAGAGATGGTAACTTGACAGCGCTCACTGCATTACCGACCGAGAGAACCTCTAGCGGCCTCGCTCCGTTCGCGTTAGTCGAGCCGAGCGAAATCAAATTGGGCCGTTCCAAAATACGGGTGGCGCTGGCCAAACATTGATAATACTCTGTTTCAAATGATGACCTTTCTTCATCGTCAAACTCGACACAAGCCTCTATTTTCATTTGGACTTCTTCAAATTTGTCCATCACCTTTTCTATCCTGTTTAGCCGCAACCTCAATTCCACTAGATCGCTCTCAGACTAAAATCTTCCTCGAATCTCTTAAAATTCGTGAGCATGCCCTTATAAGAAGCTCTCTTCTGAAGCAGCACTCTGCTTGCTGACCTTGCTTCCGTTGGCCGTGCGCCTCCGTGCTCTCGCGACGCACCTGTCTCCCTGGATGTTCCGGATTCGCGAGGTTGTTCTAGCTCCCTGGGCCCAGCGGCACGCATTTCTTGTTCCCGCGTTGTTACCATTTTCCCTTTCTTCCTTTAGTTCAATTTCATTGTGCAATCGATTCGACTTACACCGCCAATGAGACTAAACCTTGTGCAACCTGCACTTATGCCACCGCAAAGAATGCAAGACCAAATATCCGGCTCGAAGGACCAATTTTTTGTTTGGACAATAATTCGCCAATTCTCAATTGCGCTCAGGTTTAGAATCTACGAAGGTGTCTCAAGTAAAAAGAAAGCTCTATGACGGGAAACGCCACGTTACAATATATACAGAGTGTAAGATTGACATATTCCATAAATTTAAAGAGTTGTAAAAAGAGTGATTCTAAAACGATTTTTCATTTACCACTTTTTGATCCGAGGTTCAATTTTCAAGATATTCGACGATAAAGGTACTATTAGTTAGATAGAGACGGATAGATAATTGAAATGAGACAGAGTGACATTATCTCACTTTACCAATTGACTGTCTCTGTCTAACTAATAGTACCTTTATCGATGAATATCTTGAAAATTAAGCCTCAGATTAAAAAGTGATAAATGAAAACTCGTTTTAGAATTACTCTCTCTATAACTCCTTAAATTTACAGAATATGTCAATGTTACGCCCTGTATACAGGGTGTCCGGAAACAAAGGAGACATTTTATGAGAGGTGGTTCCTGACGCAATTCTAAGAACTTTTTTCTCTTGGCATTTTTTGATTTAAAGCTTCATTTTTTAGATATTCAACGATAAAGATACCACTAGTTAGAAAGAGACAGATAGATAGTTGAAGCGAGACAGAGTGGCGCCACCTCACTTCAACTATAGGAGTGTCTCTGTCTAACTAGTGGAATCTTTATTGTTGAATATCTTAGAAATAGAACTTTAAATCAAAAAATGCCAAGAGAAAAAAGTTCTTAGAATTGCGTGAGGAACCAACTCTCAAAAAATGTCTCCTTTTTTCCGGACACCCTGTATACAGTGCTGGCAAACAGTCCTGGAACGGTTAAAAATCTTAGAAAATATTGGTCAACGAGAAAAATATTTCAAATAAAAAAGAATAGTGTTTAAAAAAATCTATCAGATGATATTATTGATTTGACCTTTCCAAACACTATAATACAATATTTTTTCTTTGCAGTTTTTTCAACGTATAAAACTTGAAAACTGCAATTTCTCTATCGTACGTATTTCTGATGTACTATGTAAAGGTAGTCTCAAGTTTGATAAATCCTTCTCTTTCTACCACTCTCTCTTCTGTTTTGTTTGGCTTTCGTTTTTTTTTGGGTGGGATATGTGGATATTTCAGATGAAGGATAGTGATAGAGAGAGATACTGTAGTTTTCAAGTAGTAAGATTATTAATATTATAATAGTACACATATTGTAGTATTAATGTTTAACAAATCTACTTTTACGCTTTTATCATAAGAATCTTTCTTTCTTCAGGATAGCACCTAACTGATATCTATTAAAAATGAATTTAACCTATACAGAAAAAACTAGTATTTTTAGGATGCGAGAGTATGGTGATAACATAAGATCCTACCAAGACATCGCGAATCTTTTTAATAATGCAAATCCTCATCGCGATCCAATTTCTAAATCTATTATCTTTCGAACAATTTCAAGATTTGAAAGAATGGGTTCAGTTACAAATGAAAATAGATCCGGGAGACCAAAATTAGCAACAAATGATGATATAACTTTGAAAGTTGTACAAAGCATTGTCGAAAATCCTTATAAGCTTCCTTCGAAAATAGCAACAGAATGTAGTATAAGCCGAAAATCGATAATGAACATTTTAAAGAAACATTGTTATCACTCATATAAGATGAGACTCGTTCAAGAACTGTCTAGGAGTGATTTTAGTAGACGAATAGAGTTTTGTGAAGCATGATGAGATGGTATGATGAGTATTATCAATTCTTTAATTGGATTTGTTTTTTTGACGAGGCCATTTTCGAATTGAACGAATCTATCAGTCGTCAAAATTTAAGATATTGGTCTGATAATAACTTCCATTGGATGAGAGATTGTAACACTCAATATCTCCAGAAATTAAATGTTTGGGCTGGAATAATAGGTCATCAGATTATAGGCTCTCGGGCTAAGCTACAAAAATATGTAATAAACAATTAGGGTTTATATTAAAAATTATTATGTTGTCCTTGACGGGACTTTCCAAGGTTATACCAAAGTCAAATCGATAATATTATCTGATAGATTTTTTTAAACACTATTCTTTTTTAATTGAAATATTTTTCTCGTTGACTAATATTTTCTAAGATTTTTAACCGTTTCGGGACTTTTTGCCTGCACTGTATACAGTGATGGCAGA
Source organism: Sclerodermus sp. 'alternatusi' (assembly GCA_037305995.1). Taxonomy (NCBI): domain Eukaryota; kingdom Metazoa; phylum Arthropoda; class Insecta; order Hymenoptera; family Bethylidae; genus Sclerodermus; species Sclerodermus sp. 'alternatusi'. The sequence continues at coordinate 141,630 of JBBEEM010000016.1, read as the reverse complement.
TATAATAGGTACACTGCGTATAGTAACAATAAATGACTGTAAAAACCATATAAATGCAGTTTAAACTAATAGTTTATTTCATAAAAATAATTCGTAATTATCACAGAATATAAAAATAAACAGTATCTATGACTAGACAAAAATTGAAAACAAAAAAATTAATATTTTCAAACTTACACACATTAGCACTTGGCAAAAAATATAGAGACAGTAGATTTAATTTGCTAAATATAATTCAACTAAATATAATTTACAGACGTTTAATATTTTGTTATTTTTGGCCTTTATGTTTTAAAACCGCACGGTACCTCTTATTCATTGACTCGATCAATCGCCTGCATATAGATACAGGTATACTATACCATGTAACGTGTGTTTCATTAGCCTCGGAAGGAGGTGAATCTTCCGACGGCCACCACACGGATACGATAATTTTAGTCAAGCGTAGTTAGTGGATCTTCTCCCGCGAGAGGAAACCAACGACTACAAAAGGAGCCTAGAGGAGGTTCTCCCCAGATTGAGGACAAGGCACTACTCGTACAAATAACTGGGTACTCGGTTTGCTACTCGTAAAGCCCGGCTTTATTCAAATCGATTCGATACAATTAAAAATCTATTTCTGCAACTGATGGTTGCCGGTGATGTACAATATATCAATTAGTTATTTGAATAAATCGCGCTGGATGCCCATACACTAACCGGCACGGATGGTGTCCCCACCCGACATAGAGTATAGCATTTACCAGACTGGACAAATTTGCCCTCTCATTCATACGTGACGTCAAATGCTTGTTGGTGGGGTGGTAGGAGAAGCGCGATGCTGGTCTAAATACATGAAGTATAGGCATCTAATTTAGCATTAGATTTTGCACTAAATTTTGCATTATTTCTCATATTTTGTATGGAAAATAATATATAATTATTTTGCGCATACTTATTGATGATCTTTAGGATAAATACTTTTTTTTATAAAAAATAGCTGTTCCTGTATAATAATAATAAGAAGAAGAAGAAATAATGCAAAATTTAGTGCTTATCATATTTGCACGTGCGACGTTTGACGTTTCACGCCGAGCTGTCAAATGGCGGTCTGCCGTAGCCCGCTCCTTAGTCGAAAAAGGATAGTTTAATGATTTTACAGGCATGCTGCAGCGGTTGCCAAATAAGGACGCCGATAGGGACACCATCGTTGTCCGCAGAATTTTCTTTCCATATAAAGCTATCCTTATCATTTAGCGTGCGTAAGACGAGGATGAGGAATCGGAATAGCTCCCACCAATTTCCCCTTAGCGCATGCCAGTCAAAGAGTGTGGAATAGTAAGAGTTAAAAAATCTCCAGCATTCATCTGAGAAGGATCAGGAGACTCGGTAGAGACACCGAGTATCCTTTTCCCGAAACATCAAAAATTTTAAGTCGATTTTTTTAGGAAATTTTAACGCCAAAATATGTTTTGAGGCATTCTGAAGTTAATTTACGAAAAAAAAAAAAAAAAAAAATTTTTTTTGCTTAAATGCACCAAAATGCATGAAAAGTGCAGTTGCATAAATTTCTTAATTTTTCAATTTTTGAAAAGTGTATGTTCAGTTCCGTCGTCGTCGTCGTCGTCGTCGTCTCCATCTCCATCTTTTTCGCACCGCTTGAAAGCGTGCCATTCCTGACGTCAGAGCGTGACGTCATAAACACAGAGATAGCGAAATACCGTGTTCTAAGCTTATATTATCGGAAATAGTGTTGAAAATGTTATACGTTTATAATGTAAATTAATTTTTTTATTTATTATATTTATTATTCATATTATTTTAATAAATAAACTAAATATTAATAAAACTAATTAATAATTAATAAATTATTGTTTCATTTTTATAAATTAACCATTGTCATTTGCGAATAATTCTAATAATACATGAGTAATATTATTTAATTATTCATTATTTATTATTTTTTATTTACTTTTCGTAATACTTGAAAACGGACCATTATTGACATCAGAGCGTGACGTCATATGGCTATATATCGTGAGATACCTTGTTTCGAACCTAAAAAAAACGGAAATAATGTTAAAAAATATTATAAATTTTTATTATTTATTGGTTTTCGCACCCTTTGACATGTGCCATTTGTGACGTCAGAGCGTGACGTCATATTTTGCTATATACCGTGAAATAACGTGTTCCGAAGCTAAATTATCGAAAGTAATGCGACGGAAAATTTTAAATTTTGATTGTTTGTTAATTTTCAAACTTCTTGAAAACGTAGTATTAGTGACGTCAGAGAGTGACGTCATATGGCTACATATCGAGAAATAATGTATTCCGACAAAAATAGTCGGAAGTAATGCGACAGAAAATTCTAAATTTTCATTGTTTATTAATTTCCGAGCGTCTTGAAAACGTAGCATTAGTGACGTCATAGCATGACGTCATATGGCTACATATGGCGAAGTATATCCGAAGCAAAATTGCTGGAAGTAATGCGACAGAAAATTATAAATTTTTATTGTTTACTAATTTTCGAAAGTCTTGAAAACGTAGCATTACTGACGTCAGAGCGTGACGTCATATGGCTATATATCGTGTGATACCTTGTTTCGAACCTAAAAAAATCGGAAATAATGTTAAAAAATATTATAAATTTTTGTTATTTATTGGTTTTCGCACCCTTTGAAATGTGCCATTTGTGACGTCAGAGCGTGACGTCATATTTTGCTATATACCGTGAAATAACGTGTTCCGAAGCTAAATAGTCGAAAGTAATGCGTCAAAAAATTCTAAATTTTGATTGTTCATTAATTTTCGAACGTCTTGAAAACGTAGTATTAGTGACGTCATAGCATGACGTCATATGGCAACATATTGCGAAGTATAACGAGTTCCGAAGCAAAATTGTCGCAAGTAATGCGACAGAAAATTCTAAATATTCATTGTTTACTAATTTTCGAACGTCTTGAAAATCTAGTATTAGTGACGTCAGAGCATGACGTCATATGGCTATATATCGCAAAATAACATGTTCCGAATCTAAATAGTCGGAAATAATGTTAAAAATTATTATTATTTATTACTTTTCGCCACCCTTGAAAATTTGCAATTAGTGACATCAGAGTATGACTTCATAGAGCATGAAATAGCGAAACAAGTGTTCCGAACCTAAATAGATGGAAATAATTAACAAACTATTATAAATTTTTACTTTTGGCCACACTTCAGAATCTGCAATTAGTGACATCAGAGTATGACGTCATAGGGCATGAAATAGCGAAATACGTGTTCCGAACCTAAACAGATGGAAATAATTAAAAAAAATATTATAAATTTTTACTTTTCGCCACCCTTGAGAATCAGCAATTAGTGACATCAGTGTATGACGTCATAGGGAATGAAATAGCGAAATAGGTGTTCCGAACCTAAATAGATGGAAATAATTAAAAAAAAAATATTATAAATTTTTACTTTTCGCCACACTTGAGAATCTGCAATTAGTGACATCAGAGTATGACGTCATAGGGCATGAAATAGCGAAATACGTGTTCCGAACCTAAATAGATGGAAATAATTTAAAAAAATATTATAAATTTTTACTTTTCGCCACCCTTGAAAATCTGCAATTAGTAACATCAGAGTATGACGTCATAGGGCATGAAATAGTGAAATTCGTGTTCCGAACCTAAATAGATGTAAATAATTTGACAAAAATACTTATTATATATTTTTACTTTTAGCCACCCTTGAAAATCTGCCATGGCTGATTACAGTGCGTGACGTCATATAGCTTTATATGGCGGAATATATTCTTCCGAACCAAAATACATGCAAATAACTTGAAAAATATATTATAAATATTTACTATTTTTGACTTTTGGCACCTTTTGAAAATCTGTCACTAGTGACGTCAGAGCGTGACGTCATAGAGCATGAAATAGCGAAATACTTTTTCCGAACTTAAATAGATAGAAATAATTTGAAAAAAATATAAATTTTAACTTTTCCTATCACTTGAAAACTTTTTATTAAGGACGTTACAACATGACGTCATAGAGCTTGATATAAGGAAATACGTGATATGAACTTAAATAGTTGGAGATACTATTGAAAATATTATAAATTTTCAACGCTAACTTACAAAAATTATTGAAATCCCCCTAAAAAACATCCCGATGTAAAAAAATACGCCAAGTAGTTATCCCCTTCTACAAACCCCCTTATTCAAAAAATATATATTATTTATACACTTATTTAATGAATTCTCTTAATAAAGGTATAACAATAAAAAGAATATATTTATTTGAAATATATAGTCACTACAAAAAATACATTATTTTTCTTATCTTGTTAAAAAGTATTGAAATCATATATAGAATAAAGCCAAGTATGTAATCTTTATTTATTCTCAACATATAGTTTATAAACAATATGTATAAAAAAGAGAAACTGCATTTGAAATGAAGATAGTTTATAAACAAATTACATAAAAGCTTTTTATATATAGTTTATAAACAATATGTTTATAATTTTTTTATACAGAACTTGGCGAGCCTCCATGCTTTTTTAAATGACACACAATAATCATGTTAATTAAAAATATCTCACTTCTTATAATATATAGGAAAATGTTATAATTTCATAAATGCTATATGAAAACATTTGAAAATTCGGCGAGCGACATGCATTCGTTCTTATTACATGAAAAGAAGAGAAAATTCGTTAGCAGGAATTCGTAGTTGCTACAGGACAAGAGCCGAGAATTTGTCGGCATAAGACTATCTCCACCTTTTCTAACAAAAGACAGTTCAATAATAATAAGTGAGAGTCAAATTTATGTATATGTAGGATAAGAGTGTGTAGTACAGTTTTCAATCACTTCTCAGCAAACCTCCGTCCAGCAAACATGTAAGTAACTCATACTATTAATTTATATTATAGTAATTAATATAAATTATAATTCAATTAATTAATCTTAATTTATGATTTTTACAGATTGCTCTCGATATATATATATATATATATACTATGGCTGATCCAAGTAGTAAGTAAATGTTTATGCAAATTAAAAATGATATGTTAAAAATTAAAATGATATAAATTTTTAAATAAATGTTAAAATTAATAGATAAAGAAATTTGTAATTTTGTTATTTGTATTTGTATCCTTGTTTATTATAATGCTAATAATGAAAAAAAGGATAGAAAGGCTTATTCTACAACTACTCATGCATGTTTATGTTTATTTTGGACTATACTTTAGGAATACAAATAAACTGACATTGATGTTTTTTAAGGTTATGTTTTTATTTTTTATGGTATATTTAGACGTATAGAAGTATATATATATTTAGAAGTATAGGCTTGAAGGGAAAATAATTAGACGTCTTTTTTAGGATATATTATATTTATTAATTGTTATGTGATAGCATATTTTTAATAGCATATTAAATTTATTATTTAAAATAAAAAAATTATTATAATTTCCGCCCCTGCGACCGCGACCGCGACCGCGACTCCGACCTCGAACGTCAAGGCCGCGGCCGCGGCCGCGGCCCCTTGTTGCGGCCCACTCTGCCGCCCTTCCTCGCCGTCTTTGAGCAGCATCTGAAAATAGATAATTAATATTGTTAATTTAAAAAAATTTGTTTCGATATATTTATTGTGTTAGAACGAAAAAAACTTATTATCAAACAATATGAAGAATTATTTCACTTCAATATTGTCGGATAAAATCGTAATTAGCAAAATAACAAGGTTAATAATAAAATTTAAAAAATAATACTTACTTATTAACTGCTGCTGCTCCTGTTCCGGCGATTGTTGTTGCTGTTGCAGCTGCTGCTGCGGTTGCTGTTGCTGCGGCTGTACAGCAGCACTAGCAGGAACAAGAGCAGCAGGGCTGCGCAAATGCTGCAATTCCTGCGTCAGCAATTGATTTTGCTGCCGCAGGAATTGCAGCTCAGCAATAATTTGTTGTTGTTGCTGCTGCTCCTGCTGCTCTTGTTGCTGCTGCTGGCCAATATCATTATTAATATCCATGTTTTCTGTAAAATAATTTATTGATTTAATAAATAATATTTCTTATTGAATGTATGAAATTTTTAATTTACATAAACATTTACTTACTACTTGGATCGGCCATAGTATATATATATATATCGAGAGCAATCTGTAAAAATCATAAATTAAGATTAATTAATTGAATTATAATTTATATTAATTACTATAATATAAATTAATAGTATGAGTTACTTACATGTTTGCTGGACGGAGGTTTGCTGAGAAGTGATTGAAAACTGTACTACACACTCTTATCCTACATATACATAAATTTGACTCTCACTTATTATTATTGAACTGTCTTTTGTTAGAAAAGGTGGAGATAGTCTTATTCATTTCAATACATGTTGACGCTCTCTCTCATACCTATGATACTTGTATCTCCTTCTCTGCCTTCCAATACACGTCGATTGAGAGAAGGGTATTTTAAGGGATACATGTGGAGGGAGACATTACGGAGGTAGCTTGTATCTTTGTTTATTGCTACTGAAAGACAAGCATAACTCTATTGCTGTCCTTATTCGACAAATACTCATGCATGCCCATACTTATTAGGCTATCCTTCCGTATAGAGGAAGAAGGGGAAGTGTCTCCAGAGCGTATAGGCAATACTGTCGTACATTAATCTATCCTTCTTAGATTAATATGGGTAATGATTTCTTTCCTTCTCTTTCATATACACACTCTCATATACCTATGATACTTGTATCTTTTTCTCTGTCTTCAAATAGACGTTGAGATTGATAGAGGGGTTTTAAGGATTATATATGTGGTGGGAAAAATTTCGACAGGTTATTTCCTTGTTTAATGCTAATGAAAGACAAGAATATGCTTTTAGAACAGGTAAATTCTGCGGACATTGTCTGTGTCTCTATCGCTCTATCCTTATCAGACAATCGCTTGTGCATGTCTATATTTATTAGACTGTCCTTTTTCAAAGAGGAAGAAGGAGAAATTTCGGAACACTGTCACATATTCGCCTATCCTTGTTAAATTAAAACAGATAATATATTATCTCTTCTTTCTTTTAATACATATTCATTAGCTCTCTCATGTTAATGAAACTGGTATCTCTTTCTCAGTCTTTTAGCACACATTGATTGAGAGAATGGTTAATGTTAATGTTTTAATTTCTTGTCTTTTAAAGCTCTATTTTAATTAATCAACGTTTTATTGAAATATAGTTAAATAGATACAAGTGCCATTGGTATAACAGAGATGGCCTGTGTGTATTTGAAAGAAAGAAGGAAATCATTACCCGTATTAATCTAAGAAGGATAGACTTATGTACGACGGTATTGCCTATATGCTCTGGAGACATTTTCCCTTCTTCCTCTATGAAGAAGGTTAGACTAATAAATATTGGCATACGTGAGTAGTTGTCAAATAAGGACAGCAATAGTGTTTGCCTTGTCCTTCAGAAGCAATAAACAAGAACACAAACTATATCAAAATGTTCTCTCAACATATATTTCCCTTAAGTTCTCTATTTTAATTAACATTTATAAAAATATTAGAAAATGTTTGTAATACAATTTATTATTAATTAAATGAAAAAATATAATATATATTAAGAAAATACTTTTAATATAAAGATTATATGAGTAGTACTTATTTTATTTTTGTTATTCTAAAATATAAAATAATCAGAGTATACATGTAATGAAGATAAAATCATTAATTAACACAATTAATGTAATAATTTGATAATTTTCTATGAGGAGATTTATTTTCGGTATGTGTCCTTTTAACCCGATTTAAGAAATATCAGGAGACTCGGTAGAGTCTCGCGCCAAGTAGTATAGCCTCACAGTGACGTCATGTGCTACTGTACGCGAGACACCGAGTATCCTTTTCCCGAAACATCAAAAATTTTATGTCGATTTTTTTCGGAAATTTTAACGCGAAAATATGTTTTAAGACATCCTAAATCTAAAAAACGAAAAAAAAAAAAAAAAAAATTTGTTAAAATGCACCAAAATGCATAGAAAGTGCATCTGCATAATTTTTTTAATTTTTCAATTTTTGAAAAGTGTATGTTCAGTTCCGTCGTCGTCGTCGTCGTCGTCGTCGTCGTCGTCGTCGTCGTCGTCGTCGTCGTCGTCGTCGTCGTCGTCGTCGTCGTCGTCGTCGTCGTCGTCGTCGTCGTCGTCGTCGTCGTCGTCGTCGTCGTCGTCGTCGTCGTCGTCGTCGTCGTCGTCGTCGTCGTCGTCGTCGTCGTCGTCGTCGTCGTCGTCGTCGTCGTCGTCGTCGTCGTCGTCGTCGTCGTCGTCGTCGTCGTCGTCGTCGTCGTCGTCGTCGTCGTCGTCGTCGTCGTCGTCGTCGTCGTCGTCGTCGTCGTCGTCGTCGTCGTCGTCGTCGTCGTCGTCGTCGTCGTCGTCGTCGTCGTCGTCGTCGTCGTCGTCGTCGTCGTCGTCCCACTTAGTCCCAACCCTTCGCCCCACCCCCTTTACACCACCCCCTCCGCTCACTTACTTATTAAATGATTATTATTTATTTCTAATAATTAAAATTAGTTAATTTAATTAAATTTTTATATAATTAGTAATAAGAAGCACCCACATACTATTTTGTCGACACCCCTTCGTCCCACCCCCTTTACACCACCCCCTCCGCTCACTTACTTATTAAATGATTATTATTTATTTCTAATAATTAAAATTAGTTAATTTAATTAAATTTTTATATAATTAGTAATAAGAAGCACCCACATACTATTTTGTCGACACCCCTGCGTCCCACCCCCTTTACACCACCCCCTCCGCACACTTACTTATTAAATGATTATTATTTATTTCTAATAATTAAAATTAGTTAATTTAATTAAATTTTTATATAATTATTAATAATAAGCACCCACTTACTCTTTTGTCGACACCCCTGCGTCCCACCCCCTTTACACCACCCCCTCCGCTCACTTACTTATTAAATGATTATTATTTATTTCTAATAATTAAAATTAGTTAATTTAATTAAATTTTTATATAATTAGTAATAAGAAGCACCCACATACTATTTTGTCGACACCCCTGCGTCCCACCCCCTTTACACCACCCCCTCCGCACACTTACTTATTAAATGATTATTATTTATTTCTAATAATTAAAATTAGTTAATTTAATTAAATTTTTATATAATTATTAATAATAAGCACCCACTTACTCTTTTGTCGACACCCCTGCGTCCCACCCCCTTTACACCACCCCCTCCGCTCACTTACTTATTAAATGATTATTATTTATTTCTAATAATTAAAATTAGTTAATTTAATTAAATTTTTATATAATTAGTAATAAGAAGCACCCACATACTATTTTGTCGACACCCCTTCGTCCCACCCCCTTTACACCACCCCCTCCGCTCACTTACTTATTAAATGATTATTATTTATTTCTAATAATTAAAATTAGTTAATTTAATTAAATTTTTATATAATTATTAATAATAAGCACCCACCTACTATTTTGTCGACACCCCTGCGTCCCACCCCCTTTACACCACCCCCTCCGCTCACTTACTTATTAAATGATTATTATTTATTTCTAATAATTAAAATTAGTTAATTTAATTAAATTTTTATATATTTAATTTTCGCCACCCTTGAAAATCTGCAATTAGTGACATCAGAGTATGACGTCATAGGGCATGAAATAGCGAAATACGTATTCCGAACCTAAATAGATGGAAATAATTAAAAAAAAAATAATAAATATTTATTTTTCGCCACCCTTGAAAATCTGCAATTAGTGACATCAGAGTATGACGTCATAGGGCATGAAATAGCGAAATACGTATTCCGAACCTAAATAGATGGAAATAATTAAAAAAAAAATTATAAATATTTACTTTTCGCCACCCTTTAAAATCTGCAATTAGTGACATCAGAGTATGACGTCATAGGGCATGAAATAGCGAAATACGTGTTCCGATCATAAATAGATATAAATAATTTGAAGAAAATTTTATAAATATTTACTTTTCGCCACCTTTTAAAATCTGCAATTAGTGACATCAGAGTATGACGTCATAGGGCATGAAATAGCGAAATACGTGTTCCGATCATAAATAGATATAAATAATTTGAAGAAAATTTTATAAATATTTACTTTTCGCCACCCTTGAAAATCTGCAATTAGTGACATCGGAGTATGACGTCATAGGGCATGAAATAGCGAAATACGTGTTCCGATCATAAATAGATATAAATAATTTGAAGAAAATTTTATAAATATTTACTTTTCGCCACCTTTTAAAATCTGCAATTAGTGACATCAGAGTATGACGTCATAGGGCATGAAATAGCGAAATACGTATTCCGAATCTAAATAGATGGAAATAATTAAAAAAAAATTATAAATATTTATTTTTCGCCACCCTTGAAAATCTGCAATTAGTGACATCAGAGTATGACGTCATAGGGCATGAAATAGCGAAATACGTATTCCGAACCTAAATAGATGGAAATAATTAAAAAAAAAATTATAAATATTTACTTTTCGCCACCCTTTAAAATCTGCAATTAGTGACATCAGAGTATGACGTCATAGGGCATGAAATAGCGAAATACGTGTTCCGATCATAAATAGATATAAATAATTTGAAGAAAATTTTATAAATATTTACTTTTCGCCACCCTTTAAAATCTGCAATTAGTGACATCAGAGTATGACGTCATAGGGCATGAAATAGCGAAATACGTGTTCCGATCATAAATAGATATAAATAATTTGAAGAAAATTTTATAAATATTTACTTTTCGCCACCTTTTAAAATCTGCAATTAGTGACATCAGAGTATGACGTCATAGGGCATGAAATAGCGAAATACGTGTTCCGATCATAAATAGATATAAATAATTTGAAGAAAATTTTATAAATATTTACTTTTCGCCACCCTTGAAAATCTGCAATTAGTGACATCGGAGTATGACGTCATAGGGCATGAAATAGCGAAATACGTGTTCCGATCATAAATAGATATAAATAATTTGAAGAAAATTTTATAAATATTTACTTTTCGCCACCTTTTAAAATCTGCAATTAGTGACATCAGAGTATGACGTCATAGGGCATGAAATAGCGAAATACGTATTCCGAATCTAAATAGATGGAAATAATTAAAAAAAAATTATAAATATTTACTTTTCGCCACCCTTGAAAATCTGCAATTAGTGACATCAGAGTATGACGTCATAGGGCATGAAATAGCGAAATATGTTCTCCGAACATAATTAGAGATGGAAATAATTTGAAAAAAATATAAATTTTAACTTTTCCTATCACTTGAAAACTTTTTATTAAGAACGTTACAACATGACGTCATAGAGCTTGATATAAGGAAATGCGTGATATGAACTTAAATAGTTGGAGATACTTTTAAAAAATATTATAATTTTTCAACGCTAACTTACAAAAATTAGTGAAATCCCCCTAAAAAACATCCCGATGTAAAAAAATACGCCAAGTAGTTATACCCTTCTAAAAACCCCCTTATTCAAAAAATATATATTATTTATACACTTATTTAATGAATTCTCTTAATAAAGGTATAACAATAAAAAGAATATATTTATTTGAAATATATAGTCATTACAAAAAATACATTATTTTTCTTATCTTGTTAAAAAGTATTGAAATCATATATAGAATAAAGCCAAGTATGTAATCTTTATTTATTCTCAGCATATAGTTTATAAAAAATATTTATAAAAAAGAGAAACTGCATTTGAATTGCAGATAGTTTATAAACAAATTGCATGAAAGCTTTTTATATATAGTTTATAAACAATATGTTTATAATTTTTTTATACAGAACTTGGCGAGCCTCCATGCTTTTTTAAATGACACACAATAATCATGTTAATTAAAAATATCTCACTTCTTATAATATATAGGAAAATGTTATAATTTCATAACTGCTATATGAAAACATTTGAAAATTCGGCGAGCGACATGCATTCGTTCTTATTACATGAAAAGAAGAGAAAATTTGTTAGCAGGAATTCGTAGTTGCTACAGGACAAGAGCAGAGAATTTGTCGGCAGGATTTAAAGTAAAATCAAATGTCATTTAAAAAAGCATGGAGGCTCGCCAAGTTCTGTATAAAAAAATTATAAACATATTGTTTATAAACTATATATAAAAAGCTTTCATGCAATTTGTTTATAAACTATCTGCAATTCAAATGCAGTTTCTCTTTTTTATAAATATTTTTTATAAACTATATGCTGAGAATAAATAAAGATTACATACTTGGCTTTATTCTATATATGATTTCAATACTTTTTAACAAGATAAGAAAAATAATGTATTTTTTGTAATGACTATATATTTCAAATAAATATATTCTTTTTATTGTTATACCTTTATTAAGAGAATTCATTAAATAAGTGTATAAATAATATATATTTTTTGAATAAGGGGGTTTTTAGAAGGGTATAACTACTTGGCGTATTTTTTTACATCGGGATGTTTTTTAGGGGGATTTTATCTTTCTCGATTCCAATAGGCTCGCATCTTCTTTAGTCGTGACACCTAAGCGGATTCTCGACAATAAATTTCGATAAGTATTATCACCACTTTGGCGCATATTTATCGTCAGTTCGTCGTAAGCGAACAAATTGACCCATAGATTCGTCACTGCCAGTGAACCTAAACACTTGTCGCGTTTGTCCTTGCGTATTTTTACAAAAGCCGGGTCTTCGTGAACTGGCGGCAATTGCAGCAAATCACCGAATAGAAGAATATGCTTTTTGCCGAACCAGCCATCATCAGTTTCGCTCGTGTCAAATATCTCTGTTAATCGCAAATTGATGTACATGAGCGTTATATTCGAGACCATAGATACCTCGTCAATGACGAATAGAGTCGTATCCTGTAATTCGTCTCGCAGAGTTTTTAGAACTACATCGGACAAAGGTCTATACTTTGGGGTACATCCATGCTCCACCGGCAATTGAAATAGCCTGTGCAACGTCAAACCGTCTATATTGAATGCAGCTATACCAGTTGGTGCAGTAACAGCCGTGTCCTTATTCATAATTTGTTTAGTCCAACAACGTAAAGTCTTAATAAGGAAGCTCTTGCCTGTACCGCCTTCACCACTCACATATAACCGAAGTGGAGTCTTGTGAGAATCATAATTGGTTATAGTATTTGTCACGTGATCGTATATTCTACGTTGATCGACGTTTAATTCAGCAATCATCTGCGTTAAATTCAAATCAGCTATTTTGTTTCCAGCATCTCTGAACTCTTGCATCGCACCTTCCGCCTCAATAGGATTGCATTGTAACAAAGCATCGTTCGAAGTGTTTGTGCATTTGTCATTATCATCGGACTTTCCTTCTTCAACATTCAAATGTTGATTTATTAATTCCTTGACATGTTCAAGGCCTTTGCTAATTTCTTCTATGCGTTCGTGGTACCTTAAACAATCGAGAAGTTCGTCCTTCAATGCTGCAAATGCATCGGCATAGGTATCGTAACCCATCTTCAACTCATTCGTATCTCTCCATGGCTTAAATAACAGCAATATTGCATAGAAATACTTTTCTGGTTGAATGTGCATGTTGTACGTATAATGATTAATCAAGTAACCATTTTGTCGTTTTTTCAAATACAGTTTTGCACCTTCTGCAGTAAATTCGAGACAACTGTCATTATTCTTAGGTTTAACCCTAACAACATCGTACCACTTTGCATAGTCATACAGATTTAAAGAGTCTAGTTCCGACGGTCTGTTCGGATAATAATTATCTATCAAATTCGGACAGAACAAATCTGTTGATTCCGAATCGAGCTTCTCTATTTCACTTCGTGTCTTAATTTTTTTACTTCGGATTTGATTAACATCCAACCACCTAATTGAGGTATTTTTGTCAGTACTATGGAGTGGAATTCCTAATAGTATGTCAGCGGCCTCCAGTGCTCCGCATTCTCTATTATTCAAACTTCTTAATGCAATGTTCCATAAGATACTTCTCAATGATTTGGTGGAATTAACAATATCGAAAGTATCAACTTCATAACTGGTTTCGGTCTTAGTTGTATATTTGGTGCAATACCAGTTGAGCAACGTTGACCTCTCACCAATAAATTGAATATCCATATTTCCTTCCCATGCGGTAAGGATGGCTGGATTGTAATCATTAATATTTTTCTCGCGTATTGTACGCGGTAAATCGTATAGACGACTTTTCGATTTCAATTTCCTTCTATTGGCGACAGAAACGGCTACATCCCGTAAGATCATTTCATCCGTTACTGGCCTTGGAAATCCAAATCTGCATTTTCTTATAAAACCTTTTTTCGTCTTTCTATTTCTCAAGCAATAATTATTGTGATGGTGCTCCTGATGCTTGGTGACTCGACTATGCAACGTAGGTGACACATTTGCATTTGGTTCTCTGCATGTTACATATTTCAGGATAAATTGAAGAACCTCTTCATTCGACGAAACACCCATGATTGGAGCATCCTCGATCCAAATTAGCATATGACAATGCGGCATGCCTCTGCTTTGGTACTCACGTCGAACAAAGTAATGCTTTACTTTGCCGATAGGATTGTCCGGTGAGCATATAAAGTCAATCATTGCAAGAAATTTATTCTGTAAAAATCTAGCTGCAGATACTGGATCAGCAGCGATAAGCTCATTGACAGAATTAATTGAAGCGAGACTGGGACTTACCTCTTTTATGTATTCTGCCAAATCTGGCCATAACCATTCTGCTGGACTCAATGTTAGAAACCATGTGGCTGGTCCATAATCACGAGTCATCGCGTTAATATTGTTCCTGACTCTATTCCAATATTGTCGTGTATTGGGCAGCTTTCCAAATATTGTTTCCAGATTTCCTTCCAGCTTTTTTTCCGACATGAAATTTAGGAATTCATTCGCAGTGTATTTTTCCTTCACGTTGATGGTCATTAATTTATGATAAATACCACTATTTATCTGCCGCATATTCGCATTGTTCAGTAAGAAGAACAAGTACTGTACGTTTAAGCGAAATTGCGAATGCTTAGACATTATTCTTGATTTGACAAAGTCAAATTCCCTTATGTGTAAATTTCTTTCCTCGTATATACCATTTTTACCATAACAGTATATATCGGGAAAGCACATAAGATCCAATTGCTTTTGACGATTGTCGAAAGGCTGAGCCTCGACTTTCAGCATTTGATACAGATTCGTTGACATGTCGTTCACTCTTTTCTCATACATTGGATATACCGTGTATTGCTCATAGTACGATGACTCTGGATCTGTAATTTGAGTCAGCATTGCCACCGCTTGTTTCTCATTCTCAATAATACCGTTATCCATATTATTATTACTTTTCTCATTATCAATATTGCTATCCATATTGTTGTTATTACTATCATCATCATTATCGACATCATCAATATTTTCTTCATCCATATCTTCTATGGTAAATTCCGTATCATTGAGACTATTATCTTGTAATAGCCCTTCGGGAGAATAAGGCAAATTGATTTTAGCGTAAAGAGGATTATTTTCCTTCAGCCATTGAAGAACGTTAAATACTTTTTTAACATCTACCAAATTCTCCCAAACTAATTTGGATCTTGTAGGAATTCCACGTACCAGGATGTATAATTCGTGGTGATTATTAATGGGTCTCGTTGCCGGACATATTTTCTTTAAACTCTCTTCTATCGGCAACGGTAAATGAAAGATTCTTCCCTTCAACTTTTGCACCATTTGTTTATGCGGTACCTTCTTATTCGCCACTGTGCCCATTCGTTGAATGCATTGAAATGCCTTTGCTCTCTGAATTAATATTTTCTCATAATCGTTGAGAGTAGAAAATACTGTAGGCATTTTACCAACGTAAAGTTTGTTGAGAACACACACTGGTGGCAGAGAATTTTTACGGAAATATTGTAAACAATAGTGACATATTTTGTCAGGTTCGATATTCTCCTTTCTCAGATATGTTAGCAAATTATCCCAGTGTAGACCACTCAAAGGTTTCCTTGTTCTTCTCAAGCATGTAACATCTTTTTTGAAATGCAACTTTTCGCAAGACACACATGCAATTCTAGGTGTATCCAACGATCTTTTTGTAAAAGCCTGAAAGGCTTTATTATACGTTGCTATTATTCTATCTTCGTTCAAATCTATTTCAGAAACTTTAACATTTTCCAAAATATTTTTCTTCTGCAGATCGTCCACGATCTTCCTTAATGTAGCAACATCGCCAATTTCCAAATATTTATCAATCTCCATTACTTTTTTATATTTGAAGATTAATGAATTTATTAATTTCTGTACATTTCTTACCCGTGGATAATGCGGGCATAAGAAATTCACAGCGAGTAAGAGTGCTTTACAAGCATTCGGATTTATGTAACATCCTTGAGAATGTCCTTTTTTAACAATCGAATGCTTAACTGTACAGCGTCCTGTACGTTTTAAGAGAGTGGGTACATTTCTTAATGATTTGCAATCAAATATGACTTTGAGCAATCGATAATATCGCCTGATAATTTCAGTATTTTTGATGCAAAAGCTACCACATTTCCACACTTTTTTCGTATTGTTGTTATTAGCAACGTCACCCAACAGGGGTAAAATATTTACAACTTGACCGTTTTTATTAATAACAAGATTTTCTTCAAACGTTGTAAAATTGTACGTTGTCTCAAAGAAGTATGCTTCTGTCGATGCAGAATGTTTAGTTGTACCACACAATACGTCACGTACATCCTCGGTTAAATTTGAACCCAAGTCTGCAGTTTCAATCGCAGATAATTGTGACAGATGAATTTCTGCATTCTTTCGCAGTAATCGCAAAATTTGTTTCATATTTTGCAAATGTTTCTGTCGCAAATGGAAAGACCACTTGAACAATCTTTCTGCTTCGATTCTTCGCTCCGCAGCAGTGCCTTTAACGATATTTTTTTGTATGGACTTGATGTAAATTTCCTTATTGTATTTCATGGCAATATTGTTGCAGCATCTAAAGTATTTATCATACTTTTTGCGTATCTCCTGTGCAAGACGTATTTTTCTTTTAATACTAAGTATATCCTTGTGTTTAGCGTAGTACGCTTGGTTTTGAAATCTCTTTTGTTCAGGATGAGCTTTATTATATGTGCTTTTTCTTTTTAATTCTGACTGTCGATTCATTTTGTAAATAACTCTCTTTCTTTCTCTATTTATAATTAAATTTTTTAAATAATTATTTTGCTTTCTTGCTCGATTATAATGTAAATTACATCTATATCTATCTTGTTTTCTCTCTCGATTGTCATCTAAATTCGTTATATATCTTGTGCGCATTTGCCTTCGATATTTCTCCAAATTTGATATGTACATCTTACGTTTTTGTCTTCGATATTCCTCTACATTCGATATATACCTTTTACGTTTTTGCATTTGATATTTTTCCAAATTCAATTCATAATTAATACGTTTTCGCATTTGATAGTTTCCTAAATTTAATGCATAATTAATACGCTTTTGTCTTCGATATTCCTCCAAATTGGATATATATCTCTTGCGTTTCAGCATTCTAGATTTGTCCAAATTCGATGCATATTTTGCACGCTTTAGCTCTCGATATTCCTCCAAATTAGATAGGTATCTTTTACGTTTCCGCATTCGATATTCTTCCAAATTTGATGTATATTTAATGCGCTTCTGTTTTCGATTTTCCTCTATATTAGATAAATATCTTTTACGTTTTTGACTTTGACATTTATCCAAATTTTGCGAGTATTTAATACGCTTTTTACTTCGGTTTTCTTCTACGTTCGATATGTAGCGTTTACGCTTTTTCAATTGATTTTCAATTAAGTTTGACGCATACTTTATGCGTTTTAACCTTTGATTTTGAATAATATTTTTTACATATCTCTTTCGTTTTTGCATTCGATTTTTTTCATTATTTATTTTGTATTTATAATATTTTTTTAATCTATTTTCCATTAAGTTCTCATGATATTTAGAACTTTTATGTTTCTTAATTATATCTTTATTCTTAATATAATATGAATTATTTTTAAGATAATGTTTATTTGAATATTTTTTATATTCATCACGCTTACGAGTACATAATGATTTTTTATTTAATAAATAATACAATTTCTTTTTAATATGACTCAGTGCAATATCACGATTATAAATATCTCTTTGCTTTTTACAAATTTCTAGTTTCCGTTTAGCATAATAATTTTTTTGTTGTATAATTTTATTTTTCTTATTCAAAAGATTATAGGCGAGACGTCTTCTACAATTAATATTTTCTTTTCTCTTATTCCAGCGATCCCTTTCTTTTTCTTTTTTTATCAAAGCATCTTTGACAATTAAACTTTCAGTTTTATCTGTCATTAAAGCATTCGTGCCAATCGACGATTCATTTTTCATGTCGATTAACAAACTGTTCAAGCAGATTGACAAATAATTAACTCCTATTGACGAATGATTTTTAATGCCGATCAACATATTGTTCATATCGAACGACAAATTATTCATGCCACTCGACGAATCATCGTTCATATCGATCGGCAAATTGCTCATGCCAACCGACGAATTATTTTTCGTGTCGATCGGCGAATTGTTCATGCCGACCGACGAATTATTTTTCGTGTCGATCGGCGAATTGTTCATGCCGACCGACGAATTATTTTTCATGTCGATCGGCGAATTTTTCATTCCGATCGATGAATTATTTTTCGTGTCGATCGGCGAATTGTTCATGCCGACAGACGAATTATTCTTTGTATTGACCGAAAAAGTGTTAATGTTAATTAATGAATTTTTATTGTTATTTAAGCTACTTAATGATAATTTCTTATCATTATTATGTTGTCTTCGCTTTCGTTGTTTGTGTTTTTTAAGACGTTTAGTTTGTGCAACTTGTAAGGTAGGAATATTATGATTAGAAAATGATGCAGCTAATGGAAAATGCTTTAAAACATTATTCATAAATATATGCAATAAATGATCGCGCATTTTTAAACTATCATACCTAATATCATTCGGTTTAATGCCAAATGCAACAGAAGTTGCAAAAGCTATAGCGTATACACCACAATCATTTCCGTTTGATTGCTGTTGAACTACAGGAAATTGTATCTTACCCGTTTTAAAATTAAAAAATGGAAACAATTTGGACAAATATAATTTATGGTCATCATGCAATAGATTTTTATTTAATGAATCATAAATATATATTTTTTTTCCATCATAATGTGCACAAATCCAATGTCCATCTATATTTGTTTTGCCGCTAAATAAAATTTGTACGTGTTCCGTATCTTTTGATACAGAATCAATAAATTCTGGACATTGAATTTTTAATGGATCTTGTGAGGAAATTGTTGGACAAAACTTATGCAATAATTCAAGGAAACAATTAATATGTCCGTCGTGTAACCATTTTCCTGATGAAATCACAATTTTATCAGATTCACTTAATAAATTCGTTTTTAAATCACCTTTATTGAATAAATTCATGTTTCAAGATTTATTAGCAAACAATTAATATTCTATAAATAAAAAAAAGTAAACTAAAGTAAAGCGCTTCGTCGATTATAAAAAATTACCGTCGAAACGAAAGTGAGTCCTATCACTATAAGAGTTGTAGAACCACTAAATCACTTATTAGGAGAATCAATAGTATTACATCCATAAGCATCTGTTTTGTATATATTTACCCGATGTAAAAAAATACGCCAAGTAGTTATACCCTTCTAAAAACCCCCTTATTCAAAAAATATATATTATTTATACACTTATTTAATGAATTCTCTTAATAAAGGTATAACAATAAAAAGAATATATTTATTTGAAATATATAGTCATTACAAAAAATACATTATTTTTCTTATCTTGTTAAAAAGTATTGAAATCATATATAGAATAAAGCCAAGTATGTAATCTTTATTTATTCTCAGCATATAATTTATAAAAAATATTTATAAAAAAGAGAAACTGCATTTGAATTGCAGATAGTTTATAAACAAATTGCATGAAAGCTTTTTATATATAGTTTATAAACAATATGTTTATAATTTTTTTATACAGAACTTGGCGAGCCTCCATGCTTTTTTAAATGACATTTGATTTTACTTTAAATCCTGCCGACAAATTCTCTGCTCTTGTCCTGTAGCAACTACGAATTCCTGCTAACAAATTTTCTCTTCTTTTCATGTAATAAGAACGAATGCATGTCGCTCGCCGAATTTTCAAATGTTTTCATATAGCAGTTATGAAATTATAACATTTTCCTATATATTATAAGAAGTGAGATATTTTTAATTAACATGATTATTGTGTGTCATTTAAAAAAGCATGGAGGCTCGCCAAGTTCTGTATAAAAAAATTATAAACATATTGTTTATAAACTATATATAAAAAGCTTTCATGCAATTTGTTTATAAACTATCTGCAATTCAAATGCAGTTTCTCTTTTTTATAAATATTTTTTATAAACTATATGCTGAGAATAAATAAAGATTACATACTTGGCTTTATTCTATATATGATTTCAATACTTTTTAACAAGATAAGAAAAATAATGTATTTTTTGTAATGACTATATATTTCAAATAAATATATTCTTTTTATTGTTATACCTTTATTAAGAGAATTCATTAAATAAGTGTATAAATAATATATATTTTTTGAATAAGGGGGTTTTTAGAAGGGTATAACTACTTGGCGTATTTTTTTACATCGGGATGTTTTTTAGGGGGATTTCACTAATTTTTGTAAGTTAGCGTTGAAAAATTATAATATTTTTTAAAAGTATCTCCAACTATTTAAGTTCATATCACGCATTTCCTTATATCAAGCTCTATGACGTCATGTTGTAACGTTCTTAATAAAAAGTTTTCAAGTGATAGGAAAAGTTAAAATTTATATTTTTTTCAAATTATTTCCATCTCTAATTATGTTCGGAGAACATATTTCGCTATTTCATGCCCTATGACGTCATATTCTGATGTCACTAATTGCAGATTTTCAAGGGTGGCGAAAAGTAAATATTTATAATTTTTTTTTAATTATTTCCATCTATTTAGATTCGGAATACGTATTTCGCTATTTCATGCCCTATGACGTCATACTCTGATGTCACTAATTGCAGATTTTAAAAGGTGGCGAAAAGTAAATATTTATAAAATTTTCTTCAAATTATTTATATCTATTTATGATCGGAACACGTATTTCGCTATTTCATGCCCTATGACGTCATACTCCGATGTCACTAATTGCAGATTTTCAAGGGTGGCGAAAAGTAAATATTTATAAAATTTTCTTCAAATTATTTATATCTATTTATGATCGGAACACGTATTTCGCTATTTCATGCCCTATGACGTCATACTCTGATGTCACTAATTGCAGATTTTAAAAGGTGGCGAAAAGTAAATATTTATAAAATTTTCTTCAAATTATTTATATCTATTTATGATCGGAACACGTATTTCGCTATTTCATGCCCTATGACGTCATACTCTGATGTCACTAATTGCAGATTTTAAAGGGTGGCGAAAAGTAAATATTTATAAAATTTTCTTCAAATTATTTATATCTATTTATGATCGGAACACGTATTTCGCTATTTCATGCCCTATGACGTCATACTCTGATGTCACTAATTGCAGATTTTCAAGGGTGGCGAAAAGTAAATATTTATAATTTTTTTTTTAATTATTTCCATCTATTTATGATCGGAACACGTATTTCGCTATTTCATGCCCTATGACGTCATACTCTGATGTCATTAATTGCAGATTTTAAAGGGTGGCGAAAAGTAAATATTTATAATTTTTTTTTTAATTATTTCCATCTATTTAGGTTCGGAATACGTATTTCGCTATTTCATGCCCTATGACGTCATACTCTGATGTCACTAATTGCAGATTTTCAAGGGTGGCGAAAAATAAATATTTATTATTTTTTTTTTAATTATTTCCATCTATTTAGGTTCGGAACATGTATTTCGCTATTTCATGCCCTATGACGTCATACTCTGATGTCACTAATTGCAGATTTTCAAGGGTGGCGAAAAGTAAATATTTATAATTTTTTTTTTAATTATTTCCATCTATTTAGGTTCGGAATACGTATTTCGCTATTTCATGCCCTATGACGTCATACTCTGATGTCACTAATTGCAGATTTTCAAGGGTGGCGAAAATTAAATATATAAAAATTTAATTAAATTAACTAATTTTAATTATTAGAAATAAATAATAATCATTTAATAAGTAAGTGAGCGGAGGGGGTGGTGTAAAGGGGGTGGGACGCAGGGGTGTCGACAAAATAGTAGGTGGGTGCTTATTATTAATAATTATATAAAAATTTAATTAAATTAACTAATTTTAATTATTAGAAATAAATAATAATCATTTAATAAGTAAGTGAGCGGAGGGGGTGGTGTAAAGGGGGTGGGGCGAAGGGTTGGGACTAAGTGGTGTGAAGAATAAAAAATAATAAAAATTTTTATAACATTTTGTTAACATTATATCTAATAAAATTTTATTTAGGAACTCGGTATTTCGCGAGATAGAGCCATGTGACGTCACATTCTGACGTCACGATTGACACGATTGACACGATTTCTAGCGGTGCGAAAAAGATGGAGATGGAGACGACGACGACGACGACGACGACGACGACGACGACGACGACGGAACTGAACATACACTTTTCAAAAATTGAAAAATTAAAAAAATTATGCAGATGCACTTTCTATGCATTTTGGTGCATTTTAACAAATTTTTTTTTTTTTTTTTTTTTTTTTTTTTTTTTTCGTTTTTTAGATTTAGGATGTCTTAAAACATATTTTCGCGTTAAAATTTCCGAAAAAAATCGACATAAAATTTTTGATGTTTCGGGAAAAGGATACTCGGTGTCTCGCGTACAGTAGCACATGACGTCACTGTGAGGCTATACTACTTGGCGCGAGACTCTACCGAGTCTCCTGATTCGTTTCGTCGAATATCAATGCAAGATTGAACGAATTATGTGATTATATAAATAATTTGTCCACCGATACAATTTGTCTGTTTCCTACGTGCTACTTATGTGATGTACTTAATGCGGCAATGTTGAAGGAAATAGATAATGAAGAGGTTCCTTTGATTGCGCGTGACGTAGTCGATTGTCCGCCATATTTTAAGAAACAAGTCAATAAACTTTTGAACAAATACGAAGAAGATAACTCTCGTACGGCAGGCTTAAATAGAATTATCATTGTTAAAGTAGGTGCAAAAGTTATGCTGAGACGTAATATTGATGTAACGCTCGGCCTTGTTAATGGAACAATAGGAAAAATAATTGATATTTCCAGATCCATAGGAAATAATGAGAATAATGATGATATTGACAAGATAAAACTTGTCCTGGAAAATGGCACGGAGCACAGTATCGAAAGAGTTTCGACGAAATTTGAGATAATGGAAAAATCATATGTTGTACGTCATCAATTTCCACTTTCTCTCAGTTATGGTGTTACCATACACAAAAGTCAAGGTTTGACTTTAAAGTCGGCAGTCGTCGACGCGGGAAATTCCATATTTTCCTGTGGACAAGTTTACGTTGCTCTTTCACGAGTAACTTCATCAGAGGGGTTACATTTAATTAATTTTGATCCAGTTTCCATAAAAGCTAGTAAGTCGGTAATAATAGAGTACAATCGTTTAAGGGTTGAATACAGACCAGATCTTACAGTGATTGATGTTCAATTGAAGAAAAACAGTGGAATAAAGAAAATTCACGATTTAGTATGGGCAGTTCCGAAACATACCACAAATCAACAAATATTGGAACAAGAAAATACTAATAATGATATTGTTGTCGATTACGAAAAAATTAAAGGCTTTGTTAATACTGACAATGTTTCGTGCTATGCGAATGCAAGTTTGCAATGCCTACTTCATTGCGATATTGTCAGAAGAACGTGGCTTCGCCGCAATGAAAACGACGAATTGAGAATTTTGACAGAGGCATATATGGGTAATAATATTATTGATAGACATTTGAGTTCTATTGGTGTTAGACAATTTTTAGGAGACATATTTATTCAACACCAACAACAAGATGCTTCAGAATTTTTAATCAAATTGTTGGAAAATTCAGAAGATATTCAAAATATTTTCCAACATCAATTAACATTTACGGTTCATTGCCGATCGTGCAATTACACTACAATTACTGAACAAAGGAACATTATCCTTTCGGTTCCACTTCCCCGCGATAAGAAGGGAAAATCTACTGAATTGCAATCACTTATTGAACAAGCTTTTGCAAAATGGCATGATATTCAAGAAGCTTGCGTCAGTTGTGGATTGAATACACGAACTGAAAAGACAGACATTACCAGGGCTGGACAATATTTGATAATACAATTGCTCTTGTTTTCTGTCGAAAACGGTGTAGTATCGAAAATAACGAATAACAGTATCAAAGCAATACCAACTACTAAGCTACGTATTGCAGGTAATAATTATACTGTTCAAAGTGCTATCTTGCATCATGGTGGATCATGTTACGACCCCCACCCTATCAAAAGCCGTGGCTTATAATAATGGTAGATGAATCTTAAGTGTGGTTAAGAGTGCTTGCGCGTTTTCAGAAGAATGTGGTCAACAATTTAATGCTTTACCTGTTTCCTCTAAAATAATCTTAACCGATGGCCTTTTTAGGTTGCAACTTAATGCTTTATTCCTAGGATAGGCCTAAATGCTCTATTTAATTCGTGTAATGGAAATGAGATCTGAGATGGTTTTAGTATTGAATCTGTGCACTTACCTGGTTATTAGCTGTACTAGCAATAGTGACTGGGTTTGATAACAAATGAATGAAAATGATTTTAATTTATTGACACTTATTTAATGAACTGTTCAACCTTTTGAATTGAGATACTTTTACAAGTCTAACCGAACTGACTAACTGTCTTACAAATGTTGCGATATCGAAGTCTGATCTGAGTCTGAGTCTGAATCTGTAGTCTGTGCTGTGAGTCTGAAGTGAGGTATGAAGTGAGTGTCCTCAGTAAGTGAATTGCGTGAATGTATTGCCTGAATGTTGCTAGTCGAGGCTGGACCTGCCTTCTTATATGTTTCCCAAAAGGGCCTACGTGACGATTCCTAAATGTTTAAACATTTAGGCTCTTCCCTTTTGGTTAGATGTCTGTTTCGTATTGGCTAATGATTCTTGGGAGGGGATATTCGGCTGTTCTCCGATTTTATTACTCTGCCGACATATGCACGACCACCCGTGAAAAGTTTGCATAAGGGTATTTTATGGCCTAAGGATCGGCACTCGATAATCCTCCAAAGGGTCAGTTTGTATCTTCCGGTTCCTTACAGTTTTCCGTGTTTGTACTTAAAATTATCAGTATCTGTTATAAAACATTTGGGTTGCCTGCATACGTCAGCTGGTCTATGTGCCGATGCAACAACTAAGAGCGTTACAAAGACTCGCGCATGTAACAATCAGTAGAGGCAGGACATTATACTTCATATTTGAGGGAAAAGAACAAAAAATCATGGCTTCAAGTTAATGATACTCTTGTTCAAAAGAAGCAATGGCCCAGAGGAGCCAAAGACGTTTACTTATTATTTCTACAAAGTGAATAAATAATCAACGATTAATTAAACAATGCATCAATTTTTAAATTTACACGTAAGTTAGATGTATATACCTTTATTATATTGTTGCCAAATATTTATTTTCTGTTGTCTAAACTTACAAAAATGAGTGAAATCCCCCCTAAAAAACATCCCGATGTAAAAAAAATACGCCAAGTAGTTATCCCTTTCCAAAAACCCCCTTATTCAAAAAATCCTTTATGTCCAAAAAAATATATATATATTATTTATACACTTATATATTTAATGAATACTCTTAATATTCTTAATACAAGGTATAACAATAAAAAAAATTAATTGCATTTTAATAAAAAAAATAAGATCTAAACTGTAACGACCTGCTGATCTCGCGCGATCAGCAGGCATCAGTAAGGAATTTTGGTAATTTTAAATCCCTTCTTGGACGCCTCATTAGCCAGCGCTAATGTAAACAAAGTTTACTGCGATCAGCTGTGCCTGCCAAGCGACGGCAAATCGATCACCGAGGCGTTCAGGACCGAGTCTCAGCCAATGATGTCATAATAAATTCTATTGAATTTACATCGGCTGAGATTGTAACGCAGCATTAAAAATGCCACGTTACAACCAGACTCTTTGGACTTCTTGCCACAGTGTACCTTTGTTAGAAATATTTTCCCGTTGTATCCCTCTTTTTAGCTCATGCCAAAGATTCTTAATTGGATTCAAGTCCAGTGATTGAGCCGGCCAAGGAAGAACAACAATATTATTATTTCCCAACTACTGACTTACTAATTTAGATTTGTGTTTAGGGTCAGTGTCGTGTTGAAAAACCCAAAATAGTAGCATGTGTTCTTTGGAATATGAGAGCATTACATTATTCAAAATATCTCTATAAATTTCCTTTGTCATGATGCCATCTATCTTAAATAACGGGCCAACTCCATAAAAAGAAAAGTATCCTCATACCATTATGTTTCCACCGCCAAATTTAACAGTCTTTTTCATATATTTAGGATTGCATGCTTGATTATCAGGCCTTCTAATAGTGTTTCTTCTATTAGATACAAACAAATCTATCTTAACTTCATCACTTCACATAATATTTCTTCATTGTGTGTCTTTTCTTGAGCCTAGAATATCCAAATGCCTGATCGCAAATTCAACGCGATCCTTGACATTTCCTAAGCAGAGGTACTTTTCTTAGTATCCTAGCAAGCAAGATAGCATCTAGTAATCTTTGCCTTATCGTTCGAGAACTAATCGATGCATTAGTTTCGGTCATTAGCATGGTAGAGCTGGCAAAGGGATTTGATCTGCACTTTCGAAGTAAAAGACGGTCGTGTGTTTCAGTTGTCTTTCTCGGCCTGCCTCTAGTTTTATTTAACATTTTCGGCTTTTTATTTAGAGCATTAAAAATCATATTTTTAGATCTTCCAACAAGTTTAGCAATGTTACGAATGGATTTACCATCATTGTGAAGCTTTAAAATTATATTTTTCTTGCCGGCAGAGGAATGTTTTGCATGATCCATCGTAATACCACTATAAACAAAGATTCAAATGATATAGAATAAAATACTATTGACTAAATGCAATGTATCTTAAGATTTAAAGGAAACTAAAGCATGAATCATTTATTTTGATAATACCACCTTCTAATAACATCGCCACAAAAACTGTCCCTATATTTTCTGCCAAGTACTTATGGGTGTAAGTTTGAAAATATTAATTTTTTTGTTTTCAATTTTTGTCTAGTCACAGATACTGTTTATTTTTATGTTCTGCGATAATTACGAATAATTTTTTTAAATGAACTATTATAGTTTAAACTGCATTTATATGGTTGTTACAGTCATTTATTGTTACTATACGCAGTGTCCCTATTATATTTGCCATCACTGTATATTCTATCGTATTACATGAAACATACAAATACATTAAATGTCCTATCATTTTATCCGCACTGTATAATATTCACTTAACTCAGTTGCTAACTTTGGAGCACTTATTCCGCAGATAAATTTTAATTTTCCTAATTAAAAAGCGTTTATCCCGGGTACTTAGGATCAGTTTGAGCCAACTTTAAGGAATAAATTCCATTTTATCTTCGTTTTTATAACGTTGAACAATTCTTCATACCGTGCTTTTATTTATTTTTAGTAAATTTGCAATTTTGCTATATGAATTCTTTTTTTTCATAATAAAATATTACTAATTGACTCATATTGAAGAAAATATTTTTACTTTTACGACCCATTATAATGAAAACTAAAGGCAGATCAACAATTATTGTTTCTCATTTTATTCTATATACAGTGAATAATATATTATATTTGTGTTTAGAAAACATGTCGACCACTACCTCTATTTCTATTAACATAATACGTTATGTCTGAATATTTTTATGAACTGAATAATGGGTTACTTCTTGTTTATCTGAAGTTATTGTTAAAATTATATTATTATAAATAAAAGTTTCTTATATTTTTTGTTATCTGTATATTATATTGTAATATATAATAAGCCTAATTTTCCCCTATTATATAAACATCCAAAACACAGAATAAAAATATTCGAAATTTTTGTGGTGTCCGAATATTTACAGTGAAGGACAAAAATATTTGTATATTCTTAATGAATGAATAAAAAAGACCATATTTTGTAGAAAACACAATTTATTTATGTATAAATGCATTATTTACATATTGTTGTTTTCATAGCAATAAATATGAAAGAAAATAACTATATATCATTTCTTAATAAATTATAATAGAAAAAAATTAACTCTATACTATTATTTTAATAAGATAAAAGTATTCGTACAGTTTCCTTTATATTGATGTTTACAAAAGATATGATGATATTAGAACATATTAATAAAAATAAAAGAGTTCTAGTTAATGTTCTGCAGGCTACTGGATAGTATCTGATATAATATTGTAATTAATATTAATAATAATTTCAAATATGGATCGGAAAGGCAAGGAAACAACATTTAAAGAACGAACAATTATTATAAATTTATTTAAAGAGGGTAAATTGTATTGCAGAAATCTCACAAATTCTAAAAAGAAATTGTTCTACAATTCAAAGTATTGTAAATAAATATAAAAATAAGGGAACTATTCGAAATGCACAAAGAAGAAGCAGGCCCAGAAAATTAACTTTAAGAGAAAAAAGAAAAATTGTAAGAATAATTACAAAATAAACAGAAACTAGTACATCTGAAATTGCATCAGAATTTCAAGAAAATGTAGAAATGCATTCGAAAACAATTGCAAGAGTATTACATCGGGCAGGGTACAAAAGTAAAGTCGCGCGTAAAAAGCCACTTATTACAAAATCTAATAAATTAAAAAGATTAAATTTTGCTAAGGAATATATAAATAAAAGCAATGAATTTTGGCATAATGTAATATTTCCGATGAATCTAAATTTAATATTTTTGAATTTTATGGTTGTAAAAAAGTTTGGCGTAAAAAAAAATACAGAATTAGATTTAAAAAATATGAAAGGTACATTAAAACACGGAGAAGGAAGTGTCACGGTTTGGGGATGTATTGCCGCATCTAATGTTGGGGAATTAGTAATTATTGAAAAAATTATGGATAAATATTTATACTTAGATATTTAAAAAAAAAATTTGCAAAAAAGCACATATAAATTAGGTATTGGAAATACAGTTTTTTTTTAACAAGATTGCGATCCTAATCTTACTGCAAATATTGTGTACGTCAGAGGTTATTATACAATACTCCACATATGTTAATAACTCCTCCACAATTACCAGATATTAATCCAATTCAATACATTTGGTTGGAACTGGAAAAAAGAATACGAAAGTACCATATAACATAAAAGGAACACCTAAGAGATGTTTTAAGAAAAGAATGGAGTAATATACAAACGGATTTAATTCAAAATTTAATATTATCAATGCCCGATAAGTTGTAAGCAATTATTAATCAGAAAGGAAACCCCACAAAATACTAATAATAGTATTAATTACTAATAAAGGCAAATGTACGAATACTTTTGTCTTATCAAAATAATAGCATTGAATTAATTTTTTTTTATTATACTTTATTAAGAAAGTTATAAAGTTATTTTCTTTCACATTTATTACTATAAAAGAAACAATATGTAAATAATGCATTTATATATAAATAAATTATGTTTCCTACAAAATATAGTCTTTTTTATTCATATATTATGAATGTACGAATACTTTTGTCCTTCACTGTATGTGACCGACTGTATATTTTGGTAATATATTCATATAAAGAATTCTGCAGATTATATATATATATATAATCTACAGAAAGTCATTAATAATTTAAAATTGAAATCTTATATAAAAAAACTATTCATGAAATATCGTCTGAGAATCATCCTATTTACAGAAATTTAAAGTTTTATATAACATCATTTTTACACCCTGTATATACAGGGTGTAACATTGATGTTAGGAGAAATTTTAAGGGGTTGTAGAGGGGTTGATTCTAAGACATATTTTCCTTAGCCATTTTTTAATTTAGGGCTTAAATTTTGAATTATTAAGGTTTTTCTGTACATTATATGATTGGCTGACGCGAGCGCGCTGTGACGTCAGTCAGCTGTAGCACCGCCGGCGCAACACCGTAGCTAGCGGGGAAAAATATCGTGTCGCCCCAAGAAACAAAAATCCATTAAATTTTATGAGAATGTACAAATAACCATTAATAATTCAATTTTTTCTAAATATTCAATTAATACCTACCACAAATAGGAATTAATTGAATATTTATAATAAGCCCATGAAACTTTTTATTTTTTACTGTAAGCAATAGCTATTAAAGTTATTTTAAGAAAAAATCCTAACTTAAATAACAATTACTTAATAAATAATAAAAAGTTTCTTCAATTACACGCGCGAACCTATTAATTTATCACTAATTTTTAAGTAAATAGCATGCAAATTAGAATTAAAGTAAATAAAATATTTATTCGACTCACTAATTATTGAAGATTATCCAGACATCCTTCACGTAGTTTAGAATCTTCATTAATTTATAAAAGTTCACCTAATTTATTATTTTCACAAAAATAACAACACATAACCACACTTACTTCCACACACAATTTCCAGGTACTTTACTTAATTTCACTGTTCACAAGAATCACCTCACATGTCTTACCGTGTCCGTAATTAAATTGATATTTTTAAAGCTATACGCGAAAATAATTATTAATTTAATAATAAAAATTAAGGCACTATTATCCCTACACCGGCATCGTTCGCGCACTAACACTCACACTGTGAAGTTGCACACTGTCCACCTGCTGGGCCTTATTCTAATTATAGGCCACTGACCTACTTTCCTACTGGATCAGCTGATCAACTGAAGTCCTGAGAAAAAGGAAGAAGCCGAGGCTTCCTTGATTAGACTAAGTATAACATAGTAAATAATTATTGAAGTGACTACTTTTCTTACCTTGAAACTTTTTTTATTTTTTTTTTTTTTTTAGTAAGAGGAAAACCCTCATGGGCACCTAGTCACCCACGCATTGAACAATGGGGACTAGGTAGTGTGAGACTCTTACTCACTAAAAACCTCTCTAGAAGATGCACTTTCTTCCCGTCCTTCCTTCCCGTCCTTCCTTCCTGTCCTTCCTTCCTGTCAAAAGAATTGATGGAAGCATCTTCTTGATCCTATTGCACTTCACAACACTTCACAACACTTCACAAGTTTATGCACCACATTTGTCAGTTTTTAATACGCGCGTACTTGACTGTTTATAATAAATGTTCGAATTGTCTTCCGCGAACAGTCAAGCACGTTTCTGCTCTTCGCAGAATAGAGTTCCGAACTCTATCGAATATCGCGTCATTGTCTTGGATCTCATTGCACGCGGCGAGTATTCTTGCAATGAGATCTTCTTCACTGTCGACTGGTGTCTCGTACACCAGTGACCTTACATGCCCCCATAAATAAAAATCCAGAGGTGTAAGGTCGGGCGAACGCGGAGGCCAAGGTGTAGCACTGCCTCTTCCAGAAAAAAATTAAAACTCAGCGGAGTCAATAGTCCGAGTTATTTATGAGTTTTTTTATAAATTCAACGGTTACTGCAATACTTTTTCTGGAAGAGATCAAATAACAAAACACTGACAATAGGGAAATAATCGTTATAACAAAACAAAATCCTTCAGTCCTCTTCTATCATCGGAGAGGACTTGGCGTTAAGTGACTTGGTGAACAAATTATTTAAAAGCCTTAAAACGAATCGCCGAGATCTATACACGAACGCCGAAAAAACAGATATGCTATTAGCATATGGTGCCGCGAACGGTAATCGAGAAGAAGCCCGAAGACTTTACCGCGAACGATTTCCGGATAGAAGACTTCCCGGTCGCGGATATTTTGTTGCACTCGCGCAAAGACTTCGAGATACGGGTTCGTTAAACCCCGGAGTGGCTCCTGGTGCGGACAGGACAACGCGAACTATTAATTTCGAAGAAGAAGTGATAGAACGTTTCCGCGAAAATCCGTCCACCAGTACGAGAGCTGTCGCGCGCGAGCTCCGTACTGACCATATGAGTGTGTGGAGAACTTTACACGAGGACGGCTTGCATCCTTTTCACTTGCAAAAGGTGCAAGGATTAAAGCCGCAGGATTTTGAGCCGCGAGTGCAATATTGCGAGTGGATTGTAGACAAGTGCCGCGAAAATAATAACTTTCTCCGTCGCGTTCTTTTTACGGACGAAGCGTGTTTTACGCGTAACGGCTTCTTTAATAGTCGCAACAGCCATGTGTGGGACGTCGAAAATCCCCATGCAATGGTTGTTGCATCAAACCAAAATCGGTTTTCGGTAAATATCTGGGCCGGGATCGTCGACAACCAGATAGTCGGGCCATATCTCCTGCCGCCGCGTTTAAATGGGCAAGTGTACGCGAACTTTTTAAGACACACTTTGCCCATTTTACTGGAGAATGTGCCACTGGCGATTCGGGAAGAAATGTGGCTGCAAAGCGACGGCGCACCAGCCCATTTCATGCGTGAATCCAACGAGTATTTAATTCGCAAATTTAACAATCGTTGGATCGGAAGAGGCAGTGCTACACCTTGGCCTCCGCGTTCGCCCGACCTTACACCTCTGGATTTTTATTTATGGGGGCATGTAAGGTCACTGGTGTACGAGACACCAGTCGACAGTGAAGAAGATCTCATTGCAAGAATACTCGCCGCGTGCAATGAGATCCAAGACAATGACGCGATATTCGATAGAGTTCGGAACTCTATTCTGCGAAGAGCAGAAACGTGCTTGACTGTTCGCGGAAGACAATTCGAACATTTATTATAAACAGTCAAGTACGCGCGTATTAAAAACTGACAAATGTGGTGCATAAACTTGTGAAGTGTTGTGAAGTGTTGTGAAGTGCAATAGGATCAAGAAGATGCTTCCATCAATTCTTTTGACAGGAAGGAAGGACAGGAAGGAAGGACAGGAAGGAAGGACGGGAAGGAAGGACGGGAAGGAAGGACGGGAAGGAAGGACGGGAAGAAAGCGCATCTTCTAGAGAGGTTTTTAGTGAGTAAGAGTCTCACACTACCTAGTCCCCATTGTTCAATGCGTGGGTGACTAGGTGCCCATGAGGGTTTTCCTCTTACTAAAAAAAAAAAAAATAAAAAAAGTTTCAAGGTAAGAAAAGTAGTCACTTCAATAATTATTTACTATGTTATACTTAGTCTAATCAAGGAAGCCTCGGCTTCTTCCTTTTTCTCAGGACTTCAGTTGATCAGCTGATCCAGTAGGAAAGTAGGTCAGTGGCCTATAATTAGAATAAGGCCCAGCAGGTGGACAGTGTGCAACTTCACAGTGTGAGTGTTAGTGCGCGAACGATGCCGGTGTAGGGATAATAGTGCCTTAATTTTTATTATTAAATTAATAATTATTTTCGCGTATAGCTTTAAAAATATCAATTTAATTACGGACACGGTAAGACATGTGAGGTGATTCTTGTGAACAGTGAAATTAAGTAAAGTACCTGGAAATTGTGTGTGGAAGTAAGTGTGGTTATGTGTTGTTATTTTTGTGAAAATAATAAATTAGGTGAACTTTTATAAATTAATGAAGATTCTAAACTACGTGAAGGATGTCTGGATAATCTTCAATAATTAGTGAGTCGAATAAATATTTTATTTACTTTAATTCTAATTTGCATGCTATTTACTTAAAAATTAGTGATAAATTAATAGGTTCGCGCGTGTAATTGAAGAAACTTTTTATTATTTATTAAGTAATTGTTATTTAAGTTAGGATTTTTTCTTAAAATAACTTTAATAGCTATTGCTTACAGTAAAAAATAAAAAGTTTCATGGGCTTATTATAAATATTCAATTAATTCCTATTTGTGGTAGGTATTAATTGAATATTTAGAAAAAATTGAATTATTAATGGTTATTTGTACATTCTCATAAAATTTAATGGATTTTTGTTTCTTGGGGCGACACGATATTTTTCCCCGCTAGCTACGGTGTTGCGCCGGCGGTGCTACAGCTGACTGACGTCACAGCGCGCTCGCGTCAGCCAATCATATAATGTACAGAAAAACCTTAATAATTCAAAATTTAAGCCCTAAATTAAAAAATGGCTAAGGAAAATATGTCTTAGAATCAACCCCTCTACAACCCCTTAAAATTTCTCCTAACATCAATGTTACACCCTGTATATACAGAGTGAGACACTAACTGTTACCATCTAAAATAACTCCGAAAGTATGATAGCAGTAGAAAAGTTTTACAAACGAAAGTTGCATGGGACAATGGGGGCTGTTATAACATCATCTCTTTGTGGGAAAAGTCGAGATAAACACAAACTAATTGTTCACGGTCGAATTGAACACTTATATATTTGTATACGACCGAAATATGCACAATTATTTTTTATAATTTTGTATCATAAATGTTTTCATTTTTTTTTAAAGTTTATACATTTCCATGTCTCAATTGTGAATTATTTATTTATACATTTTTAATCTTAAAAATTTTCTAATATATAGGGGTTGAAATGAGTGGTACCGAAATGCATACAGATTTATTGCATACGGCCGGATTGCGCATGGCCTAATTGTACACAGCTGAAATGTACACAGACTTTATTGTACATGACTGACTAGCACACAGTTAATTTTTTTGGAAAATTGATAATTTTCTTATAATAGTTTATAGTATGAATTAAAATTATAAAATGAAAATGACGTTGTAAGTAGCTATCACCTGATGGTATTTGTTTTTAACCCCTATACAGGGTGATCCGCTTAAAACAGCGCAGTCAAATAACTCTTAGGAAAGGCAATAAATGAAAAAATGATTCATATGAAAGTTGTAGGGTTTTATGTTATGCATCAGATAGTGATATTAATATGACCTTCAATAGCGTTGTCAAGGTCACGTGAAGGTCACACCCAAATTTTTAAATGGCAACCAAAAGTTTTACCCTCCCAGTTGTTCGTCTTGATGAGACGAATTCAGTCGTATCACATGTTATGCTATTTTTATGATTTTTATGCAAAATTTCGCATAAAAACTTAATTTGTTAAGAATATCAATAATTCAGACTTTTTTGCGTAACCCAAGATGCACCACGTGGAGGTCTGATACACATCCCTTGTATAGAAAAAAAATAATGGCGCGAGTATCTTTGAAAGTACATACAAAATTAAGAAATTTCAAAGCAAATGTTCAACATTTCCACCATTTACTGCTAGACACAACTCAATTCGACGTCGAAAATGCTGTACGACATTTCGGAGAACGACTGGAGTTACACCGACGATCGCCTACCGAATTCGTCTCTGCATATCAACTGGAGTGGTTGACGGTTTTGGTTTGCTACTTCTTTAATGTAACCCCATAAATAGAAATCAAGTGGAGTAAGATCAGGAGATCGTGGCGGGCACACTATATAACCACCTCGACCAATTCAGCGGTTACAGAATGAAGCATTAAAATAATCTCTCACATATAATACAAAATAGGGTGACGCACCGTCTTATTGAAACCACATCCTCTCTCTGGTTTGTAGGTGAACATTTTCCAACAACACTGGTAGCTTATTTTACAAGAATTGTAAATAATTCTGACCAGTTATTGTTCCATTAAAAAAATAAGGTCCAATAACTTGGTCGTCAACGATACCACACCACACGTTTACACTCCATCGATGCTGATGATCAATATGCTGAGTCCAATGAGGATTTCTCTGCGACCAATAGTGACATGTGTGACGGTTTAATTCTCCTATACTCTGAAATATTGCCTCGTCACTAAACAGGACGTACTTAAAGAAATCTGGGTCTTTGTTCAGCTTCTGTAAAGCCCAATGGCAAAAGTTGATACGATTTTGCCTGCCTTGTGCAGATAATCCTTGCGTCAGCGTAATATGATATGGGTGATACCGCCTAGATTTCAAAAATCGTCTTACTGTTTTTTGCGGTATTCCTGAATCTCGCTCAATCTGTCGTACACTGATCTGAGGATTCATGTGTACCATAGCTAGTATAGTAAGTACACGAGAATCTTCAGGGTCGACACGAGGTTACCATTATCGCTGCACAAGTCTACCTCTTGGAAAATTTCTCTCGATTTGCTGAATTATTCTATCTGAAGGGTGACGAGTACGATGAGGATACCGTTGGCGATATAATCGCGAAGCGGCTCGATAAACTTTTCTACACTCTCCCAAAATTAGAAGAATATCTACAACTTCTTTGAACGAATAAACCATAGTGTACGGAACTAAATGAAAGTGATGTGAATGCTGAAGATTATTTTGTAATGATTAGAAGGTAAAAATTATAAATGCACATTAACAACTATCTCTAAATTTCTTGAAGACTGTTTACTGTTTATATTTGGTCTCAAATTGTTGTCAACGAATGAAATATTTACTTGTTTGTGTTAAAGTTGTGCGTAAAATCTACACCTTCTGATCAGTACAAGTTAATCCTCAAATATGTGATTGTTATTTAAAGAAAAATGAATGATAGACTGACGGACAATCATGAGATGCGTATCCGACTTCACCTCCACGTAGTGCATCTTGGGTTACGCAAAAAAGTCTGAATTATTGATATTGTTAACAAATTAAATTCTTATACGAAATTGTGTATAAAAATCATAAAAATAGCATAACATGTGATACGACTGAATTCGTCTCATCAAGACGAACAACGGGGGGGGGGGGGGGGGGTAAAAATTTTGGTTGCCATTTAAAAATTTGGATGTGATCTTCACGTGACCTTGACAACGCTATTGAAGGTCATATTAATATCACTATCTGATGCATAACATAAAACCCTATAACTTTCATATGAATCATTTTTTCATTTTTTGCTTTTCCTAGGAGTTATTTGACTGCGCTGTTTTAAGTTTAGACTATAGAAACATAGACCGAGCATTTCTGAGAGGGGTAGTAAGATTCGCAGTAAAGGGGGACTAGGGTGAAATCGGCTATTTCCGTATAAGTACTTCGGGTATGTTCGACGATAGAGGTGGTAAATGTAACTTGTCAATTTGTTCATTAAAAATAAATTGGTATAAACTTTTATTTTAGAATTGAAAATAATAATAAGAGAATAAGAAGGTAAATCAGAAACAGATTTATTGTCCCTTAAATGTTACAAGTTTATTTAGTCTGTGTCTATCACTAATACTTGTTTTTTTAATAAAATGTGAAAATCTTATCTTCGCATATGTATGCGAAACATTTTAATACACAAAACATTTTAATACATCATTAGTAAATTTAGAAATATCTAATTTATCTAATGTATTGTGAATTAATATGTATTTTTTAACTGTATTTTCTACAATTTTACAAAGTTTACTCAGATCTTTGGATGGATACAATAAAAACTCTCTATTTTTGCAATTTATTAAATTAAAATTTGTGTCAATGATATTACTTTCTGCAGTTAAAGATTGTAAACAATCTGTACAGTTTAAATTATTTAATAATTTTTTTAAAATGAAACCTGCAATATAGTTAATTACTTCATCCTTATACTCAGAATTAATTAGTGGTAACTGAAAATGTGAATCATAATCACATGATCAGTATTTAAATTAATAAAAGCATTTAAAATTGTTATTTGTTCTAATGGTATGCAATTGCCAGTATTACCGTCTTTTATTTCCATATGAATGATAATTTTTCTAAAAGCAGACATAAATTGTTTTGTTGTAGGATTATTATTATATCCATTCATGGATCTTATACTACTAAATATAAGCTCTAAATGATCTTGGCTTATTTTGTAAGTTGGAATATATTGTACATAATTTTGTTTAACACATAGAAGTTCATATAATTCTAGTAAACTCTGTATATTAATTATAAATCCTAAGAAACCTGTTTTCAATTTAGTAAAAATTATTTTTTTCTTATCTTTATTATGCCTGAAGTTTGCTATATATCCTTTATAAGATAATAGTTTTTCTGAAATATCTGCATAATTATCAATGTTTAAAGGTTTTTTCAGTCCAAATTGTCGTATATTCTTAGAATTGAATATATCAAAAAGATTATTAAAAGTTTCAATAAATGTAATTAGTAATTTCAATAAATGGTTCGCAGTCTTTAAATTCAACTATATTCAAACTATCTTTTAAAAATGTCAGTGAATTAGCCACTGATAAACTTAATACCTGAGCTGCTAACTTGTAACGTGTGTTTTTCGTAACCCCGGGAGGAGGTGAATCTCCCGAAGTTACAACACAGTCACAATTATTTAATTATGAATCACCGGAGCTCCTCACCCTTGAGGAAACCGACTCCGATGAAAGGGGCCCAAGGGAGGTTCTCCCGTGGTTGAGGACTAGGCGGAGTTATGCAATAAAAGTACACAACTTGACTATTGTTGCTCGCGGATTTATTGTTCGCTGCTATACAACACAAAGATAATTTAATATTCCCCGTAGGGCCGAAAGAATACAATATATTAATTTAACAATAACCCGCGCGGGGTGCCCGTACTCCCCCTTTAGTCTAGCCTAGAGTGGACGGACTTCTGCGGCAGTCCGTCGGCGTCGGCAACGCAGAGACCGCTGAGCTTCCTGCAACAACGGCCCCCTTGTTACTGGGAATAGGTCGTCTGAAACACCCAGGAGCTTTTCGGGCAACCTGGGCGGACGTTCCCTGGGGATGAGGACTAGGTCCCGAGCTGGACGACTGCTGCGACAGTCGGAGCACACGATCCCGCACACAACGCAACCGGGCACGGTCAAGTCCGTGTCCCTTGACCGGCACTTTACGCTCAATAAATAAGAGAATGTGAGCGTGTGGCGCTCAACTTACTACTTGTGTAGTCGTAATAAGCGAAGCTGGAGTAATCCAAATCCGCCAAGGGTTCCTCCGCTGGTGATCCTTCGGTCCGACTCCGTGGAACGGTCCCGTCGACACACCCAAATCACCTGGGGAAATCCACTCCGCCTCGATCGCCACACAATTACTCGTTTTACCGAACCAGGTTGTATACCAAACAAATCTGCGGTCTCGCGACTCACGCCCGATCGCTGAGACGACTAAATTTGGAATAAAAAGCCAGCTGATCACGCGATATCAGCAAGCCCCAGTAAGGGAATTTAAATCAGTTAAATTCCCTTCAAGAACGCCTCATTAGCTAACACTAGCTTAATGAGAAACGGTAATCAGCTGTGCCGAATAACAACAACAGCGATCACCGTTGGCGTCCCCGGACCGAGCTCAGCTGATGCTATCATTTGGAATATTATAATATCCCCAATCAGTTGAGCCTGTAACGCATTTTTAACAAAATGCCACGTTACAAACTTCACTTTCATTTTTTTATGGCAATAATATATGTGTTTATTAGACAATTTGTTTCCTAGTTGAAGGCCTTCAGCTTCCTAAAGTTTATGTAAAGCTTCTAAATATTCCCATTTTTTGTTTATTATTTTCGTCTAAAATAATTTTTATATTCCCAAGCGCATTTCTTACCAATTTTAACATGTGTCTTGGATCCAGACACACAAAAACTTTTGTGTCAGATGATGGATGTTTAAACCATGTTTTCATACTTGCAATATTAAAATTACAGCCCAAATTCTAGAACATATTAATGTTTGTTGATAAACCATCGCAAGTTACAGATGTAATTAAAATACCACACTCATTTAAAGCTATGAGGTTTTGAATAAGCAAGTTTTTTTTTTGTTCTGTTCCCAAACCACAAGTTAAATAATAACTTATAGGTAACTTCCACGATTGGTTCATACAAACAACACAAAATACTAAAGCTTCTTTAGCAATTAAAGTTGTATCTGATTCGATATATTTTCCGCAGTTAACGTATCCTATAAATTTATCTTTATAATAGTCAACATGTTGTTGTATCGCTATTTCATCAAATAATAATGTACCCACTAATTTATAATTGGTTGCGTATACTTGGCGTTTAATTGCATCTAAAGCTTCACAGTTAAGACCTGGTTCTCCTCCTGCACATCGATACCATTTTGACAATGTTTTTGAGTGTGGTAATGAATTGTAAAATTTTTTTCTAACATAATCATAGGCCTTTGGGGAAAAATAGTGTAAAGAGAGAGCAAATTAACAGCCTCTAACAATCCTCTCGCATACAGTGCAAATACAGTAAATAATTGACTAAATACGGCTTATTTATTAAAGGTGACAATGACAAATAAACACTGTGTTTCTTAAAATGTGTTCAGATTCCGTGTCCAGGCATAGGATTGAGGGAAGTAAAACTTGGTTGAAATAAAGAATAAGATACAGATACGTTTCTCTTACCTAAATCGCCATTTATTGCGTAAAATTAACCCATAGAATGAGGGAAGAAAACCCCACGAACGTGGTGGGGAAATCCTTTTTGCCGTTCCTCTATCCGCGCACTTCCTTGAAAAGGGTGATTCTTGACGTTATTCTAAGACTATTTTTGCTTTACCAATTTTTGATTTAAAGTGTCAATTTTGAATTATTAAGGATTTTGTGTACATAATTTTATTGGCTGTCGTTCGCGGGCTCTGACGTCACATCGCGGTGACGTCAGCAACACAGTTCCGTAGGTAACATATGAAAATAGTGGGTCAACCCACTACTTTTAAGTGTAAATTATTTAAAAAGATTTTTTTAAATTAAATTATTTAAAATCATCCTTATTTTACTTAATATTTAATTAAAATTTATTTACGGTAATTATTAATTGGTTAATTATTAAGAATGTATTGAAATTCTTATTTTTCATAATTAATCAATTAATATCCAATTAATTTTTGTAAAAATGAAGAGAAACTTTAATTATTTATTGAATATTAAATAATTTATTTTAATGTTTACATTAAATTAATTTTATTTACATTTTAATGCAAAAATGATATACAATTAATCGTTAAAATAAATTATTTATTTTACACACCACTTACTTCAGAATAATAGAAAATCCTCATCCTGCATTAAGATCTTCTTTTGGCTGAAAGGTTCTTCCTTTATTCAATAAAAAAAAAATTATAAAACTAAACAATATGACATAACCACAATAGTTAATTCTTGCATTTGTCATGCACTTCACACTTCGTCACTTGATGCAATTACTTGCACCATGTTTCGGGATATTAATCACTTTAGAAACTAACATTTTTTATAACATACGCAAATAAATCATTAATAATTAATATTTGTGTTATCCGTATTAACGTAATTATGTATGGACCGGCGTTTTCCACGCGATTCAACTAACGCGCACAAATCGCATATCCGCCACCTGCTGATTTTTATAATAATTATAAAATGACATATTCTTCAATATTAAGTGTCATCAAGGAGTCAGTGCATAAGCCGAGTAAATGTGTGGTATCACACATACGCACACATAAAAACCCATACATATGCATTTCTTTTTTTTTAAACTCATAATATCATAATTGAATAATATTAATAATTTCTTAATTTAAAATATTTATTCAATTTTATAAATTTATTTATTTATAAATTATGTTCATTATGATTATAATTTTTACATTTACAATTCATTTTCACTTTATACATTTATTTCTATACAATTTTAATTATAATCATAAATACTTAATAATACACGGAGTAAAGTCTGACTCTGTGTCACATATTTAGCTCACAATTACATTAATTTTATACAAGAATTAAAATTTAAGTTTTAATGCTTTCGTAGTTACTATTTAAACATTTATTTGATAATAATCGACGCAATTATTAATCACAAACATTGCAGCTTGCTTTACTATGGCTTTAGGGCTGTACTTGCGATGAATTCAATGTCTCTTGAGACTATTAAAAATTCTAAATGTAATAATGACCTACAGAAAAGTATTGAGGTGAATTTCAAATTCTTAAAATGTTTATTTGGGTCATTGGTATTCCTTGTTTAATAAATCATTTATAATCATAACAATTCATAAATTAAATATTATTAGTATTAATAATAAAAAATAATGTATTCAATAATTTGTTTTATTGATATTATTCGAGTGTACCTAATAGACATTGATTTTTAATGTGACAATGACATTGTGTTGTCATTGGCAACTTAAAAATACATATTTAAGAATTGTGATATTGATTCGTAAATCATTAGAGCTATTTAAATAATTGTATTAAATATGAGTTATTCTAATAACGAATATTTAGACATGATCTATTTATACGGGCAGTACATGTCTCCGGTTAATACAGCGATAGCATATGCAGAAAAATATCCCAATCGCAGAAAGCCTGACAAAAATGTGATTAGAAGGCTTATACAAAGAGTGCGTGACATAGGAAATGTTCAGCCAAAAATAATTGATACTGGAAGACCAAAAAGTAGAATAACGGTTGAATTAGAAGATGCAGTATTAAGAACTGTAGAAGATGAGCCGGGAATAAGTACAAGGACTTTGGCAAGAGAATTTGATGTAGACAACATGTCTATACATCGTATTTTAAAAGATGATGGCCAACATCCGTACAAATTTATAAAAGTACAGAAATTACAACCAACAGATTATAGAAAAAGAAGATTATTCTGTGAATGGTTGCTCGATAAAGAAGAATCAGAACCTGAATTTTGCAGAAATATTTTATTTTCGGACGAGAGTAAGTTCGACCAGGAAGGTGTTTTTAAT
Source organism: Sclerodermus sp. 'alternatusi' (assembly GCA_037305995.1). Taxonomy (NCBI): domain Eukaryota; kingdom Metazoa; phylum Arthropoda; class Insecta; order Hymenoptera; family Bethylidae; genus Sclerodermus; species Sclerodermus sp. 'alternatusi'. The sequence goes on along the minus strand of JBBEEM010000016.1, from coordinate 98,832 downwards.
CATAAAAATACTCATTACTGGTCGAACGGAAATCCATTTGTCCTGAGAGAAAGAGGATACCAACATCGATGGAGCATTAATTTATGGGCTGGAATCGTCGGGAACAAAGTTGTAAGTCTTATTATTTCAAATTATGATCTAAATGTAGAATTAGTTAATTTAATTTAATGTAATTTGTTTTTAAATAACAAATCCCACTTTTGTTTCAGATCGGACCAATTATAATACCCGATCGCCTCACCGGGGAAATTTATGAAAATATTTTAAGAAATGAATTACCAGAACTGCTTGAAGATTTTCCGTTAATAAAAAGGCTGCACATGTGATTCCAGCATGATGGTGCTGGTCCACATTATTCTGCAGTAGCAAAGACTGCTTTAAATGAAATTTTTAGACGAAAATGGATTGAACGCGGATCACGAATCGAGTGGCCCCCAAGATCTCCGGATTTAAATCCGTTAGATTTTTTCTTGTGGGGTCATCTCAAAACATTCACATATGACCGGGAAATTGAGGATCGAGAGGATTTAGCCGCAAGGCTAGATGCCGCGCTAGGTACCATCACAAATGAGATGTTGGAGAGAACGCAACAGAATTTAATTAAACGGGCAAGATTATGTGTTCAAATGAACGGAATGCAATTTGAGCATTTATTGTAAATTGTAAGTTGAATTATTTTTTGTAAGATACATTTTAATAATTTTTATTTATATATTATTAATGTAATAATAATTTTTTTCAGATGTTCTAATCCGTTCTACATTCTGCCAAAATCTTCATCTTTGATGGTAACTAGTGTGGGTACCCTCTGACCTCATATTTCCATGTCATATGTGAATGTTTCTCGACCTCCAAATCCTATCCATTTCATCGGAAAATTTTATTTAAAATGTGTCAGGTACTGTAGAATCATGTGGATCAATTAATGGCAATGATTCAATCATTTCTGTAGGTTCTTTTCTTAAAATATTTTCATAAATTTCTAAAGATTATTTTTAGACTTACTGAGTCTAAAACTAAATGCTCCATTGATATTGATATCCTATTTCTTTGAAAATTGATTTCCGTTCAATTAGTCATGTGTATTTCTTTAATTATACACATACTGTTTGAACTTTCTTTTTGAGGTTTCTGCAAATCCAATAATGCTTCTTCTTTATCCAGCAATCATTTACAAAATATTATATTTTTCTAATAATCTGTTGGTTTTAATTGCTGACATTTTATAAATTTGTTGAAGAGTCCTTGTACGGATACCATGTTCCTCTTCTACAATTCTTAAAATTGAAGTTTTAATTCAAACGTTCTTTTAGTTCTTGACCTTTCAGTACCAATTTTTACTGGATTCCACGTCACTTCTCTTATATTAAAACTTACAGCTTATGCTATTTTTGAGGTATGTATAAAAAGTACATACAGAGTGTCCGGAAATTGGCGCACTTCTTCCGAGAGGTAATTTTCTGAGGGTAAACCGAGTCGAAAAGTCCTTGGCCATTTTTCAATCCCGAGCTTAGTTTTTCAGATATTTAATAATAAAGGACTATTAGTTAGACAGAATTGATTCAAAGGAAGTATCATTTTTCTGACTCACTTCAACTATCTGTCTGTCTTTGTCTAACTAATAGTACCTTTATTATTAAATATCTCAAAAACTAAGCTCTGGATTAAAAAATGATATAAGACTTTTCGACTCGGTTTACTCTCAAAAAACTACCCCTCGCAAGAAGTGCGACAATTTCCGGGCACCCTGTATACGTGTATTTTAAGATTTTCAAATTAATTTCAACACATTTTTATAGGTAATTATAAAATTTAAAATTTTTAATATTCTTTAGAGACATTGAGTTCCTGAAAAGCAGAAGCCCCAAAGCCCTAATGAAGCCCTAATTTTTATCTCCCGTTCAAATTTTTGTGTAAAATTGAAGACACTTCTCTTATAGTGCAGATTTTAGCGTATGCTATATTTGAGGTATGCATATTAAGTACATGTACATGATTTTAAGAATTTGAAATTCACCTCAATACTTTTCTGTAGGTCATTATTACATTTAGAATTTTTAATAGTCTCAAGAGACATTGAATTCATCGCAAGTACAGCCCTAAAGCCATAGTAAAGCAAGCTGCAATGTTTGTGATTAATAATTGCGTCGATTATTATCAAATAAATGTTTAAATAGTAACTACGAAAGCATTAAAACTTAAATTTTAATTCTTGTATAAAATTAATGTAATTGTGAGCTAAATATGTGACACAGAGTCAGACTTTACTCCGTGTATTATTAAGTATTTATGATTATAATTAAAATTGTATAGAAATAAATGTATAAAGTGAAAATGAATTGTAAATGTAAAAATTATAATCATAATGAACATAATTTATAAATAAATAAATTTATAAAATTGAATAAATATTTTAAATTAAGAAATTATTAATATTATTCAATTATGATATTATGAGTTTAAAAAAAAAGAAATGCATATGTATGGGTTTTTATGTGTGCGTATGTGTGATACCACACATTTACTCGGCTTATGCACTGACTCCTTGATGACACTTAATATTGAAGAATATGTCATTTTATAATTATTATAAAAATCAGCAGGTGGCGGATATGCGATTTGTGCGCGTTAGTTGAATCGCGTGGAAAACGCCGGTCCATACATAATTACGTTAATACGGATAACACAAATATTAATTATTAATGATTTATTTGCGTATGTTATAAAAAATGTTAGTTTCTAAAGTGATTAATATCCCGAAACATGGTGCAAGTAATTGCATCAAGTGACGAAGTGTGAAGTGCATGACAAATGCAAGAATTAACTATTGTGGTTATGTCATATTGTTTAGTTTTATAATTTTTTTTTTATTGAATAAAGGAAGAACCTTTCAGCCAAAAGAAGATCTTAATGCAGGATGAGGATTTTCTATTATTCTGAAGTAAGTGGTGTGTAAAATAAATAATTTATTTTAACGATTAATTGTATATCATTTTTGCATTAAAATGTAAATAAAATTAATTTAATGTAAACATTAAAATAAATTATTTAATATTCAATAAATAATTAAAGTTTCTCTTCATTTTTACAAAAATTAATTGGATATTAATTGATTAATTATGAAAAATAAGAATTTCAATACATTCTTAATAATTAACCAATTAATAATTACCGTAAATAAATTTTAATTAAATATTAAGTAAAATAAGGATGATTTTAAATAATTTAATTTAAAAAAATCTTTTTAAATAATTTACACTTAAAAGTAGTGGGTTGACCCACTATTTTCATATGTTACCTACGGAACTGTGTTGCTGACGTCACCGCGATGTGACGTCAGAGCCCGCGAACGACAGCCAATAAAATTATGTACACAAAATCCTTAATAATTCAAAATTGACACTTTAAATCAAAAATTGGTAAAGCAAAAATAGTCTTAGAATAACGTCAAGAATCACCCTTTTCAAGGAAGTGCGCGAGTTTTGTTACACCCTGTATATCGCTAATCGCGGTAAATCGAAAGAATGTTAGGCCCGCGCTTTTGGCTGCATAACCCGCGAACACACTGTTTGGACGATAAGTGCCGAAATGATAAGAAATACTACTCAACCCCTGATAAGCAAATTGCAGCATTACACTGATACCAATGGTAATCACTTTGAACATCTTTTGTAAATGTAAGTTCATTTCACCTTTTTTGCCCTAAATTACCGTCGTTGACCTTCAAAGACCTTAATGTTGCACATCGTTGGACTCGTCTCTATAGCTGCTATTAGAAAATGAATATCAAAACATAGTATTCTATCAAAAAAAAGAGATTTGACCTTCAAATCTCTGAAGCGAATCCACCTAGCAACAAAAAACATATGACCTTATAACAGCTTACATTGTCCCTTTCGTTTAAAAAAAAACTCGATGGTAATAGTTAGTGCCTCACCCTGTATATAGGGTGTAACAATGATCCCTTTGAAATTTTAAGGACTTGCAGATAAAAAGATTTTACGACGATTTTTCCTTTACCATTTTTAAAACTATTTAACAAAAAAAATACTATTAGTTAGATAGAGACTGTCAACTAGTTGAAGTGAAGTAACATCACTCTCTCTTACTTCATCCAACTGACTGTCTTTATCTAACTAATAGCATGTTTGTTACTAAATATCTTTAAAACTAAGTCTTAAATCGAAAAGTGGTAAATAAAAGATCGTTTTAAAATAATTTCTTCTCCAAACCCTTTAAAATTTCGAAGGGGATCATTGTAACACCCTGCATTAATATATATATATATATATTCTTAATATATTTTTAAGGTTTTAAAGGCAACTTTCTCGTATTATACAGTATTGAGAAAAACACGAAAATAGCTGGTAAATTAACAATAAACTTAATATTAAAATAAATTACAAGTATAATAGTTTTAATATTAATATTTAATTTTAGGAACAAAAGTAAAAAATTTATTAAGTCAAACTTATTATAAAAATATTAGTATTTGTACATAAAAAAAATATGTAGAATTAAATATTTTACAATAAACAGAAATGATGATGTTATTGTTTCTTTTACTAATTATTAATTTTAATTTAATAAAGATTAAACTTAACTCGCTGCCAATCACGCAATCACATAGGATGTCAGTGGTATATTACGGATTGTTAAAATTAATATTTTAACAATCTAGACAAGGGCAACACGCAACATATTTTAATTCGTTAATTTAATACTGTTAAACACTTACCATTTACTGCACACTTTCCTAATATCCTCATCCTGTCGTGGAATGGCTTCCCTTTGGGTGGAAAATTATTTATTATCCTAATTTTCCAAACAATTGTTGAAAAATTAGCACAACATAACCAAAATTACTGCACGAACACTTTTAACATATTTTTAAACACTTCAATGAACACTGTGATTATTCACAATGTTTCACAATATTTGTAACTTTATTAATTATCACTTTAAACACTAATCGCGGAAATAACTAATTAATTTATGCAATAAATTGTGAGATTATTGGACCGGCGTTGTCCACGAAATCTCACACACGTGTGGCACGTACACAATTGAAGTAATTCTTGATCTTGACCTACCCCATGTTCTATTTTTACTTTCTACAAGTGAGTGCTACACATGTGTGAGATTTCGTGGACAACGCCGGTCCAATAATCTCACAATTTATTGCATAAATTAATTAGTTATTTCCGCGATTAGTGTTTAAAGTGATAATTAATAAAGTTACAAATATTGTGAAACATTGTGAATAATCACAGTGTTCATTGAAGTGTTTAAAAATATGTTAAAAGTGTTCGTGCAGTAATTTTGGTTATGTTGTGCTAATTTTTCAACAATTGTTTGGAAAATTAGGATAATAAATAATTTTCCACCCAAAGGGAAGCCATTCCACGACAGGATGAGGATATTAGGAAAGTGTGCAGTAAATGGTAAGTGTTTAACAGTATTAAATTAACGAATTAAAATATGTTGCGTGTTGCCCTTGTCTAGATTGTTAAAATATTAATTTTAACAATCCGTAATTAATGATACCTGTTATTATTCATTAGAGGACTGTTAGTCAGCTATGTTTTTCATGAAGTAAGTGAATTAACAGTTGTTTTAATGAAAAAAATAACAAGTATCATGGGTCCATACCAATTATTCAATTAACATCTATTTGTCATATTTTTAATTGAATAATTGGGCAACAATAAATTATTAATAACTGTGCGAATGTGATTATAAGCATTTTTTAAGTATTTACGTGCCTCGGGGCGACGTAGGACTTTTTACGCTGGCTACGGCGCTGTGCTGCTTACGTCTCCGCGCGCGACCGCGCCAGCTGACGCTAACCCGCGAACCAGGGCCAATCACATTTCGCACAGAAAAACATTAATAATTTAAAAAGGAGGCCCTAAATTAAAAATTTCCAAGGGGTGAAAAGTTCTTAGAATTGTGTCAGGAACCACCCCTCAAAATATGTCTCCTTTTTTTCCGGACACCCTGTATAATGACACCGATTCTAAACACACATGTGTTAGTGAATATCTATACACACTGATACATCCCACATGTAAACATGGTGGTAAGGAATAAGTTGCAAATTCCGTAGAATATTGAACATTAAGATAAGAAATCAATGACCTGCTAAGAAGATGCTACAGTAAAATAAAGGTATTATATTTTAAGTTAATGTATTATCTCACCCTAATATAAGGATTTTTGATCCACGTATTTAAAAGTCAATGTCGTCCTTCGATTGCAATAGTACTTTAGCCGCTGCTGCTTCACATATTCCACATATTGTCTTTGTCTAAAATAGATGATCATGTACTTTTTATTTCCATCTAATATAGATGGGGGTAGATTTATTCAGGAGGGACCCGTTTCGTCACGGACCACTTCGACACGAGTGTTTTCGACGCGTAAAATTTCGACACGGGTTTTTCGACATAAAATTATTTCGACGCGACATCTTTCGACACTGAAACTTTCAACGTATTTAATAAGGTTTGTTTCGTTCCTTCCAATTTAATATATTAGTGATAAAATAACTTTTGACGTAAACTTTGATAAGTGACTAATTTTGTTTGGAATGTACATATTCAAAATAAATATGTTTTTTATATCTTAACCTTTTAATAAAACTGAATTTTTTAAATTTTTTAATGCTTTATTACAGAATAATATGTATTTAAATTTAGTGGTATACAATCATATTAATTAGTAGGTTATAATCATATAACTATTAAATAGGTTATATGACCTATTTTTAATAACCTATTAATTTATTGTTACTACATGACTAAAGAAAGAATAAAATAAATAAATAAGTAACGTCATTTGTCCAGGGATCTATTGCAGATGGACTGTTCGCCCACGGACCGCGTTTTTGCGCAAGCATTCCTTTTTATAAAACTCACCCACTAATAAATTTTATATTTCTAATTAATTTACTGGCAAGGTAACATGTGTATAATTTTCAGTGTAGACGAGTCGACAACACACACCACTAGGTGTTAACTAGTTAGAACCAAATTTTCTCATTCTAATGTCAATATGAAACGTCGAAAGATATCGCGTCGAAAAACCCGTGTCGAAATTGAACGAGTCGAAAACATGCATGTCGAAATGGACTTCACTCGTTTATTCACTCAATCGAATATTATCCCTCCAAAGTAAGAATTTTTTAGTTTTAATTTTAATATTTCCTGGTTTCCGGATGAACATTGCATTCGGAATTATTATATAATTGCCGACGTTTCGCAAACATTCCAATTTGCTTCCTCAAGACTATGATAACCCTGATTGACGGATCCTGTTCTCAGATTGTCCTTATATACCCGTATGCACTCTACTGTTGACTGCACCGACCAATCATTTTTTAATTGACCGGACAATTAAAGAACCAGGAGGATAGTACTTCAGATAGGATTAATCTGGTAAATTGTATCCCTGTTAAAATTATCGGGATGTTTCTGTATTTCCAGAGCTTCTGTATGCTTCCTTGGTAAGTAGACAGCATGGTAGTTTTATCGAAAAGAATCTCATGTCCTGTTTCTATTTTATGTTCAGCTAGCGCTGATTGGTTATGATATCCTAATCTGGTTTTCTTTTTCTAATTTTTCTAAATATCTTTTCCAGATTTTCGCTGAGTGTTTAGGACCGTTGTCTTGTTGAAAAACAAACGGTGATCCTATAAGATTGGTTCCAGATGGGATTGCTTGCTCGCGAAGAATTTTTAAATATTCCTGTTTCCTCGGGATTCCCTCAATTCTGTATAAAGCTCAAGCCTGGCTTCCTCCAAAACACCCCCAAACCATCACGCTGCCTTCTCCATGTTTGATAGTTGGTACCGTGTACACTTCTAATGCCCTTTTATTTAAAGTTCGGCGAACGAATATTCTCCTATTGCAACAAAAAATTTTTAATTTTGATTCGTCGGTACAAAGAACTTTATTCCATTGATTCTGAGACCAGTCTTTGTGCTTCCTAGTCTACTTTAATCTATTTTTTTTATGTCTGATAGCGAGTCTTGGTTTTTTGGCCACTATGCATCCTCGAAGACCAGCAGCAAGAAGGCATCTCTTGATTGTAGTTGTAAAAACTGATCTCTCTTGTGTTTTATTAACCGCTGCAGCGATTTGAGGAGCAGTAAGACGACGATTACGTTTTGATGTTACTCTAATAAAGAAGTCTTCATGATGAGTAGTGATTTTAGAACGGCCACTTCTATTTCTATCAGCATTTGATCCGGTTTTCTTCATTCTGACCAAAGTGCTATGGACACCTTTGCACGAAATTTTTAATTTTTTACTATTGCGCGTTCGGAGTACCCTTCTTTGGGTAGATTATCTTTTTTTTAGATGGATCTCGCCCTGCTAAACAAACGCGGCAGAATAAATGAGTTTCTGCCATTAAAGACACTTAATGAAATTTATATAAATGTAGAATTTATAAATTTAGAATTTAGAATACGGTTAAATTTTCATTTTTTTGCCACCTAGATTTAATAAAATTTTAAATAATAAGGAATATTATAATAGTTTAGTTCATAATATAGGTTTAAAATGTATATATGCAAAAATTCAAGAAAGTGTACAATATAGAAAAATTAAATTTATATAAAAATAAGGAAATATGTAATAAAAAATCAATTATTTAAAAATTATTTGCCTATTATTCACATTTACCTAATAATTTATCCTAATATATATTCTTAGGATTATATGATATCGAGAAATAGAATTTGTAAGTAAAACTGCTTATATTAAAGAAGTATAAGAAAGAAAGAATGATTTTATCCTTTTTCCTCCTACCAGTATATCATGTTAGTTTCAACTTGCATGTGTAACACACATGAATCACATTTTGAAAATGTCCCCCCCCCCCTTTCTCTCTTTCTCACTCTGTTCGCAAGTATCGCTCGCAGGGAGTACCTGCATGGAGAACGCTTCCAGGGGGAGCTGTTGTATGGTGAGGGGGCAGGGGAAGGCCCAAAGAGGGGGCCCTATGGAGGGCTCTAAGATTGAAGTCGCCCTTGCGAGGGTGAGAGAGTCGTCTTGAGAAGGTCGAAGAGTGAAGTCGCCCTTGCGGGGGTCGAAAGGAGGAGTTGTTTGAGGTGGTTGAAGAGTGAAGTCGCCCTTGCGGGGGTCGAAAGGAGGAGTTGTTTGAGGTGGTTGAAGAGTGAAGTCGCCCTGCGGGGGTTGAAAATAGTAGTTACCCTTGAGGGGGTAGAAGTCAGAGGCTGTTAAGCGCGAAGGCGAGAAGATAATCTGTGAGTACGAAAGTAGTGGTGTTGGTGATGCGTGTGCCGTTTAGGTAGCGCCAGTTTCACACTTGGGTGATATCGAAGGGCGAGGGGATCATTTGATGTACCGCCAGCAACTCCTGCGGGAGGGGATGAGGTCATTCTGATCCATTGGAGGACGCGACGTCGATTCGTCTCCTGGGGTGTTTGTCCACGTCCGCTTCACCTGTAGAGGTGGTGGACACGAGCCGGGGATGGTGTGCAAGAGGCGCTGCGCCTGAGGCGTCGGGGCCATCCTGGTTGCGAGGGGCACATCCTCCCACTGGTCTTGGAATGAGGTATCCAGGTGAGCTTATCACCGGAGGAGCCGGCTCAAGATTCCCTAACTTCTTCCTGGTATAATCCGGCACACGCGCGGCGGAGAGCTCTCTGTATTGGAACTTGTAGTATTGGTATGATGATTGTATGTATGTGTGGACTATATCTGAATTATCATAAGTTAACATCTCTCATTACACCGTTATCTAGAGTCTTCCCTTAACTTCAGCATGTTCCTTTGTTGTCGTCTTCCGATTATTTCATTGTATTGTTTATGGCTTTTTTCCTTCGTACTGACGGAGGTTTTTCTATGCCGGTAACGTAGCGGCTTTCCAGGCTTTTCCTCCACCCGTGTGGTGGAGGTTTTTATGCCTCTAGCTTCATCCCCTAAATAAAGAATTAATTTGTTTTGCCCACCCAAATTCTGGAGTTATTATTTCAACGACCATTCGATTCCTTAGCTACGTCCTCACCCCCTTCCTATAAATTACCGAGGTTGCAAACATTTTTTGGTGCCCCAGGTAAGGAAGGAATGGATGGTCGTTGTCTTTGAAAACTCTGGAATTTCGAAACTTGTCGGCGATATTCCTGGAAGCGTAAAATCGTTGGCTACAAATTCCGTGGACGAGGGTATTGTCTTTTATGCACGTAACCAAATACTATCTTGGCAAAAAATAGGTAGAAAGCTGTTTGCAAAGAAAGGAAATACCAGATGGACCTGAAGAGGCATCCAATGCCTCAAATTCCGTAGTTAAAAATATAGATAAAGCGTAGACTAGTCATAAACCCTCGTCGAACGGAACATATGTGCCACACTCCTAGATAGTTCATGCAAACACCCCGAGATGTGCCAGATGACCGCTATAAACCAAGTAAAGGACAATGGGGCTTAGCGGGCCTAAGACAGTAATAAAGTTATCCTTCAGCGTGAGCATGATTCCTCATCGAAGGGATGTACACACGTGCGTCGCAGAAGCGTAAGTTTGACCAACGAATGGCTAAACCCCACTTCAAAGAGTTCTCACCAATGAAGGTGGAAAAACTAGTGAGAAGGGTGGGGGGCGAATTCACGAGAGAAATAGTAAAGTATTCTTAAGGGAAAATTGCATTCGTACTTTTCTCTTGGTGCGGTTCTTAAACAGGCAAGTCTTTTCGAAACAGTGGAATCATACTCCTGCTGCAGGCGCTACAAGTGAATCTCGCACGAATATACCAGCGGTCGTCTAGATTGCCATTCCATGGATTGAGGTGGAAAGAAGGAAGGAAGGACGAAAGTTACAACTATTAATGAGATGGAACGTGGTAATCGATTGTAGAGATCTTAATTGTCTGTGAGCGAGGTAAGCACTGTTATGTTAGGAACCGTGGTTCCATCCTATGTACGCGCCGTCTAAGAGTTGAGCTATTGTATTGGTGTCGATTATCTTGCTAAAGAGTGCAATGGCGCTGCTGCCTTTAAGAGCATCCTTACCCGAAAAAAAATGTCAGTAGCAGGCACTGGCTTGGTTCGTGTCTGAGCTAAGCTCAGTGCCTAGCGCCACCGTGCCTATTAATAAAAATAAATTTAAATGCCCTAACGCTGCTATGTGAGTGAGGCCTGTACCGGTCCCCACTCAGCAGCCATCCCCCCTCAATGGCCCCTCCCAAGCATAGCTACCGTCTACGAGGCTATATATATGTATATATATATGTCGCCTATAGTGTGGGGGTGTCCGTGTTGGTGTATGGTAAGATAAAATAAAGTTCGTTCTGTTTTAATACTGGAGTTGATCTCTTTATTGTACTGAACTCCTATCCGACCTTATCGTAACTGCCAGCGGTCGACTTAATTGCCGCTGGTTGCCGAGTCGTATCATGGTTTGTCCAGTGGTGTGTTCGGACATTGTTTTGGACGCTTCAATTTGTCCAACTTGGCATCAGTACTTTACCGAACATATATCTAGGGGTAGGATCCCCACAATACTCCCCCCCGAGACTTTTATTTATAAAAAGGCGGTATCCGCACTTACAACGCTTAAAACTATTATTTACAATATTTACAAAATTAAAACTAAGCACATTACAATTTAAATCTGACCTTCCGCTTGGTCAGCGCATTCGCCGCTTTAGTTAATGAATAGCGCGCCGGCGCAGTACTCTGCAGTAGTACTACTCGGGCCGGCTCCACAACGTGCGCGTCTTCATTCATCACATACGCAGGTTTCAGCCTGTCAGTAGATACAACAACAGTTCTCCCTGCTACATCCACCTCGTACACCTTCTCCGAGACTCGCCGAATAATCTCGTACGGTCCAGAGTAAGGCTGTTGCAGTCCTGTCCTGGTGGAGTCTACTCTCAGGAAAATGTGAGTGCATTCACTTAGTGCCTTGTACCAGAACGGCTTGTTGTTGCAGTGATGCGCAACCGGCACAGGCCTCACTCCACGCATGACGTTTTTAAACTGCCCTGCGAACATTGTGGCGCTGCTAGGGACTGGGTCACTGATGAAGAATTCCCCTGGTAAGTTGATGGTTGTTCCATACAGCAGTTCTGCACAAGAACTATTTAAATCCTTCTTATAGGCTGCTCTCAATCCCAGAAGGACTGTGGACAGAGCATCTATCCAGGGAACTCTCTCGTTGCACATCAAGGCAGCTTTGAAGGAACGGTGCCATCGCTCAATCAACCCATTGGACTCTGGATGGTATGCGGTTGTTCTGGTCCTTGTAGCTCCTAGCAGTTTGGTGAGTGCAGTGAACAGTGCAGATTCAAATTGTGGTCCTTGATCCGTTGTAATATATCCAGGTGCACCAAATCTGGATATCCATCCATCATAGAAAGCCTTCGCTACAGTGTCTGCTGTCACATCAGGTACAGGAATCGCTTCTGGCCAGCGAGAGAACCTGTCCATCATGGTTACGCAGTACCTGTAACCCTTTATCTGGGGTAGTGGCCCTACGATGTCTATGTGGATGTGCTGGAACCTATTATCTGGTACGTTTATCCTTGCTGGGGCCAGTTTATTATGTCGAGTCACCTTAGATCTCTGACATGCCAGACAAGTACGTACCCAAGTTTTAATGTCTTTCGACATTCCAGGCCACACGAACTTCTTCCGGATACTCTCAAGAGTAGCGTTTCCTCCAGGATGAGCCGGTGAATGTGCCATGTCGAACACTCTCCTGCGAAGAGGCTGCGGAATATAGGCACGGATTTCCTGGGTTGACACGTCGCAATGTAGTGGTGAGTCTGAACCTGGCAATCTGAATTCTCTGAGCACCAGTGCTGTTTGGGCAGAGTTCTTCAGTGCTGTCAATTCACCGTCGGTACGTTGCGCGTCTGCTATCTCCTCCGTCAATATCGCCACTGGCACGGTAAGTGTGTCGATACGAGAGATCGCATCGGCCACTACATTATCGGCTCCCGATACATGGCGTATGTCGTCGGTAAATTCGCCGATGTAAGCCAAGTGGCGGAATTGACGTGGTGTCAATTGTTCTGGTTTCTTTTTCCAGGCGAAGATTAGTGGCTTGTGGTCCGTCAGTATGTGGAATTGGCGTCCCTCTACCGTGTAGCGGAAATGCTTGACTGCCCTATAAATTGCCAGAAGTTCGCGGTCGTACGCGCTGTACTTGGCCTGTGTAGGGGTAAGCCTCCTGGAGAAGAAAGCCAACGGACGCCACTGTCCGTGTGTCTGCTGTTGCAACACTGCTCCTATCGCTGAATCCGACGCATCCGTCTGGATAGCCATAGGAGCAGAGTGCGATGGGTAGACGAGGAGTGTCGCATTTGCTAATGCTTCCTTCGTTTTGTTGAAGGCCTCTAGACGTTGCGGTGTCCACTCGATTTCCTCGTCTTTCTTCCTGGCGTGAGTGATGATGTCCTGGAGTGGAGCCTGGATATTTGCGGCGTCCCGCAAGAAGCGGTTATAAAAATTAACCATTCCCAGGAATCTCCAGAGCTGCTTGATCCGGGTAGGTAACGGGAAATCCCGAATGGCTTGAACCTTATTTTGCAGTGGCGAGATGCCTTCTGCACTAATGGAGTGTCCTAGAAAATCTACTTGGTTCTCTCCAAACCGGCATTTTTCAGGGTTCACCAAAAGTCCGTACTTCTCTAACCGGCCAAACAACTCTTCCAGGTGTCGGCGATGTTCATCCTCCGACGAAGAGGCTACCAGGATGTCGTCCAAGTAGACGAACACGAAATCCAGCCCTCTCACCACCTCGTCCATGAACCTCTGGAACGTCTGCGCCGCATTTCGCAGTCCAAACGGCATGAACGGAAACTCGAACAGTCCGAAGGGTGTGATGATGGCTGTCTTTGGTATGTCTTCCTCACGCACAGGTATTTGCTGGTAAGCACGCACCAAGTCTATTACCGAATAAATGTTTGTTCCTTCCAGGAATGCGGTACTATCCTGTAGGAACGGTATCGGGTAACGGTCGGGCACTGTCACATTATTTACCGGTCGGTAATCACCGCACGGTCTCCAGTCACTTTCCTTTTTAGGCACTAGATGGAGCGCGCTGGCCCACGGGCTTTTGGATGGGCGACACAATCCTAACTGCATCATGTGCTCAAATTCAGCGCGAGCTGCTTGCAATCGCTGTGAATCGAGACGTCTTGCCCGTGTCGATATCGGAGGACCTGTAGTCACAATGCTGTGCTCGACGGCGTGCTTTACCGTGGGAGGTGCTGTACCCCGCTTTGTCAGTCCTGGGTAATTGTTCAGCAATTCTCTTAACTTATCACTACACTTAATATTAAAAACTGTTTTTAAAACCGTAGGTGAGTCTACGCACTGCACCGTACCTATCACTCCCACATTAGTTTGTGCGTCTATCAGTCTGCGACGCCGGATGTCCACAAGAAGATCGAAGTACTCCAGGAAATCAGTACCAATGATTGGTCGCTTGACGGCTGCGACGATGAACGGCCAACGACAAGCGCGCCTGAACCCGAGGTTTAGGTCGAGTAGACGCTCTCCGTACGTCGCTATCGGCGTGCCATTCGCTGCACACAGGTTAAACTGACCCCTGTTTTTTAGGTCGCACTGGCGCGGTGGAATGACGGACACGTCGGCTCCCGTGTCGATGAGGAAAGAGATCCCTGAGACCCGGTCCGCTACGATCAGGCGACGTCGAGAGGAGGATGCCGTGTTCCCCGTCGCCGCTGGAACACATCCCTCTAGTTTCCCGAGGTGGAAGGCTGCGGTTGCTCACCTTTATACTGGCACGGCAGATCGCATCTGCGCGCCTTGCTGCCGAATTTGCGGTGGAAGTAGCAGATGCCGTCTTTATGTCGCGGCCGTGACCTCGACCGCTGCCGTGCGCCTCCATCTCGACAGCACGAGTTGTCACGATCATGATGTGAGCGCCCCCGCTGCTGTGACCGCCTCATCTCGTCGATGTCCATGCTCAAGCGAGCAACGACGCTGGAAATCTCCGCAACTGACTTCGCCAGGGACTCCACGGCGCCTGTTGCTGCGGGATCTGGTGCCGGAAACCCAGTGACGGCTATCGTCGGTTCCGCTGTGCGGTCGATCGTGCGGTCGGCTAGTTCCGCCATCTTCTCGAGGCTGACCTCGTCCACCACTGCCAAGATCTCTTGGACCCTCTTGGGCAACCGCTGCAACCATATCGTCTGGAGGACAGGCGTGGAGATGTTTCCACCGGCCAGCGACTTGAGTTCGCGGAGCAGGACTGACGGTCGCTTGTCTCCCAACTCCACTCCTGCTAAAAGCTTCTTCACTTGGACTTCCTGCGAGTCCGTGAAGCGATTGATAATGGCCGCTTTTAATGCCTCGTATTTATCCTTTTCAGGAGGATCTTCCAGGATATCGGCCAGGGCGGTTAGGAGCTCCTCATCCAAATGCCTAACGACGGTTAGATCTTTGGTCTCATCAGCTCGTATCCTGTAGAGGCCGAATTCGGATTCCAGCTGAATAAACCACAGCTTCGGTTTATTTTTCCACACCGTGGGCATGCGGAAAGTGCGGAATTCCGCGGAGTGCAGTTCCGCATTATTATGCATCGCGGGTGCTTCGCGATTGCTGATCGACCCGTCTGCCAGGTCCGTTGGTGTATCAGTCGGGTTCAAATTTGACCTCGGTGGCGACCGTGGCAACATTTCGAATACGCGTTTTTTCGCGCTTCACTCACACACCTTTTTTACCGCAATAGATCACGTCGGGTTCACCACTTGTGGGGGTGTCCGTGTTGGTGTATGGTAAGATAAAATAAAGTTCGTTCTGTTTTAATACTGGAGTTGATCTCTTTATTGTACTGAACTCCTATCCGACCTTATCGTAACTGCCAGCGGTCGACTTAATTGCCGCTGGTTGCCGAGTCGTATCATGGTTTGTCCAGTGGTGTGTTCGGACATTGTTTTGGACGCTTCAATTTGTCCAACTTGGCATCAGTACTTTACCGAACATATATCTAGGGGTAGGATCCCCACAATAGCGCTGACCTTGTCACCGAGCTATGCTCGAGAAAAGTAATGTTATGCAAATATGTATATATATATATATATATATATCTATAAATATTTGCATAACATTATATATATATCTCTCTCTCTCTCTCTCTCTCTCTCTCTCTCTCTTGGAATATAAAATTCCTCTGTATTGATTACCCTGAACGGTGGATCACTTGGCTCGTGGGTCGATGAAGAACGCAGCTAATTGCGCGTCAACTTGTGAACTGCAGGACACATGAACATCGACATTTCGGACGCACATTGCGGTCCACGGATACAATTCCCGGACCACGCCTGGCTGAGGG